>OY282592.1:25442788-25771788 GCA_958298965.1 Chrysolina haemoptera | reverse complement strand
TCCACGTCCACGTCCACGTCCACGTCCACGTCCACGTCCACGTCCACGTCCACGTCCACGTCCACGTCCACGTCCACGTCCACGTCCACGTCCACGTCCACGTCCACGTCCACGTCCACGTCCACGTCCACGTCCACGTCCACGTCCACGTCCACGTCCACGTCCACGTCCACGTCCACGTCCACGTCCACGTCCACGTCCACGTCCACGTCCACGTCCACGTCCACGTCCACGTCCACGTCCACGTCCACGTCCACGTCCACGTCCACGTCCACGTCCACGTCCACGTCCACGTCCACGTCCACGTCCACGTCCACGTCCACGTCCACGTCCACGTCCACGTCCACGTCCACGTCCACGTCCACGTCCACGTCCACGTCCACGTCCACGTCCACGTCCACGTCCACGTCCACGTCCACGTCCACGTCCACGTCCACGTCCACGTCCACGTCCACGTCCACGTCCACGTCCACGTCCACGTCCACGTCCACGTCCACGTCCACGTCCACGTCCACGTCCACGTCCACGTCCACGTCCACGTCCACGTCCACGTCCACGTCCACGTCCACGTCCACGTCCACGTCCACGTCCACGTCCACGTCCACGTCCACGTCCACGTCCACGTCCACGTCCACGTCCACGTCCACGTCCACGTCCACGTCCACGTCCACGTCCACGTCCACGTCCACGTCCACGTCCACGTCCACGTCCACGTCCACGTCCACGTCCACGTCCACGTCCACGTCCACGTCCACGTCCACGTCCACGTCCACGTCCACGTCCACGTCCACGTCCACGTCCACGTCCACGTCCACGTCCACTTCCACGTCCACGTCCACAACTATTCAGAATGGATTTTCAGGACTGACAGAAGCTATAATTATCCCGTTAAAATAAAAGGTCTTTGCAGTAGGATATTATTTGAATGCTTCTTATAAAAATGTTGTGTCAACAAAGTCGGTAAAATTGACGAAATAATAATAAGAGAGATATTAAAAATCAATAAAATCAATGAAAAATTTCATGGGTAATTTATGTAGGTAATTTAAAATTCTCAACAAAGTATGTTATTACCTAATAAATATACTTAGTTGAGGCGAGTAATATAATTTTGTATATCTACCGATAATCTTTCCAGTCACAAACGAGCACAGCTAGTTGTAGAAATGATTCATTTAAACGGAGTTGAGTGTATTTGTATTACAAAATGAAACCTACATACTCAACTATATATTTAGCATCAATAATAATATTATCATCATTTTCTGAATAATTTCAGGTTTGTGATTGTGAAAATGATGAAAGAGATATAAGACTATCATATCCAACTCAAATTTTTTCGCCAAGTCGAAATTATTACAGAGACAATGAATTTACTCGATTCAGATCTGGACAAATGCTGTGTAAGTAAGCATGTAGAAATACTTGCACGTATTATACGTATTTGCTGAACACATTCCCCCAGAAACAATTATTGAGAATCACGTTAAATTCAAGGCGTCAAGCACCAGTGATCGTGGTAGTTAGTTTTTATTGTCGCATAATGCATAGCCGAGTATTTCTCTCATACCGTGGGGTTGTGATTCAATTAAAACGTCGTTCCCCTCGAAAAGTCGAGAGATGTTTGGATAAACGAATTAGAAAACAGAGCACCAGGCCACAGAACGCACGCCTTATTCTCCTCTCCACTATTTGATAATTAAAAATTATGAGAGCCACAAGCGTTTATTCTTCGTATTATTAATCTCCCTTCTGCTGTGAACTTTTTTATTAAACTCGGGACCAAAGCATTTTTCATTCTACTGAATTGAAGTTGGATACTGAAGTGATATATACATGGCATATCTTATACTATTACGGATAAATTGCGTCTGTTTCTCCAGTGAATCTGAAAATGTCGAGTGGATCATGTATCGAGCACTAAATTTCCTTCCCGAACTCCCGAAATGAGAGTCGATTCAGTGCTCCGTTTTTAGACAGGAACAAATTCCAAGCCTTTTGGGATTGATACTTGGTACAGTTGATGAAGCTGCACACGGTGAGAGACGAGCTTTGGTGACTTTGCAATCAATCTTCCACAAGAGCTTATAAACCAGTCTTGATATTTCTGATTAGTTTTGATCACGCGATTGTTCTTACATCCAGATACCCCCTTTTTTTCGAACAGGAAATGGCTCCGATCAACAATTTTTTTATTGTAAGAGGGTGGAGGGTACAATTACTTCAAATCATATTATGCTATGGTCCCATGTTTTACGGATTTTTCCGATTTTATTTTCCCGAGTTTTTGCAGTTTTTTTTCGAAAAGGTTGGGGGTCTAATCCCCACGACCAACATTATGTTTTTCGCCGTAATTCTCACTTTCCGAATTTCCATGCGTTCTATAACTATCCTTCGGGGGAGCAGAAGGGCAGTTTTTTTATTCATTTCATTGTTATCATTTCTCAATAGCTGTGCAAAATTCCAGCTAAATCGGATGCCAGCAAGTGCTTAAAAAAAAGATTGCAAGTTTTGAACCAGAAAGACAGAAGGACAGTACGACAGAACAACAGAACGAGAGAACGACAGAACGGCAGAAGGAGCGACCGACAGAAAGAGAGAACGACAGAAGGAGAGAACGACAGAACGATAGAACGACATATCGACAGAAGGACATCCGAGCAGAGTAAGATAAATAGAAGATTTAAAAAAACTCTTTGGTTTATTGAGATGTCAAACTTATTGAATCTTCATCCATTCAACTTCCATTTGTACTTATTTTTGAAAGAAAATTCAGATTTTTGTCGTTTAACTGGAAAGCCATTCAATTTAAACAGTTCTATTCGCGGGAAATAATCGTGATAAATTACGAGCTAGAAGTTGCTTTCTCCAGTGATTATGAAAATATCGACTGGATTATGTATCGAGCACAAAATTTCCTTCCCGAAATCCCGAAATGAGAGTCGATTCAGTGCTCCGTTTTCAGACAGGAACAAATTCTATGCCTTTTGGGATTGCTACTTGGTAAAGTTGATGAAGCTGCACACGGTGAGAGACGAGCTTTGGTGACTTTGCAATCAATCTTCCCGCCGAGGGAGTAAAAAGTCCCAGTGGTGTGTGTTGTAGGAAGTAGCGTGAATGTTTCAATGAGGGATGATTAATGAGAGTCGCTCCAACCTGGTAGGGTGATTTGCCTGTTAAATGTTGTAACATGATTGGACCAAAAATCTTTACAGGATGTTGGGAAACTGAAAATGTGTAAGATATTTCTACAGCAAAATTAAGTATTGTGAGATAGCCAAATAAAAAATCAAGAACAGGTAGGAGGAAACTGTTGTATTCCATTAAATAAAAACATGTATTCATTCAAAATGTTAAATTCGTTAAATACTATGAGAAGAAATTTATGAAGTAAACCACGTCGTTTAAGATAATTTTTTCGTGAAAAATAAAATCTTGTATGCACCACGAGCGTTACTAGGATCTATATAACGCACTTAGTACATAAATAGCTATTATGGCCATCGGCCATAAACGCCTACTTCACGCCCTCGATACATAAATAACTATAACGAACTATGAAGTGTACAG
Source organism: Chrysolina haemoptera (assembly GCA_958298965.1). NCBI lineage: Eukaryota > Metazoa > Arthropoda > Insecta > Coleoptera > Chrysomelidae > Chrysolina > Chrysolina haemoptera. The sequence continues at coordinate 25,768,218 of OY282592.1, read as the reverse complement.
AGGAACGTAGGAAAAGATGTGATAATAAAGAAAATGAAAGAAAAAATATTCAAATTATTGAAACTTTTAATGAATGACTCAGTGGAACAGGTACTGAAACAAGTCTTTGAAACATATTGGATGGATTTCATAGATAGTATTCCTATTTAACTAGCCCGATTTGTGGCAAGTACTTACCATGAAACAGCTAACGTAGGTGTACCTTATTTAAATCAAAAAATATATTCAGCTATGTATTTAAAGATCACTGCAGACTATTTCTTGTAGGAAACTTTGTCAAGTATCAAATAGATATAATTTAACGGTCGTAGGGGCAGTAGTTGTTTTCTGTTAGATACTTATTGCCGACGAATTACCCATTGTATAGGCTCTATTGTGGAAGATTTTATATATATAATTCGTTTTTCATCATTGATATTATGTAAAAATAAAACAAGTTGAAAGGTAAATTTATATACATTAGGATCTCATATCCACTCTATATTTTGATGTATTTCATTCGAACAATAATTCATATATTGACGACAATATATTTCCTTGCTTAAAAACCAATCAGTGGATTTCAAATTTTGAAATTCAGCCAATAGAATAGGAACTAAAGTGAAAATATAGCTTGTCGCTGTATTTTTACGGTGATAAAACTGCTTAGTTTTTGTTTTACTATCTGTCAAGTGAAAATAATTTAAATTATAAACGTCAAATTTATGTGTTTTGACTAGTTATCTTTATTTATCAATATAAGCGATGGTTGGGGACAAATGTCCATTGGTATTATAGATGAGGCCGTGGAATCTAAGCATTTCCTAAATATAATTCGTGGTATGATTAAAAGCCTATTATTTTTTGGAATATCAATTCATTGGCAATCCCAATGCAAGAAAATACAACTCGTCCTGCTGAATCATACCACTTGTTATATTACCCCTGAAAATGATCCAATTTTTAATCTATTCAAAGGAGCAATTGAAGGCATGAGTGGATGAAGGTCTTATGTTACAAATCTTAAGTTTTGAAAAAATTAATATTAAAGTTTTTTATTTAAATTTTTTACGTGTTTAAATTATCAAGAAGTTGTGATGTTCACGGCTATTATCACTTGTATTGGTTTTTCAACAGTGTCATGTGAAAGATGGTTACATAACACCTTCATTCGCACAAAAAAACCCACATTCGAAAAAATGTAACTTAACACCTCCATCCACGTATGTCTTCAATTTTATTAAAATTAAACAAACCATAACTATCAGAGATAAACTGAATACCGCCTGTTATGCTTGGTCGATTGAGTTTGTCAAATTATTGAAAAAGAACTCAAAGCGCCATCTACTCACAAGAAGATTTGTTAATATAGTGGCAGAAAGCAGGAGTTATCTAGTACATGCAGTCAACAACAGATGGCGTCGTCACTGTAATGGTCGAAAATAGTTGTTCAGTTTTTATGAAGTTTTTTTATAAGTCTTCTCTGTCTTCTACAAAACACTAGTACAAACTACAAACCAGTGTTTGAGATGTAAGGCTCGTTTTAGTCAATTTTGACCCTCGACCTCGGCCTAATTCCGACTTATTAAGTCTCTTATTTCTGATAAGTAAATCCAAACAACATTGAATCGTGATTCTCTTGAGGTTCATGTTGTCATATTTTACTCGTTTCTGAACTGTAGGATATGATAGCGCTGGCAACAAATGTTTTCAATAACCTAGTTGCAGCGATCTTCTCTAATTCGCAGTCTCCGCCGTCTGCGCGAAGGGTGCGACATCTATAATTATTTGGTTGAACTGATACAATGTAGATCAGGCGCCCGATTCTCATATGTCTACTACCCTATGTCGCATGCGACAAAATATCTCCATCTCTTTTTAATGCTTGGTCGAGAAAAGTGATAAAAATATTTTGTCGCATGCGACAAAGATTAGTCGACATTTGAGAATAGGGTCCCAGATCTTTCTTGCCATCATAGAAATTATAATGTATACACTTAGTAAGTATATATATTATAATTTCTATGCTTGCCATAAGCCGGAAAAAAATTACGTGATATATGCCGAGACCACCCTCTCCTCCACGTGAGATTTAGTGAGGTTTCGCTCTACCCCCTCCCCCTCCCCTAATTGCCTCACGTAATTAATGGATGCCCCTTATCAGACGCATATTATCTCTGCAGAACTGTAGCTTCGTAATACAATTTTTGTTTCTAGACCTGAAAAAAAAACTACGTCATAAGTAGTTACCATCATACATCTCTTGTTACGTAACAGTTTTTTTTTTTTTCGTGAGAAACCGTTCAGTTATGATTGTGTTATTGTCTCGAAATGCCGTTTTAATGGCGAAGAAAATAAAATCCCAGGCTCAGAGTAAGAGGACATTACAATAGTAATTTCTCATACATTTCATGTCATTCTCATCGACTTTCGAATATTTTATTTGTTTTTTACTTTTTCACTATTATCACTGTTGTTTTCCTGATTTTTTTCCCGTCAGTTGCACTAGACTAATATAACGAATATAACAATAGGCATTCTTCGAAATTGCCTAACAATTTCAATACAGTGAAATATTATTTTTCACCAATGTACTAGAAATTAAACAAGCAGAAAATAGTAATTTATGTAACAAGTGAGTAGAGTGATACTTTTTTTTACGAGTCGGAAATGTTGACGCACGACGCCGTAGGAGTAAAAAAAAATACTTTACTCACGAATTTCATACAGTATTTTTTCTACAACTGTCAAAGAAATAACCAATTCATATTTTTTTGCAAATATGAAATGAATTTGGGATATTTTTATTGATTCATTATTCGAACAAAGTTCGAAGAGTATGCTGGAGAGTTGAGTTTCAAACAAATGAAACGAATAATTTCACAGAATCGAAATTCGTTTCTCTTCACACTATCCCGCAAAATGGAAAATTTGAAGCGAATATTAAAATAACATATTCATCGAGGTCAATATTATTATTATTAATGTTGACTTGGCTTTCGAATAACTAGTCCACCGAAGTAACTTTTTATTTTCTTAGATTTGTATTCAAAATAAATAAACAATCCTCGTGAAGCAACGAATACCTTTTTCTTTCTTTGAACTATGTCAAGGAAATCTCATATTTACACTATCCACAATTTTCTCCGTGCAATCTTCATCACTTTTTATTTCTACTTTAATTAAATTTATAGTTATCAAGAATTCGTTATCTGGATAGATGCCCAATTTCACAAATTTCATTAATTATTGTTGTCAACAAGTTTCTGACGGCTAAACAGCCATAGCTACCTTGGATTACCTAGTGTAGATTAAGTCCAATAGTTCCTTAGAGGTATATGCTATTATTTTGAATATATATTCGTAGCGATAGTTTAGAATTTTGATAATACTTATTTAATAGTAAGAATGCTAAGAATATTATTGGTGAAATTTGTATATCAGATATTTATAGGTTATTAGTTGCCAAAGAAAATAAGAACTGGCTTTATGACAGGATTTCTTTATTACTCGGATCTGTCACTGTTGTTGCGTGAAACTATCGGTTGCCTGGCAACAGCCGTTAAAAGAAGTGCACTTTTTTTACGCTTTTCCGTTTAATAATGAAATCGTATGTTGATAGTGAAATATTGTAATACTTTACGCACATAAACCACACAAAACAAGTGGACTTTTTTTGACAGTTGTAGAAAAAAATGTTTTCGACAACCGCATAACAAAGTAACCTTTGGCGTGTTCAAATTTCAAGGAAAAGTTAATGTTTTTTGAGGAGTGTCATTTATTGACCAGCATTTTCGCTCTAGAGCGACAAAATTGAGAAAACGCTCGCTTGTTTGTTTCCGATTTGCCGGCGTGTATTTTATGAATAACGTGTAACTTAACATTAAAGATCTGTCCGTATAGACTCCTGATTAGAGATTGTGCCCTTCACGCCAGCGATCGGGGTTTAAATCTTTCACTAACAATTTTTTTTTTATGTGTTACAGATATGGATTGTATTTCCTGCTATTTGTATACTAAAATTGGCTATATCTATCATACATTGTCAATTTTAATTTACTAAATAATAAATGAAATGGATATCATTATTAGGTAATAATGTAGGTACGAATAATAAAGTATCCAGTGATTTTTCTAAATCTGAAATCTGCGTTTGTCGAGAAAAAAAAAAAATTGTGTTATTTGAGCACAAATTGTAGTTGCCGCTCTCCACAGATTCCTCTCTTTGTCGAGCGGCAATCCATCACTTTGCGCTCTAAAAACAAATTAGTGTACATGACGAATTGATGCTGGAAAATAAAACGAATAAAGGAAAAGCATAAATGATATACAGGACGATTCCGAAATTGGACCGATTAAGAAAATGGGTTGTTATATGGAACATAATGTTAACAATAAATGGCAAGAATTTTCGTTTTTGGAAGGCTTCATCAGGCCACAACGTGTCTGTCCGCTGGCACTGTTTCAGCGCTGTTTGCGCAGGCTGTAGCCCTCTGATCAGTGATTACAAAAAAAAAATGAAAACTTCAATATCTCCTAAAATTTTTTTTTTTTTCGACAAAAATGTATTCTTTCTTTTTGTTTAGTTCGTGTCATCTTATACTTCATTTGTCGCTCGAGCTGGTCAGGAAATCGGACCATTGTATCCAGACCACTTCCTTGGAAATATTGCTTTTAAATGTTTCCTTGCTATTGATGTTGAAAATATTCTATTCCACGGCGGATGCTCGGTGGAAATTCATCTGATAACAATCCAATTCATTTTATATAAAAAGTAAACTCATTTCAATATTTTAATGATCATCATAAAAATGGACCTTGTTTTTGAAGATATTGAAATGAAATTTTGTGTATTTGTATAAACTGCATTTTTTGACAAGTGACTCGGCTTCATTCAATTTCCGGTTTCACTGGAACTGACATAAATGTATACTGGTATATTCAACTTATTTTGTCTCCATAGGACATTCTGAATACAACCACTCTGGCTACTTTTTGTAATATATATTTTTTTATTTTTATATTTATTTTTCAATCTAGAGAGCTATGGCGACTTTCGAATTATTAATTATAGTCATAGAGGTTCGGGAAAAATACAACTTTACGGCTGTGTGAAATTTTATTTTTAAATTATTATCACTATTATTTTTCGAATTGGAATATAGTGGCTTGTCGGGTCAGGATAAAAGACAATAACCATACATACAAAATTTTATGCACTAGTGGTTTCATAGCGCGAATCACAAATGCTGAATTAATTTTCAATGATCTACATGTTTCATACGTTATGTATACAATAATCAAGATTAACATAGACTGAGAAATGTGTAACTATAGTAGCTGAGAGCTATATTGAAAAATCTATTTCAAATAAATTATTCACCATTTAAAAAATTGCCAACGATTGTGCCGGAATGATACCAAATAGTTAGTTATTTGAATCAACCATCCACGTCTTAAATGTATACTTTTTCTCGTAGCGATTCGAATGCTGTAACGCAGCTTTCAACAAGTAATAATTAATAATTTTTTTTTCTTTTTTTGATTTTATGAAAAATGAAAAATTATTTGACTCTTTTAACCAAATAAGTTCTTGCTCTCAAAATTTGTGTGATATAGTTGTCAGCCGTAATGGCTGTGAAAATAACAGTGTAAATCCTGTAAAATCATAATGAAACCAAAAAGAATTCTAAAATCAAGTAATTTGTATGAATTATACTAATACGTTCTCTGTTGCGCACGTTATTTCCCTATGTATAGAAGAATTATTGCTGAATCTGTATATTCAGGATATCAATAAGCGATTATTTTCAACATTTACTGAAGAGAATGCCGGTTTTATGGATGAGTTGAAAATGAGGCAGGGGTAACACAAAGTTTTTTTTTTTTGGCATGTATAAGTGGGACCTGTCATAACACTCTAAAATTGTTGCATATAGTCTGAAGAGGGTATGCATGGATTGCTGCTTTAGTATACTAATTCCATATTTACTAAATTATTCATGATTTTTGGATCATCCGCAAACATCTGCGTGAAGTGCGACAAAAGACAGTTTAGGTACTCAAATACTTGCATATTATATTTGCATGAGAAGGAAGGAGTCTTCAGAAACGATATTAATTTTTTCTTTTCGTTTGGTAAACAATTTTTTTTCGTTTTTATCGTGGTTCCAACTACTAACATACCAAGTTTGGTGGTGCTACAATCGATCCTCGTCTCAAAACCCAATCGTACTGAATTACAATGCATCCATGCGAATTGCAGTCGCGTTGATTGATTGTTTGCACATCGATGAATCAACTGTTTTACTGGACAACTGATTCAAGGTCACATCCTCAATACAACAGGCAAAAAATATGAAGCTGATGTAATAATATATCAAATACTTTTCTCTTAAACATACGCGAGGACCAGCTACAGAAATCTCGGACCATCTCTTGTTCAGACAGTCTACTTCCCGACGGTAGTAATCAACTACACTTTCACTAGCATCAATTGAGAGTGATAATTTTGAGATGAATATCATTACGTTTTTATTTGTTACGTGAGAAATGTTCAAATACAAGATGCGGAGCAAATGAAGAAATCTATCGTTATTAAAATAAATATATAATATGGAACTTTCACTTTCAGTTTCTCAGAAATATTATCTTTTCATTAGATGACGAATAATGAATTGACCTACACCCTTGGTACGATCACATCGCTTTATGTGGGAGACTGAAATAAATGTGTTAGTGGTGGATATTTTATTGCAATTTTAGCTTAAAATGGATTATTATAATGTAGATATGACTTCTGATAGAAAAGAGTCAGCTGATTCAGCGATAAATTTGATTATACAACTCATCAATGAAGATGCCAATAGCGACTGCAAATTTTTTCTAGTTTAACATGTACAAAACACATTTGGACAACTTTCCACGTCCTCTATCCTTAACTTTTTCTTGTAGTTCTCGTGTAATGTTGAATAGTAATACCCAGTTATAGTTCTATCCTTATCCATGATTACTCTATGGCAATTCCAAAAAAACTGAAGCAAGAACTGAGTTGATCGTGGCATTGGTAGTGGCAATATTTTTTACCTATGTAGCGGTCTAGGCCTACGAGATATCAATACATCATTGGATAAGCTAGGAATCACACTGATCGGCTAGGACCGACCGTCCGCGACCGTTCACCTACGACCAAAATTTCTTCTTATTCTTATCGCACAACTCACACTGTATAATCGTCATTGACCGTCCTCGACCGTTTTTCAAAGACCATGTTCGAAATTGTAGTCTGCTGGAAATTTTGGTCGGTGTCACACTATCCTGACGTAATGTCATTTTGACACACATTTATGATGAACGTTTGACTTCAACAAAACTCATGTAAATAGATAATATTTCCTACCGGAAAAATAGAATGTCTGTTAGGAATTGCAAAACTATTGATATTATGAATTCAGCTTATTTTCAATAAATGAACAGACAATTCACATAACTTTTCGAATGTCAAATTAATGTCAGATTTACAAAATTATTTTAGTGGTCAAATTATTTTGTGGAGTCATAAAAACAAATTAGGCCATAATATTGATAAATGTTTTGTAATGACATATTCTAGATGCAAAAACTCGGTAAATTTCAGTTGTTCTATCGATCAAAGTTCTCGGTTTCGTTATCAGAAATTCTCAGGGCTTCGAAAACACTGAAACACTGAAAATACTTTACTTTGATTTGGAACCCTACTTACTAGTGTCATTCTAAAGATATCGAATCTGTTCAGATAAGATTTTTAAAGACAATAATTATTCAGCCAGAGGACTAGATAATAGTATTTATTTAAATAGATTTGGTGTTATCTCGCTGGCAAACAGGCGAATTATCGCTGCTGTTTAATTTTTTTACAAATTAATTCATAACAACATCGATTGTCCGTATCTCTTGCATGAAATCAAGTGGTTTGTGCCCCGTTTAGAGTCCAGACGTAGTGTTACATTTCATGTCAGTAGTTCACGTACCATATTGATTGAAAGTTTGATTTTGTGGAGGAAATCCAGTTCTTGACATGATTTTTTGGGTTTATGACCTTCCACAATCTGAAAATGAAAAAAAAAAATTAATCCAAAGAAATCAATATATCACTCTTCACCCAATGGGCACAAGGACGTTGAAATAACGTTTTGAAATTGCTGAAAACCGAACGTTTTTTCGACGAAAAAATGTCGCGTGAAACAACGTAAAATTAAACCAATTGCTTACTAATTATCGCTTTATTGCCGTTTTCAATCAGGTTTTTTGAATATCGAAGATAATCAATAAAACAACATTGTTTTGACCAAATAAAAGGTTAAGGAACGTATCATAAACATTAATAAATGAATCGCATTAAGCAAGTTTGATCAAAAATTCTGTTTGAATTAACATAACGATTGTTAAACGTATATTTAACGACTTGTTAAGGAAGTTACGTTGAAAACACATCTTTATAACATATTCTTTCAACGTTGAAGATTACACTACGTTATTGCCGTTGAAATTTTCAACCAGAAACATTTATTCAACCAATGCCACGTTTATAAAACGTTTGAAAAACGTACTTGTGCCCATTGGGCAGAGTCCTATAATTATTATGTGCCAAAACTTTAATCGTATTTCTGGAATATGCGATATTAATTTCTACTCATTTAAATCGATAACCTCATTATTACTGAATGAATTGTCTGATCACTGACTGAGTATTGTGAGGTTAAAGTTTGGGTATTCGCTGTCATGTCTGGTGGAGCTTGTGTGGTGGTGGCTGGAATCAGTTTTCGCCCATTTATCTACCGTATCATTGTTCTTTGATTTGTCGGTGTATGCCCTACCTTTCACTTGTCTGTCTTTGTGTAACATATTTTAATACATATTTCTATTTTTTATTTGTCCGTCTATATTTCATCTTTATATAAATATTGATAATGTTCCAATTTTCGAAATAAATGGCTTATTATTAGAATTATTCATCTAGACTGTCATGAGAAATAAATTCACTGCTGATATCCAGACCAGCTAGGCAAATAACATCTCAAGGGAGTGTGGCGTGATCGCGCTCAATACAGACTATGGTTTCTGTCACAAGTTGCATTGCCCCCTGGAGAACACGAAACAAAAGCGTCCGAACGGAATAGACTGGGACAGCATGCAGACTGTCAGATAACGCGACTAATTTTATTACAAAGTCGAGAGTTGTTCAGATCCCTCAGGATTATGAGGAACACTTAAGCTTCGTGCAATACGCTTCTCTCACGTTCGTGCAGTGGTTTTCATTCGTCCACATTAAAGTCTTCAAATATGAGAATTTATTATTAATCCAGTACGGTTGTGGTTTGAGACGAGGATCGATTGTAGCACCACCAAACTTGGTATGCTAGTAGATAGAACCAAGATAAACAAGAAAAAAAATTGTTTAGCACAATTCCAGGGGTGGAGCATATATTTTTTTTGGTTTAAAAATAAATGAATAGATTTTTATTGTAATCTTCGAAAGTATATGATTCAACACTCGACAACTCAACAAGGTGAAAAACAATTCAATTTTCCACAAAAATGGTTACTAGTAATTTTTTATGATATGCGCTCGTTTCTCAGAAAACGTGATTGAACGCCGGCATCAAATTTCAGGTTCACACAACCCGCCGCTGAAAGTTCTGGCGGATATTTGATTGGTTATCATAACTCAGCTAAGAATTATCAGAGAAGGAATCATGTAATTATAATGTGCGAGTATTTTAGTACCTAAAATGTGCTTCGTCGCACTTTACGGAGATGAAAATCATGAATAATTGAGTAAATTTGGAATTAGTATTGTAGCGGCTTTACCAACAATAAGACTCAAATAATTTTTATTTCCAAAGAAAATAATCTTACTCCACATCTCTACATATTCTTATATTCTTAATTCTTTTTCCTTCTAAAGGGCCGTTGTCCGACTATAAATGTTTATAGAGGGAAATATTAAAAGCCTTCACCATAGTTGCAGAACTAGGGAATTCCATATTTAAATTTCTGGTAATAGGATTATCCTGGGTTTTACGACTGAGCTTTTATGGTGTCTAGGAACATCAAATTTCAAATAGGATTATAATTCCGTAAGCTGGGGAATTTGGACATTTGGGATTTTCCCGTGACGTAGACGGGGGTTTGCCTCCTACCTATACGGAGATTTGAAGAGGATTGTGGGAAGATAAAAAGAGGTGAGTTTTTACTTTTCGGTTCGCGAGGTTCTCCGTTTTTCAGTCTCCGGACTCGCTGTTCTCGAGTCGAGATTTTTCTCCAAGTTTATCAAGCTGTACGTTTAATTGTTACGTATTATTGTTAGTGTTGTTAATAAATTGTTATTGTTATTTGTTAACTGCTGTGTCCGTTATTTGATCAAAACAAACTCACCCGTTACACCGTCACGACAGTATACTGAAGCAGCAACCCATTCCCTCTCTGGACTATATGCAACAATTTTTGAGTAGTGTGACAGGTCCCACTTATGCATGCCAAAAAAAACTTTGTTTCACTCCTGCCTCATATTCAATTCACACATTATACAGGCATTCTCTTCAGTAAATGTTATTCTTATTATGAGAACTTTTTTGGGACATTCCCATATGACTAAGTAAATCTGTGTAGTCTAATATTGATTAATTACTACCTCCTAGGATTTTGAATATGTGTAGATTGAATGATTTTAAACATTTCTTACCCGTAATTTTATATTTATACTTCTGTTTTTTAACCTTCACATACAGGCCATATACAAGCATCTGATGCTTCCATGGTCATTACCAAGATCAATATACCTAATCAAAAACACAATCACAAACAAGCATTTTTGCTTCTGTGATGATTCGCTTATTCACTGAATCAATGTACTTATACCTATTTGCTATTTTTAACTGTAAATTTCTTTAAGTGAATAAAATTATTATTATTATTATTATTCATATCCTGCAAATATGTTTAATAACACTGTTGTGAAGCGCAAACTTCAAGCTTGAACTCACATACTTAATTTTTTTATGTGGGATGTGTATGAGCGATTATTTTCAACATTTACTGAAGAAATTGCCGCGAAAATGGGTGAGTTGAAAACTAAGGCAGAAGTAAAACCCAGTTTTTTCTTCGGCATGTATAAGTGAGACTTGTCTCAGTAGCCTTAAATCTTTGCATATGGTCCAAAGAGGGTAATTTTCATCGCTGCCGGAAATTCCAGTGGCGGGTTAAGGCGAGCCTGAAATTTAATATCGGAACTGAATCAGGTTGAGAAAACGGGCGTATTTGTTGAGAAATTACCAAGTATATTTCTTGTGGAAAATTGAATTATGGATTATGAAATGCATAAGGCAGTCACAGTAAGGAAGCCGAGAAATATGCGTACACTTGCAGCGTTAGTAAAGTTTCGACTGATACTAGTGCACGGGTGCAGTTGATCATAGACGAGAATGAATTGCATATTGTTCTCTAGTCATTCGGCAATAATAATAACCAGTTTGTTTTCCCCTGTGTTGAATTCTTTAATATTGATTTATGACCGGCTAGATTGGCAAAATAGCTCACTGTGCAACGGACTCAATATCTCCCGGAGCATAAGGTAACACCGGAGTCTCGTCTATACCGAACGAGTGTCATAGATGGTAGTACAACATTCGTAGCGCCGCGTTATGCCTGTGGATATAGGCTGAGACCGCATATGCTGGACATGCTCCTGAGGGCCTGAGACTCAGGCCCTCAGGAGACTCAGGCCCTCAGGCGCCTCAGGGCACGCTCTGCTCTGGTGTCGGTTGTATCTCGGACCTCTATAACTATCACGCGAGTACGGTAGACCTGTCACCCTTTTTTTTGTGTTTTGGCATCGAATGCTATGGTCATTAGTTACTATTATTATTATTATTGAAGGAACAACATCCTCCGTGTCTTTTCAGAATAGAAGTTTCATTAAAATTTACTGAACAAATTAATTCTTGAATAATTAGAAATAAAAGTTCAAGCTGATTAGTTTGGAATATAGTTTGATTATGTCCATATAGGACGAAACTGCAGTAACACGAGGGTTTCAAATATAAAGTGGTATGAAAACATAAGAATTTTATATCTCATTATTCATGATGATCTCCTATCACGTAGTAAGGGCTACATCCATCAATTTTGTTTAATTAATATTCTTTTCACTACTTCGTCGTTGCCAAATATATCTTTGTTATTACCAAATAAAAATCGGATTATACCACATCCTCCTCCATTATTCAGATCGAGGGGGAAACACCACTGAGAATATTGAGTACATTAATTCCCAAAAATCGTAAGTAATGCCACCAATACCCAAGTAATTCCCGAGTAATACCCAGTAATTCTCAAGTAATACCCAGTAATTCCCGAGTAATACCCAGTAATTCCCGAGTAATGCTAGTAATACCTGTCAGAAAAGTAATACAAATATAAAATCGTGTCTTAATGTTAGGTTTGTGGTCAAGAACAAGTCGGATGAGCTTTTTTTTTGTTGCACAATTAGGATTTTCGCTACTGCTCTCTAATTTTTTATTAGGAAATTCCAATTCCCATGTTTTGACGACCTTTTTTTTAAATTCCTGACTAATTCCACTAATACCCGAATAATACACCAGTAATAGCTGTAATGCCCAATAATTTTCAAGTGATGCTACTAATTTACAACTGATATCCTAGTAATGCACCTAATTCCCACTAATACCCGAGTAATGCCACTATACCCAAGACAAGTACACCAAAATTCCCCAGAAGTTTCCTCCTCGATCTAGATTTAATCCGTGTTGGGTTAATTTTCAGTATATCATTTTTCGAATCATCGTCATCTTTAGACTCTATACCTCACCCTGTGAGTGTATTTATATTTTTTTGTAGTAAAATGTCACATTCTAGAGAGCTATGGCCTAAATACTGAAAAGAAAGTCACATGAGTCAGACATAATGTCAAGTTGCAAAAATTAGGAATTAATATGAATAGAGATGAACTATCAGACTTGTCGAGATCACCAAAAAAAGGGTCCGCTCAGAACTCCGGAGCGGAGATTCTTTCGAAAATTGATGATCAGTGCAAAGATTATAAGGAACTCAATGGTGTTAGGGTTATCCCTGCAAGAATGATATTCACAGATGCTTATGATGGCAAGAGGTTCAACCAGTCTTTCACAATTATCAACGCTGGGAAATATCCTGCACTTGTAAGAGTCTTTTCTCCAACCTCGAAGGTAATAAATCGTTTCAATTATTTTTTTATTGTCATGTAGGTATGTCAGTCAGTCAGCATACATTGCGGTATACAAGATATACGGTGTTTTGGCCAGGAATAAAATATATTAGTCTTTTTTTTTCACTCGTTCTATGTATGTTTTTTGGGGTGCTGACTCCGAATCCCAACTTTGCTATTTCCCACGGCTTCACAAAGAAAGTTACGAAATTTTTTAAGTTTTCAGCCAAAAATCAAAAAACTATCCACTTTTCGAGGTAGATTGTTTCACACGAAAATAAAGTACATCCAATTTCCTACAAAAAGCATCCTTGAAATGCATTTTTGGGTGAACGGTTTGGCCACTAGAGCTCGCTGGAAAAGGGCCAAAATCAACTACTTTGTGGAAAACCCAGTTTTTCCGTAAGGTTTTCGCTTGCAACTCAAAAACTATGCCTTAAAGCTCAGAATCTGCTGAAACTACATTTAGTTCATAAATTCAGTTATTTATTGATTTACATAATTCAACCGTTGTTGTAGGCTTTGGTCTGTGGTTTTCAATGGAAAATGGTCCTTTAAATTTGGTAGGTATGTACTTGAGAAGGTTGGGACGGATTATTTTCGTTTCGTACGCCGACCACTGCCATGGCCCAAAACGTTCAGGAGCCAGACAGTGCGAAGAGTAATTCTTCAGTCTGATCTAACCAAAACAAACTAAACTCACGTAGCCATTTGGGTGCGTGGAAATTGAACACATTCATTTTGCGAAGAGTATAATTCTTTAGTCTGATCTAATCAGAATGAATCAACCTTGCGTAGACATCTCAATGCGTGGAAATTGAATACATATATTTTGCGAATAGTAATTATTTAGCATGATCTAACCAGAACGGACATCGCAGTGGTCAGTGGAATAAATCAATGAAAGTATCTCCTCCTCTTCAAATATTTCCACCATGCGAAAAATATGAGGCAAACATCTGACAGAAAATAACTACTTCCCTGGCTAATACCACGACGGACATTGAATTACATATGACATATATTTGTGCAACGTTCTTCCGAGAAGACCCATCAGTTGCAATTGCTTATTGTAATTATACAGCAAATTATCCTTGCCGCTCGTCAGTGACAGGGTAGGTCGGACAACATTAAAGTCGTTCTGCCCCAGCCCAATGAATTATAATCCATTGCCAGAATTATAAAAAGTACATGGTTTTTGGGTGATTTCAATACAGTTCAAGAAGATCTGTGTAAGTGAAACTTTTAATCGAAAGAAAAGCTGTTTGTCTACAACTGTCAAAAAAAGTCCACTGTTTTTGTGTGGTTTGTGTGCGTAAAGTATTAAAATATTTCACTATCAACGTACGATTTCATTATTAAACGGAAAAGCGTACAAAAAGTGCACTTTTTTTAACGGCTGTTGCTAGGCAACTGACAGTTTCATGTAACAACAGTGACAGATCCGAATAATAACGAAATCCTGTCATAAAACCAGTTCTCATTTTCTTTGGCAACTAATAACCTATAAATATCTGAAATACAAATGTTTCACCAATAATATTCTTAGCATTCTTACTATTCAATAAGTATTATCAAAATTCCAAACTATCGCGGCGAATATATTCAAAGTAATAGCATATACCTCTAAGGAACTATTGGACCTAATCTACACTAGGTAATCCAAGGTAGCTATGGCTGTTTGGCCGTCAGAAACTAGTTGACAACAATAGGTAATTAATGAAATTTGTGAAATTGGGCATCTATCCAGATAACGAATTCTTGATAAGTAACTATAAATTTAATTTAAGTAGAAATGAAAAGTGATGAATATTGAACGGAGAAAATCGTGGATAGTGCAAATATGAGATTTCCTTGACATAGTTCAAAGAAAGAAAAAGGTATTCGTTGCTTCACGAGGATTGTTTATTTATTTTGAATACAAATCTAAGAAAATGAAAAGTTACTTCGATGGACTAGTTATTCGAAAGTCAAGTCAACATTACTTATAATAATATTGACCTCGATGAACATGTTATTTTAATATTCGCTTCAAATTTTTCATTTTGCGGGATAGTGTGAAGAGAAAGGGATTTGGACTGTGTCGAAATTATTCGTTTCATTTGTTTGAAACTCAACTCTCCGCCATACTTACTCTTCGAACTTTGTTCGAATAATGAATCAATAAAAATATGCCAAATTCATTTTATATTTGCAAAAAAATATGAATTGGTTATTTTTTTTGACAGTTGTAGAAAAAATACTGTATGAAACTCATGAGTAAAGTATTTTTTTACTCGTAGGAATGCCGCACTTCGCCTACGGCGTCGTGCGTCAACATTTCCTACTTGTAAAAAAAAGTATCACTTTACTCACTTGATACATAAATTACTATTTCTGTCCTTGTGATGGATTCTACGATAACCTTGAATGAAAGCCTTGAATTTTGGATTTCTTTGTACCTACGTTGATAGATAATATGTAATTTGTTCAAAACATATCGTAATACGTGCCTATGGTTGGTTTTTGGAGTTAGTTTGCCGAGCTCGGAGTTCGAATCTATTCAAATAGTTCAGAAACAGAATATGACTCTCCAATACTGTTCTCTTAATATAAACATGCTAACATCGCAAATGAATTCGTATAGAGTCCAATCCATTCCTTATTTCCTCATACCTTTTTCAATTTCCATTTATTATTTCCCATACCAGATTAAGCCCCTTAATGTGGATAATTCTTGCATTCAATATAAAAAAAACTTGAAATTTCTAGGTTTGACCATTGATGAAACTCTCTCTTGGTCTACGCATATTCTTAATTTAAGAAAAAAAATATCCCCTATTATTGGAATTTTATACAAACTGAGATCTTACATTCCAATGAAATATCTTAAAACTATTTATTTCAGTTTGATATATTTAAAGCTTCATTATTTAATTTCAACTGCATTGCAACAAAATCAATTTTGAGACCTTTGAAAACCTTACAAAATAAGGCTTTGAAATGTATTTTCAAATTACCTTTCTTCGAGCCAACTTTAAAATTATATAAACCTAAAAATCTCCTAGATATTGATTCATTGTTCAGAATGAAAATTTGCACTTTCATTCACTTGACAAAAAACAAGAAAAAACATTCAAATCTCTCTTATGTTGTTACTTCTGATAGTCATAGTCATTTAACCAGACAATCTGATAACCTGAAAACTGTTCAAATAAAAACTCAATTTGGTAAAAATTCTTTGTATTATCGTGGTATTATAGCTTATAATAGCCTGCCGATACGAATAAGGTCTATTAATTATCTCACAAAATTCAAAAAGGAATTGAAGAAATTTCTCATTTTTACTGAGGATGAAGCAGCATAATTTCTCCAACATCGGCCAAATAATGATTTAACTATTATATTCAATTGTTAACAATCGATTGTATTTATTATTTACCATTTTTATTGTTTTTTTTTCCTTTTTCATATATGTATATTCATATTAGTTGTCCCTATATAAACATTGTATGTTTCTTGGGATCGAATTGATAAATAAATAAAATAAATAAATAAATATCATACTTCACTTATATATGTCTCTTTCAGGCATTCAAAATGAAACCACTTCCAAGAGGACGATATCTTGCTTCTGGGATGAGTATAACAACGAATATGTCCTACACGTACATAAGTGCAATGGCGGTACCCCAAGCCTGTTTGTCCATTTACGTCAACGATGATTTACTCTTATATGAGATAGAAGTGTTAAGTATTCTTTCATTCCATTCACGACTGTTTTCGACATATTTTGAAACGTCATTCCGTTTGATAAAGAAAAAATTCAAACAGAATTACGAAAATGTTAATTCTTTATAACTAGGTAACAGAGCAACAATCAAATCATCGTCATACGTATACCATAACTCAAGCATTCTTATACCACCTTCTAATGTAAAAACTACTTGAAATTTCTGTTTTGTTCGATGAAAAGTTGATGTATCTTCAAGCATATACGATAAAAATGTATACTAACCGATTTTTGTCAGTACTGAAATGATAACAAAGACATTGATTAAAAGTTTGATTTTGTGGAGGAAATCCAGTTCTTGACATAATTTTTTGGGTTCATCACCTTCCACAATCTGAAAATGAAAAAAATTTTTTTAATCCAAAGAAATCTGTACAAGTGTAGAAGGGCAAATTAATTAATTTGCCCGATAAGTTACTGCGTTCACAAGACTGTTGTCTTGAAAGAAATTAATTTTTGTCAGTAACGTACCCTACACTGAATTTGCCTATCTGAAAAAATGAGATCGAATTAACAAAGAATACTTCTCTTTTTTTGAAAACTGTTGACGTTTCGGAGGCTGTATCTGCCAGGAAGAACATAAAAGTTACATCAGAAATCGAAAAATAACGGGTTCGAAAATATCCGAACATATTCTAACATCTGATGGCGATCATATGATGGAATGGAATAATACCAAAATTTTATTGAGAGAATCAAATCAAGAAAAAAGGAAGTTGAAGGAAACTGCGTGCATTCTTTTATCGAACAACTGCTTCTCAACCAATTCCATCGAAATGGACCGCACCTGGTTACCCCTCCTCAGAGATGAAATAAGAACTAATAGAATGGTGATTGATTGATACCGAACACCCTATGTATCAAGATACCAAATGTCAATCAAAAGAATGTATGACAGATTTCATTTGACTCTGTCAAAGAAAGGTCTTATTACCAAAATCGCAATTCAAATTCAGTTTTCTCAGCGTCTTTCTAAGAAGTTTTGATAACGGAGGCAGATACAGCCTCCGAAACGTCAACAGTTTTCAAAAAAAGAGAAGTATTCTTTGTTAATTCGATCTCATTTTTTCAGATAGGCAAATTCAGTGTAGGGTACGTTACTGACAAAAATTAATTTCTTTCAAGACAACAGTCTTGTGAACGCAGTAACTTATCGGGCAAATTAATTAATTTGCCCTTCTACACTTGTACAGATTTCTTTGGATTAAAAAAATTTTTTTCATTTTCAGATTGTGGAAGGTGATAAACCCAAAAAATTATGTCAAGATACCAAAGACATTATCCAAAGTATCATCGAACCACTTCACGTATCTAAGTTCCAGTTCCTTTCACAAGTTTTGAACAATTATTGTGAAAACAATTTATTGCTCAACATTTGTTGTGGAAAAGGTCCTGAAATTTAGTTAGATACATAAAGTATTTCGATTTTTCTTTGGTTAATGAGTTTGGTATTATATTAGTCCGTACAAAAATCGACTAAAATAAATTTCTATAGTATATGCTTGAAGATGCATCAACTTTACATTAAATAACACAGAAATTTGAAATGGTTTTCTCAATTTCTCAAAGAACAATATGGTTTCATCGATATTCAGTAATCAATTACTTAATAGCATCATGAAACTAGGGGTATAAAACAGTTTTGTAGAAGTACAATTTTTGTAATTTACCAGATATTTCGTGAATATAACAAAATGGTAAAAACTAAAAGTTACAATAGAACGATAAAATTCAGCAAAGATATGTAAAATCGAAATAACAACAACTTTTCCCTTTAAACTTTCTTGAAATATGAACAAATAAGCCTAGTTTCAGCGTTTATTTTGAAAAAAATAACTTGTGATAGACCAAGTAAAGTTGAATTTCATAATAAATTATTATTGAAAGTTCCCATATGATGCCTACTCTTTAAAAGACACTGTATAACATGAAAATATTCTACGTTCCTCTATTTAATTGAATTTTTGTAGGTTACGGACTACCGAGATTACATTATTTTTGGGTTTTGTGTTACTCAATTCCCTTACTTTTTCCGACAGAAATTTTGTATTGTTGCAGTTTTCATCTATTTGTTTCTTATAAAAGTCACATTTTTATTTTTTTTTTACATTGGTAAGCTCATTTTTGAAATTTTATACCGGTGTATCAATAAATCGTTGCTTCGGTCCTTTTCGAGATTCTTGAACATTTGATTTTTTTTGTTGATTGGTGTTAATAACGCATTAACTAGCAAGGGTGCGTGTTCTGAATGTTTCTTCTGGCGGTGAATTCACTTATTTCTGTAGATAGTGTTTGATATTCAACGCACAATTGCACAATGGAAAATTGAAAATGTTATATAAAAAAATGCAAACGCACAATAGCACTACTCGATATTGAATCACATTTGCATGATAAAAAGGATAGATGCTCGATAAATTTATACGTTTACCACGTTTAAATGAAAGACAAACAGAAGGCAAACTGAGTTCAAAGTGCGTAAATTAGATTTCGCGTGAATTAATTTTTTGCTCGCACTTGACACACAAACCTAACCTGAGTAAGCTAACCTAGCTTGCGAGTCGAAAATGCGTGGATTAGTGTTTCGCTCGCACTTGACACACAAACCTAAACTCAGTGAGCTAACCTAGCTTGCGAATCGAAAATGCGTGAATTAGTGTTTCGCTCGCACTTGACACACGAATCTAACATGAGTGTGCTAATCTAGTTTGCTAGTCAAAAATGCATGAATTAGTGTTTCCCTCGTACTTGACACACAATCCTTACCTGAGCAAGCTAACCTAGCTTGCGAGTCGAAAATGCGTGAATTAGTGTTTTTCTCGCACTTGATACACAAACCTAACCTGAGTAAGCTAACCTAGTTTGCGAGTCGAAAATGCGTGAATTAGTCTTTCGCTCGCGATTGACACACGAACCTAACCTGAGTAAGCTAACCTAGCTTGCGAGTCGAAAATGCGTAGATTAGTGTTTCGCTCGCACTTGACACACAAACCTAAACTGAGTGTGCTAACCTAGCTTGCCAGTCAAAAATGCATGAATTAGTGTTTCTTTCGTACTTGACACACAATCCTTACCTGAGCAAGCTAACCTAGCTTGCGAGTCGAAAATGCGTGAATCAGTGTTTTTCTCGCACTTGATACACAAACCTGACCTGAGTAAGCTAACCTAGTTTGCGAGTCGAAAATGCGTGAATTAGTCTTTCGCTCGCGATTGACACACGAACCTAACCTGAGTAAGCTAACCTAGCTTGCGAGTCGAAAATGCGTAGATTAGTGTTTCGCTCGCACTTGACACACAAACCTAAACTGAGTGAGCTAACCTAGCTTGCGAATCGAAAATGCGTGAATTAGTGTTTCGCTCGCACTTGACACACGAATCTAACATGAGTGTGCTAACCTAGCTTGCCAGTCAAAAATGCATGAATTAGTGTTTCCTTCGTACTTGACACACAATCCTTACCTGAGCAAGCTAACCTAGCTTGCGAGTCGAAAATGCGTGAATCAGTGTTTTTGTCGCACTTGATACACAAACCTAACCTGAGTAAGCTAACCTAGTTTGCGAGTCGAAAATGCGTGAATTAGTCTTTCGCTCGCGATTGACACACGAACCTAACCTGAGTAAGCTAACCTAGCTTGCGAGTCGAAAATGCGTGGATTAGTGTTTCGCTCGCACTTGACACACAAACCTAAACTGAGTGAGCTAACCTAGCTTGCGAATCGAAAATGCGTGAATTAGTGTTTCGCTCGCACTTGACACACGAATCTAACATGAGTGTGCTAACCTAGCTTGCCAGTCAAAAATGCATGAATTAGTGTTTCCTTCGTACTTGACACACAATCCTTACCTGAGCAAGCTAACCTAGCTTGCGAGTCAAAAATGCGTGAATTAGTGTTTTTCTCGCACTTGATACACAAACCTAACCTGAGTAAGCTAACCTAGTTTGCGAGTCGAAAATGCGTGAATTAGTCTTTCGCTCGCGATTGACACACGAACCTAACCTGAGTGAGCTAACCTAGCTTGCGAGTCGAAAATGCGTGGATTAGTGTTTCGCTCGCACTTGACACACAAACCTAAACTCAGTGAGCTAACCTAGCTTGCGAATCGAAAATGCGTGAATTAGTGTTTCGCTCGCACTTGACACACAAATCTAACATGAGTGTGCTAACCTAGCTTGCCAGTCAAAAATGCGTGAATAACTGTTTCCCTCGTACTTGACACACAATCCTAATCTGAGCAACCTAACCTAGCTTGCGAGTCGAAAATGCGTGAATTAGTGTTTTCCTCGCACTTGATACACGAACCTAACCTGAGTAAGCTAACCTAGTTTGCGAGTCGAAAATGCGTGAATTAGTCTTTCGCTCGCGATTGACACAAAAACCTAACCTGAGCAAAAAATGCGTAAATTAGTTTTTCACTCGCAGTCGTTTTTTTATCGAGCGTTTATTCCTTTCATCTAGCTTTTAATCCTCTTATCAAGATTTCATTTATTTTACCATGAATTTAATAAAATATCCTAAAATTGCGAATTTCAATCAAATAATCATATCGAGCCTAGAAATTAATTAGCGCAATAATAATTTTTTGTTCCCGCATTTTAATAAATTCGTTGCGTACACAGTTTCCCAGTTTAGCTGTTGTAGTTTTTATTCAAATTCTTTGCAAATTATTTATTGTGTGTAACGGTGTTTCATGTGTTTTTACGTCGACTTTATCACTTTTTATAATTTGTAATACTGTTGTTTCGTGTTCGGTTATATTATTACTTTCAATTATATGGATATAGACTTAATAAAAATGTGATCGAGACAACTTTTTATTATGGTGGGTTTCTTATTTGTTGAAAGATAACCATGTTGGTAGATTTGGTAGAAAATTACCATATCCTTGCTAGACAATTTCGAAAATCACAGCTGATACTTAGAAAACCATGACTATGAACTATCGCCGACTGGCAATAATCTTCCACGATTCACTGTTGCGTAAAAATTAACAGTGTTGCTCCTAAGGTGGCGTATGGAGTTAGTAACAAGGCCTACCCAGAACACATATTATCCATAGTAATTAGACCAATAGGTCTGTTTGGATATAAATACATAAAAAAAACCATGGAACATAATACCACAATGGCCCCATCTAGGGCACAACCACATCCGAATTACTTAGAATGAAAATCACCTCACCTGATCGGATGAGAGTAACACATCATATTCAAAGGAAGGTGTATAAAAACAGCAGTAGGAAATATGGCCCTATCTAGATAATCAATATCTTGAAATCACCACTTTATTATTTATTTTCATCTTCTAGTTCCCACAAAAAGGAAAATCATGTGATGGGCGGAGAATATTCTGAGAGCCAAGGATACATATTTCTCAAGAACTATAACCTAGAATTACTTGTACAAAATTTTGCACAACAAACATATCATTATTTAAGGACGTCATTGCTAAAGTTCTAATAAGCGAACCCAACAATTCACTACCGACCAACCAATTATGGATTTCAGAATGCATATCCAATGATAGGATTGCCAACCTTGATATGGGAATATCACTAATCACCGCAAAAAAGCACAATTTTTTGTACTACCAAGAAATAAGTATTCGAACAAAGTGGGTCTGATTTGAAATATTGTACTTATTAGTGGTAAGATATAACAAAAAATCTTGTTTGTTACTCGAATTTGAGTGCTCGGTATAAAGTATCATATCTGAACACACCCATACAGAGTCTCTCTTGAAATCCGAAAAAGACAAAAAGGTTGATATAACAGAGAAGAACGTGGAATATGTCGAGTTTACCATGAGATAAAGTAAAGATCAATAGAATACCCATCTCAAACAGATGCTATCAGATTAATAAACCAATTCATCAACGTTCCTGAATAACATTCAAGGTTACTATCAACAGGAGTATTCTCACCACAAACTAAATGATTGGTTGCTTTTTACAAAGAAATTGCCTGATAAAATCTCACGAAATCCATAACACCATGAATAAAACATTTTTTTGTGTCAACCGGAAATATGACATGATAGAGAAGTAAATTTAAGAACAATACAATGATATGGCGATTGTTTATTCAATGTCACTGCTAAATTGTAAAACATCATATTCATTATCCTCATTAACCATACATGCAAATTCTCCTTGCAGTGAGATTAATTAATTTAGAGTACCACACTACATATCCATAATGCCGCGAACTCAGCTTTATGTACAGGGTGAAAAATACAGTGTACTTTCTCTCCCCACCAGAAGTGGAAAACTAAGTGAAATTAAGAAATTTGAACCATAAGGATTGTATTGTGTAACGAAGCGCGCCGTCTTTAGACGTAAACAGGTGAACATCCAGAATCCCTGCCTCTCTTACTTTATTGAATGTATATGACTGAAAATAGTGGTGTGAAATTTATTTTAAGCGTGATTCGCAGTATGAAAAGTAAATGACTTTTGCAGAACACAATACTGCACCAGTTGAAGTGACTGTTGGACTGTTGATGTCGAATGAGCTACCTCAATATCCGTGAGAAGTCAACACTAGCATATTGAACGGTTTCACAATACGATGAAAGTCAAAATAAAAAAGTCAAAATCATTCCTCACCTCATTGCAAAATCAAACTTTCAATCAACAGACTGACGGATATTACTGACGGGTGACATGTGGACGTGCACGATTGCCAGTGCTTATCAAATGTCTGTAACCAGGACGAATGGGGTTCTCGATGGAAGTATCTGACACGGGTTGTGTATAGGATAATTTTCTTCGTATCTACATTTTTAATCTCGAAAAAAAAAATCCAAATTGAATCGGAATTTTCGAGTTGAGGCTGAAATTTACGATTTTGAAGTCGTTAAATCAACTCCTGTAGAAAGAAACCAATTTAAACATAACGTCCGAGTCATTTTGACAGCGATAAAAGAAGTGCATACATTTTTATCACGATGAAAATAGCTGTTCCTCAAAACCAGACTTCATCTAGTAAGCGGCCGGCGGCGGGCGGTAACTTCAATTTCTGTGATGACAGCTACGATGATAAAGTATTGTTGACATAACGGATTAAGTAATCATCTCATTGAATTTTTCATTTCGTACGTGGGAAATAGAAAACAGTTTGTCAGTTATGGCTGTGAAGAATCTCATTTATTTTTGGTGAAGTCGGGAGTACCACAAGGATCTAATTTGGGCCTTTACTTTTTCTAATCTTTATAAATGATCTTCCTTCAGTAGTTGAATCAAAATATCTGTTATATGCTGACGATTTTGAGGTGTTCAGAGAAATAAGAGACGTTATTGATTACTTAATACTACAAAATGATCTCGACAAGACATGTGAGTGGACAATGCCAAATAAACTTCATCTTAATTTTCAGAAATACAAAATCATTACTTACTTAGGGGTACTATTCAAATCTGACTTGAAATTTGATGCACATGTAGACCATATTACAAGAACGGCTAGAAAATTACTCGGATTCGTGAAATGGACCACTTTGGAGTTTCGTGTTGTTCAGTGTATCAAAACACGTCTTAGTACGCAGAAGGTTAGATATGCTTCAGTGGTTTGGGATCCCACTAAAGATAACTCAAAAAAGCGGTGGAATTGATTCAGAACAATTTTATTAAATTTCTATATTACAAAGTTCATGGAATAAATCCACCTTTTTCGACTTATGAACCTATCAGAACTGAATTTAATACTGTTAATCTGGAAAGACGTAGGGAATTGCGAAAAGATGTATCAGTAATATAATCAGTAACAGAATAGAATGTACTTATCTGCTTGGAAAAATCTGTTTTTCTATCCCATTCCTCAATCTGTTTTTCGATATGTGAAATTTATGTAGGCTATTATTACAAATATTATCTATTGTTAAGCTATATTAGTTTAAGAGATACAAGATTTTGAAATTTGTGCAGTACCATGTAATTAGGCTAAGGTCTGTTTGTTACTCAATAAATAAATAAATAAATATGAATTGTTTTGGGGAAGTTTCATCTGAACAAATCACATAAAAAACATTGTAACAATTGTATTAATTGTTAATAACTGCTTCTTCAAATAACTGTTCTAATGAAGGTGGTTATTATTGTGGCGTATTTATATTTTTATTGTTGTTGATTTTTCTTACCAAAAAACACTCGAACTATTCTTTTATAGGATAAATGTCTTTCAACTAAAAATTTTTCCATCATTAATTTTTCTCGAAAAACTGACATTAGACAAAATTGCTCGCAGTTTGTTCTCGTGAAATTACTGATGGGCAAATTTATTTCGTTGAAAGAAAAAAATTTAACCGGTAAAAGCTCTTGTATTTTTACTTTTGAAAAAAAAACATCTTCCGACTTTGCAGTCAAAAAAATTAAATAAAATCCCAAGTTTGAAGTCGGCTTTGTATTCCTCAATTGCTTTTGTATTTTCTGGAAATTGAATGTGTTTTCTGTTACAGATTTATAAGTACAGCCTTCATAATCTTGAAGCCTAAAATCCTGAATTTTGGTGACATAGATGTGGGCACAGCCTCGGAACAAATGAAAGTGCAGTTGACTAACACTGGTCACAAAGGAACATCGTTTGTGGTTGATTTGGGTAGGAATGATTTGGAACTCATAGTTCACCCCATGAAAGGGTATATTAAGGTACATTTTGAATTTGTGAGTTTCATTATTCAGGTTCAAAGGGTAACGCCGTTGAAAAAAATGAGACGGAATAGAGCACTGTCAGTGACGTAATATGACAGTTGCGGAACAATGTCATAGGGGGGCAAACAAACAAAACTAAACAAAAATAAACCCATTGAAACCATTTTCCACAAGGCTAAGTGAATCTTTCTGGTGAATTTTCTGCGAAAAATGATTTATGAAAATCGCAATTATCCGCTAACACCCACAAAAAACGAATTTTCATTTCATCAAATGTCAAATGCTTTGTTTGTCCCCATGACGACCATGCTGTGACGTCAGCTGACAGTGCTCTATTGAAAAGATAGCTAAAACATTTTGTCAGTTGGTATTTTGACAGCCTGTTATCGGTCGGAGTGTTAAAAAAATTATTAAAATTTGTTATTACGAATCTTCCATGTTTTCGTACCAAACCCCTCAAAAGCAGAGCAAACGCTCCTAACACTTCGACCATTTCGGAATGCTGTTCTATTATTCGATAATCTTACACTGATAAAAAGGATATTGTGCATCAATGCATAATTGCATTGATTCAAGTCGATTGTATTCTTGAATAGGTCCAACCAAATATTAGTTTGATTTTTTGACAGAATCCTCTTGACCACTTGAAAGGAAACTGTTTTGAGTCAAAAGGAGCATTTTTCACAAGTAGGAGTTCTCTAGGGTAAAGAGTTGGAATGTATGCAAACAAATTCATTTTAAGATAATTTATGTAAAGAAGCAAACAGTTCAATATGTTTGAAATAAGAGTATATTCATCAATTAGAAATAATTATTCCTTTCAGAAGATGATTCTGTTCAAGAGGATATATATATTTGATTGAAAACATCCTTTATATCAGTGTAACTCACCTCTTCATTAGATCGAGAACAAATTGTGTTTCTCTGAGGTTCAGTTGTATTGTCTAGGTTCAAGCAGTGCTCAACTTTGAACGTGGTTCAAATTTCAATTTCGGTTTTACAGACCTAGATAATGCAGAGCTTGGTTCACTGACTGTCATTTGTCATTTCGGAAAAATCAACCAAGCCGTGGAATTCGGGAGTGGCCTAAATCCATAGACATATAATGATATGGATTGGTTGTCACGTGACTTTAACACAGTTTCTTGACACCAACATAAGAAAAAGAGATATTGTGAAGGATGGAATAATTCTTGGTAAAGAAAGCATGTCTAGAGTCCCGAATGCAGAAAGTTGTAGGCATAGTGGTTTATAATATTTTTTTCAGCCTATAGCAGAGGAAAATTGAATAAATAAAAAAATTTGACCACACCACTGGATTCGCGACATTTTCAAATGGTTCATATGCCGTTTAATTAACCACTTTATTTCAGAAATTCGGGAGGTCTCGATATATCATTGGTCAAAATTTCATTAGAATCTGTTCATAAATAATAAAATCATCAAAAATAATCAAAAATTTTATCTCATATTTTTATTTTTTCATTTAACAATAATCCAGTACCGACAGACAAACTCTAGCAAGAAGTGAAGAATGAATTGTAGCACTCTGAAACTCGGCACATGACATCTCGACATCATGCATTATTAGAAAAAAAAAATTGTTTACCACAAGAATATTTTTCAGTAATACCTTATGAAATACGCTCGTTTTCTCAGAAAACGTGGTTTAACGCCGACGTCACATTTCATGCTTGCGCCAACCCGCCACTGCAAGTTCAGGCAGGGCCTAAAATTAGATTTGTCATAACTTTGCTAAAAATTATAGTAGAAGGAAAAGAAAAAGTTCATATCGTTCCTGAAGACTTCTACTTTGTCATGCAAATATAACATGTGAGTATCTGAGTAGCTGAAATGTGTTTTGTCCCACTTCACATACCCCTTCTACGATATTTACGAAGGATTCGAAAGTCATGGATATTTTAGTTGATATGAAATAATTATACTGAAGCAGGAATCAGTACCCTCTTTGGACCATATTCAACGATTCAAGACTAGTGAGACAAGTCTAACTTATACATGCCAAAGAAAAAAGTGGGTTTTACTCCTGCCTCAGTTTTCAACTCACTCATAATCCCGGCAATTTCTTCAGTAAATTTTGAAAATAATCGCTCATACACATCCTACATAAAAAATGAAGTATGTGATTTCAAGCTTGAGGTTTGCACTTCAAAATAGTGTTATTAAATATATATATGCAGGATATGAATAAGCGATTATTTTCAACATTTAGTGAAAGAATGCCGATTTATGGGTAAGTTGAAAATGAGGCAGGAGCAATATACAGTTTTTTTTTGCATATATAAGTGGGACCTGTCACACTACTTCAAAATTGTTGCGTATAGTCTCAAGAGGGTATGGGTTGCTGCTTCAGTATAATAATTCCATATATACTAAATTATTCATGATTTTCGGATCATCCGCAAACATCTCCGTGAAGTGTGACATAACAAATTTTAGGTACTCAAATACTCGCATATTATATTTGCATGAGAAAGTAGGAGTATTCAGAAACGATATGAACTTTTCATTTTCCTTCTTTGATCATATTTAGCAGAGTTATGACCAATCAAATATTCGGCTCCGCCAGAACTTTCAGCGGCGGGTAATGGTGAACGTGAAATTTGATGTCGGCGGTCAATTACGTTTTCTGATAAAACGAGCGCATTTCATAAGAAATTACTAGGAATAATTTTTGTGGAAAATTGAATTGTTTTTCACCCTGTTGAGTTGTTTTTCCGATAAATCATATACTTTCCAAGATCACAGCAAAAATCTATTTATATATTTTTACACGAAAAAAATAAAATGAAATATGTTCCACCCCTGGAATTTTGGTAAACACTTTTTTTTCGTATTTATCATGGTTTCAACTACTAGCATACCAAATTTGGTGGTGCTACAATCGATTCTTGTCTCAAAACCCAATCGTACTGGATTACAACAGATTTCGATTAAATTATGGTCAGTGATCATGGATCCAGTGGTGTAGTCAAAGTTCTGATAGAAGTTTTGAATTTGAAGTGGTGGGTTGATTAAACAGCATATTTCTCAAAATTTCAATCCCTTATAATTTTTTTATTGAAAGACGCATTTCAACGTAATTCACATTTGAACCATCAAGCAAAGACATCAGGAAGTGAACAGAGCTCGAGAATTTTTTTTGCCGGAGAGTATCAAATGAATGAAATAGTAAAATCGCCAATGTCGAAGTAGACTTTTCTCCAAATATTTCCACCATGTGGAAAATATGAGGCAAACTTCTAACAGAAAACAAATACTTCCCTGGCTAATACCACGACGGACATTACATCTGACAGATATTTGTGCAACGTTCTTCCAAGAAGATCCAGTTGTAATTTTTTATTTTAATTATACAGCAAAATTATCCTCGATTTTATTAATTACTAGTTTGTATTGATAATTATTTAAATTATGCTTCCATCTCGAGACGAATTCTTAATAACTATGAAATTAATATTGATATAAGTAGAAATGGAAAATGATAAAGCCTTTATATCGTGGATAGTACGAATATGAGTTTTTCATAGCGCAAAGAAAAAAGTATTTGTATAGCTGCAGAGAGTACTGTTCGATTATTTTGAATAAAAATCTAAGAAAATGAAAAGTTTCTTCACATAGACTAGCTATTCGAAAGTTGAGTCAACGTTATCGATAATGATATCGAAATCAAGAATAATACCAAATTCATTTCTTGACGTAATTTTTTGGGTTTATCACCTTCCACAATCTGAAAATGAAAAAATTTTTTAATCCAAAGAAATCTGTACAAGTGTAGAAGGGCAAATTAATTAATTTGCCCGATAAGTTACTGCGTTCACAAGACTGCTGTCTTGAATGAAATTAATTTTTGTCAGTAACGTACCCTACACTGAATCAAACTTTTAATCAATACCAAATTCATGTTAGGTTGTCCTGTTTGACGGTTGTAGAAAAAAATGCTGTTTAAAAATAGTTGATGAAGTGTTTTTTTTACTCGTGCGTCAACATGTCGTTTACTTATCACTTTACTCACTTGATTCATGAAATTATATTAGATTCTAGCACAACAAGGGTTAAGTGGCAGAGCACCAATTGGTGAACTTCCCCTTGAGACTTCCTCATTTTAATTTATTATGATGACTTCTTAATTATTGTATTTCATCAATTATTTGGAATGTGGAAATAAAAACATTATTATTATTATTATTATTATAAAAAAATCTATTTATTAGTCGTGCGGCATATTCACCACATTATAACGGTCATAGTAGACCCGATTTTTATGACTAATTGCGGTTTTGCTTCGGGCGATATTTTACCCAAATTATCAATACTAGTGAATGAGGTAATTATTGAATTTGAATACATATTTTAATTATTTTCAGAAGTGGTTCCTGTTGGAATTCCCGAAATTTGGATACAATTAGTTCATATTAGTTTTTTTGATTCTTGGAAACCATTTTACTTATTAGTGCAATCATCATTTTTTTGTTTACTGAAATTAGCTTTGGTGACGTCAATCTCATATTGAAAAATTCTGTCAGATGAAGGAATATTTGTAATAGGCCAGTCAGTAGAGGATCAAATCAAGGGGATATCCCGCAAAAAAGGTGGTGTAGAAGTTTTAATGTCCCCAACTAGTATAATAATCCAAGCACTGTTACTACAACCTGACAATCCAATAGAAATGATTGTCGATACGCAGGCAATTTTTGGCGGGTACTTTAAGAAAAAAAGTGCTCTGCATGCAAGCACCCATGCTCAATTCAATAAATCACAACTCAGTAATCATATTCTCAGAAGACACATATTTGCAACGAAAATAACACCCGCGTTCAGGTATACTCATAGGTTGTGTTAATGAGGCAGTTTATTAGTATTATTTTTATTTTACTCTGACAGTCTGAAATTTCGACTTCATTTATCTGTTATCTCAAAAGTCATGGAAAAAGCCAATAGCATCGAGCTCATGAAATATCTAGAACGCTCAGTAATTGGTGAATGATGGAAAATATGATTTCCGTCATCAGAGATCAACTGGTAACCTGCTTTCTTATGCCTTACATATTTAGCACCAATTTATAGACAAATAAGGTGAAACTCTAACGGTTCAATTAGATCCAAGGCGTTTTATTGGTTGGCGAAGCCAGCATATTGGTTCGGGGTTCCGAACACAGAATTTATCAGAGCTTTTATTTTTTCGTCATACACCAAAATTTTATCCCGAGGCGCCCCTTGGGACTTGACGCACGAAGCGGCCGCTCTATTCGTCTTACGGTAGGGCCGGCTCTGCTCATATCCAGTACTCACCTTTGCGGATGATATTTGTACCCTTCATACAGCTTTTCCTTCCAAAGTTCAAGAAACCAGAAAAGAACGGAAAAAGAACGTGAACGATTTGAATATGGACTAAGCAAAAAGTCCACAGTGAGGATCCAACAACTTGGTAGAATTCAATGCGTAAAAACCAATTTTTTTTTTCCGAAAAATTTTGAGAACATAGTCGAAATTTCGAATATTTTCTCGAAATTTCGACTTTTTTACTATTTTCTCCACAAAATCGCTTGTCGAAATTCGATTTTTTACTGTGAATGTTGATAATAATCTCGAAACTTCAAAATAAATGTTTTAGTTGTATTGGATCATTAATTTTTCGCTGACACAAAAGTGTTTGCAGTTGACATTCGAAAGTGGAATAATGATCTTTGATAATGGAGCAATGTAATTTTCCTACGAGCGTTCGGAAAAGTAACTTTCCCGCACGATTTTTACTTTTCCGTACGATTTTTACTTTTCCGCACGATTTTTGTATTGTTGAAAATGAGGATATTGATGACTAACTAAATGATCTATGTAACTATTCTGTCTTATTAGTCATTATGTAGCATTTTTATAAAAACGTGTTTATTAAAAACCTTGTTTTTTCATAAATAAGATAGACAAAAATACTCGTAGGAAAAATATTGCACCGAACTCTTACGGAAAATGTCTTTTCCGCCCTTAACGGCTTGCCCGAACTCCGCTCCGCGTCGTTCGTGCAACTGCCGTCGCGTGCGGAAAAGTACTACTTTCCGCACTTGTTAGATAAATAACTATTTACTAATTTCTTACGTATTCCTATTGAATTAGCTCGACAATATGAGTTTGTACGAAGATTCAGTTGGTCAAATTTGAGCAAATCAAAAATAACATTCATTCCCAATTTATATTGTGCCTAAATGAATCAAGTTTTTTTCTACCCGCTGTTTTTTTAGTTCGTGAACTTTCTGGAAAACATAGAAAATGATGAAGGAAAACTTTCTTTTCAGAGGTTTTTAAATACATTTTCTGACCAGTAGGCTGTTTGAAAAATTAGTTTAATAAAATAGTTTATTCATCAAAGATCATTATTTCACGTTCAAATATCAAATAAAACCACTTCTACCAACATATATATGATAATTATTGAAGGACTACACGAGCGTCTGTGTAAATCTTATGATAGATATCCCGAGTTGTTTGTACGGGAATCTGATAAAAACAATTGTATCTCATTATTTTTTTTTAAGTTTTCCACTGAATTTTCCTTACTTTTCATAGGTTCTCGTGTGTAGATCCATTTTTTTTCTCAAAGTACTCCTCAAGAACTGTCTTTGTGCCAAAAATCATTTCTATTGGATTTAGAAAATTCCTGGATCTTTTGCTATAAATGGGCGCAAACATATAACCCAATGGGCACACA
Source organism: Chrysolina haemoptera (assembly GCA_958298965.1). Lineage (NCBI taxonomy): Eukaryota > Metazoa > Arthropoda > Insecta > Coleoptera > Chrysomelidae > Chrysolina > Chrysolina haemoptera. The sequence continues at coordinate 25,735,854 of OY282592.1, read as the reverse complement.
TACGTTTTCCAAACATGTTATAAACGTGGCATTGGTTAAATAAACGTTTCTGGTTGAAAATTTTAACGACAATATATTTCCTTGCTTAACAACCAATCAGTGGATTTCAAATTTTGAAATTCAGCCAATAGAATCGGAACTACAGTGAAAATATAGCTTGTCGCTGTATTTTCACGGTGATAAACCTGCTTAGTTTTTGCTTTACTATCTGTTAAGTGAAAATAATGATTTAAATTATATACGTCAAATTTATGTGTTTTGACTAGTTATCTTTATTTATCAATATGAGCGATCGTTGGGGACAAATGTCCATTGGTATCATAGATGAGGCCGTGGAAAAGAGTATTCCGTTGAATACGGCTAGAAGTAAAGCATCAATTACCAGGTGACACGATTTTTCTTTATTTCAAATCGATTTATTGTCGTCCTGAATATAATTCGTGGTATGATTAAAAACCTATAATTTTTTGGAATATCAATTCATTGGCAATCCCAACGCAAGAAAATACAACTCGTCCTGCGGACTCGTTTTATTTTCAGCTTTGAGATTGCAATTCATTCATATTCCAAAGAATTATCGGTAATAATCATACCACTTTTTATATTACCCCTGATAATAATTTAGTGTAATCTTGATCGTTGAAAGAATACGTTATAAAGATGTGTTTTCAACGTTACTTCTTCAACAACTCGCTAAATATACGTTTAACAAACGTTATGTTAATTCAAAAAGAATTTTTAATCAAATTCGCTGAATGCGATTCATTTATCAATGTTTATGATACGTTCTTTATCCTTTTATTTGGTCAAATTGATGTTGTTTTATTGGGTATCTTCAACGTTCGAAAAACCTGATTGAAAACGGCAATAAGGCGATAATTAGTAAGCAATTGGTTAATATACCGTTGTTACACGCGACATTTTTTCGTTGAGAAAACGTTCAGAGTTTTCAGCCATTTCACAACGTTATTTTAACATCCTTGTGCCCATTCGGAAGAAACAAAATGGGCACAAACCTGTAAGAAATAAAAATGCTACCACGATCCTCTTCGGGAGAACTCGGTGCCTCCTAGCTAAAAGGTTTCATTGAAGATAATTTTTTTTGTTTTTATATTCATCAATTTTTCGTCGAAAAGATTCTGGGTTTCGACATTATTATCTACATTCAGAGTAATAAATCGAATGTAGACACGCAATTTTGTCATGAAAATAGTAAAAAAGTCGAAATTTCGAGGAAATAGTCAAAATTTCGAATAATTCGAAAAGAAAAATGGAAAATTATAAGGAAAGTATTCGAAATTTCGAGAAAAAACTAAAATTTTGTGGAGAAACACATTTTGTTTTCAATATCTGGTTGCCACAAAAAGAAGCTGTAATTCTCAGGGAATATCGAGAGAGCCGAAGGAAGGTTGGTAGGATTTGTTGTTCTTAAATATCAGAGAATACCTTCCGAGGCCAGTGAGTTCTGAAGCCTTGACGGTGGTTGGAAGAACGAGCCATAGAAAAGAGATATTTGGCATGTCTCAGACACAGATCACCAATCTTTATGCAGTGATCTAGAGAAATAGTCGAGCTCATAAGCAAAGCATCGCCGAAGAGTTGAATGGCTTTTTTTGGACAGGTCAGATGGGTATCTCATAAATAATAATCAGTTGGAAGGAATGAGTGAAATAGCTCTTGGCACGACACAGATATTCAAGTTTTTGAGAGGTACTCTTGGTAATGAACCTCAAAAGGATACTGCTGATGGTGACACCGAGCAATTAAATAGAGGATTTCATTTGTATGGATAAATGCACGTGTAGGCCAATAAACAGGGCTATCAACCTGGACTTTCACCGCAGATAATTTTATATTAAATTGTAGGTCACAACTCACTGGTGGCAGAAGAGTTGAACAAGTCTTGAATCTGAAAAAAGGAATTATCTAAGGAATGAATTATTTTTTATCGTGCGTACATTTGAATGGATTGTACTTGTCTAATTTGAACTGATTATTGTCGAAAATGTCGAAGTTAACTCAGAAAAATCTTGAAAATATGTATTTTTATCATCCTGTATCTCGAAAACCAAGTCGTTTGGGACATACGTTTATATGAACTTTTCGTCCCAAAAACGTTCAAAGAATCTCCTCCCGAAGTTTGTCAACGTACTCAATTAACACCCTGTATATGTGTTTTAAAAAATATTTTACCAATAATGAACAAACTGATATTGCGCCTAAATATTACAAGATATTTATAGTGAATATGTGAATATATATGAAGATAGTTTTGTTGGAAACGTCATATTCTCTTATTAATGAAGAAATATACTTGAAAAAAACAAAAATTATCAAATGTATGTAGGGAAGCAGTGCCTATTTTTTTAAGTATTTACATTTCACAAATTATCATCAGCATGAATCTCATTTATTTCTGTAGATCTTATATGGTTCTAACAAATTGTTATGTTAATATTCAATAATCATTTCTCTCAGTGTAGGTGGAATGGAACTGAATATCAGATATACGTAGAACATTTACAAAAAAACTGAAAATCATGTATTTAGTTCATTCAAATTCACACTATAACTATACAACAATGACTTATTTTACGATAACAAAAATTGGGTTCAACTGAAATTCTACTCCACTGACTAAGTTAGTAAATTGCAAAAAAAGCTTGAAAGATTTGAACTTAGAATAGTTCTTTAAACAGAAAGCCTGACCGTGGCCTTCAGTAGCCTGTTATCAAAGCACTGCTTAATTAACATTACAGCACCTAACAAATCATTAAAAATCACCTACCAGAGGAATGATCAGCACCTACCATTCTTACTATATATAAAGAGTGTTCAATCATCCACTCTAATTACGCATTTATATAATAATATTATAATTCAACATTTCATAAAAACACACATAATAATGCAATTATCTTTCAATCTATAGACATAATTACAAATGTGAACGGAAACTGCATTCTCTATTTTTTCATTCAAATGCAAAATTCTTATTCAATTCGCAGATTCTCATAACTTTTATCATTATAGGTGGTTTTTTTCACCTTATCACGACGGAAAAACTCGACTATTAGAAATATAGGTTGTATCCTGAAAAGTTCAGAGAATGTAGTAGTAGATAGTCCAATGAAAATGCTGCTTTAATGTCGTATCACGCATACAGTCCAAACTCCGTTATGGAATAATATTTTGGGGAAACTCTTCCCACATACAGAGAGTACTTATTCTTCAAAAAAAATGTGTAAGAAAAATGTTTGAAGTTGCTCGTAGTGAGAGCTGCAAACCTATATTTACAAAAAATAATATCCTAACTGTTGTCTCTTTGTACATATACAGTGACCGCCAAAAAGTATGTACCGTATGGGAAAAAAGTTTATTATTAGAGTAAAAAAGATTCTTGGGAAAAGTTTGTGCATGTCCGATAACCTAAAAATCAATTTTGACACATGTCACGTGATCGCTGGTATGGCGGCAAATTGAAAAAAATTACCATGAATAGTCAAAAAGTCGGATAAAATGGCAAGATATCGAAAAATATTATTTGAAAAAATTGCTTAGAATTTTATACACATATACAAAGTTTGAGAAAATTATGTGGGAATATTGAAAACAGCATTTTTTTTTAATAGTTTTCTAGCTGTAGAAAAATATCAAATTATTTTCTTATGAATTGCTTGACCATACTGAAATATTTGTATTCCGATGATAATAACAAAACTTTCTCATTTTCTCCACACCAGAGAGCACTAAATTGAAAAAATTGAATTTTGTCAGAAACCTTGCTGTTACATTGGTTCGTATCTAATAGATATATCAAAATTCCACTATTATTGCGATGATAGGGAGATCCAAAAATATCGTGTTTTTCAGATTATAATCAATTTTTGATGATAATCGTGCACGAACGTTTCACTTCGCACATAATCTTAAAAATAGTGCGTCAAATTAAAGAGGCTTGAGTTTTCAACATTGCATGCGAAGTGAAACGCTCTGGCACGATTATCATCGAAACTTGATTATAATCTGGAAAACATCATGTTTCTGGAGTGTCATGTCACCACAATGGTCGTGGAATTATGATATAACTGTTAGATACGAACCAATGTAACAGCCAGGGTTTTAACAAAATCCATTTTTTTAATTTAGTGCTTACTGGTGTAGAGAAAATGAGAAAGTTTTGTCATTATCATTGAAATACAAATATTTCAGTATGGTCAAGCTATTCATATGATAATAATTTGATATTTATACAGCTAGGAAAATATTAAAAAAAAAATCTATTTTCAATTTTCTCTCATTATCTTTTTAAACTTAGTATAATATGTGTATACAATTTAATTCTAAGCAACTTTTCAAATCACTTTTTTTGATATCTTGCCATTTTACCCCACTTTGTAATTGTATAATTGTATACACATATTATACTAAGTTTAAAAAGATAATGAGAGAAAATTGAAAATAGATTTTTTTTTTTTTAATATTTTCCTAGCTGTATAAAAATATCAAATTATTATCATATGAATAGCTTGACCATACTGAAATATTTGTATTTCAATGATAATGACAAAACTTTCTCATTTTCTCTACACCAGTAAGCACTAAATTAAAAAAAAATGGATTTTGTTAAAACCCTGGCTGTTACATTGGTTCGTATCTAACAGTTATATCATAATTCCACGACCATTGTGGTGACATGACACTCCAGAAACATGATGTTTTCCAGATTATAATCAAGTTTCGATGATAATCGTGCCAGAGCGTTTCACTTCGCATACAATGTTGAAAACTCAAGCCTCTTTAATTTGACGCACTATTTTTAAGATTATGTGCGAAGTGAAACGTTCGTGCACGATTATCATCAAAAATTGATTATAATCTGAAAAACACGATATTTTTGGATCTCCCTATCATCGCAATAATAGTCGAATTGTGATATATCTATTAGATACGAACCAATGTAACAGCAAGGTTTCTGACAAAATTCAATTTTTTCAATTTAGTGCTCTCTGGTGTGGAGAAAATGAGAAAGTTTTGTTATTATCATCGGAATACAAATATTTCAGTATGGTCAAGCAATTCATAAGAAAATAATTTGATATTTTTCTACAGCTAGAAAACTATTTAAAAAAAAAATGCTGTTTTCAATATTCCCACATAATTTTCTCAAACTTTTTATATGTGTATAAAATTCTAAGCAATTTTTTCAAATAATATTTTTCGATATCTTGCCATTTTATCCGAATTTTTGACTATTCAGCGATCACGTGACATGTGTCAAAATTGATTTTTAGGTTATCGGACATGCACAAACTTTTCCCAAGAATCTTTTTTCTAATACTCTAATAATAAACTTTTTCCCATATGGTACATACTTTTTCGCGGTCACTGTATGAGTCTGTAAATTTTGTTTTAAATAATAAGCACTTGTTTACTGATATGGAAAGATCTCATGAGCACAATACAAGAAAAAAAGCGATTTAAGAAATGACAAAGTTAAATATACATATATTCAAAAAAATTTACAGTATAGTTTGGTGAAAATATGGATTAAGCTACCTAATGATATTAGTAGCAGTAGTTAAAAAGAAACTCAAAACTTTTTTAATTAAAAATGCATTCTATAGCATTGAAGAATATTTTCAACATGATATGGGAAATCTGTGAACAATAATAATAATAAAATAAATTACATATTTTTAAAACGAGTATGTCAATTTCATATGTACATTTTTTACATTTTCTATATACAATTTAATTTAAGTGTAATGTAATAATTTATTTTTTCATCTATAATTTTATTTAAACATATATTTATATTATGTGTACGTCTATCATGCCACTGGATTATTGTGTTTGTGCTTGTGCAAAATTAGGTGTTAAGTTATATTTATAACATTTTAGAATGTGTCCATGTGCACAAATAATTTTGTTATTTGACAAGTCTGGACAATAAGGATTGATCACCTTCCATTCGGACACGTTATATTTTTTTTTCTACGTTCATGCAAAAAACAAAAATTTATTGAACTATATTTGGTGGAAAAACTGTCTCTTTATTGCACTCATCTGTCATTCTACTATAGCGTTCTGTCATCATGACAGACATAAACTTTCAAATCGACGCCAAATTTAGCCCATTTTCTGTGAGATTGTATTATGTTTTAAATAGTTGCATGTTTCATCATATTCATTATATAATGGACTAAGAAATTACTAGAAAATGCAATTTCTTAAAAATAAAATTATTTCCTTCGAATATCATCTGAATTACACAAAATCTTTTTGAATTACTTTTAGCAGTTAGATTTAAACAAACAATGTCTTCCTTATAGTTTAGTGCCACCTAAATGAAACATTTTCTGGTTTTTGCATGAACGTAGAAAAAATATTGTATGAAACTCGTGCAAAAAGAGTTTATTGCACTCGACGTGAAATTGTTCAACGAGGCCATCAGGCCGAGTTGGACAACACAATAAACAATAAACACCTACTTTTTACACTTGTTGCATAAATAACTATTATATAATTTCATGACAAGCAATAAGAAATGGCATAGCATGTGAAAACTTTTTTAGAAATTTTTCTCATATAATTTATTCTTATATGTTATTACATTATTTATTTGACATGTTCTACACTTCTATGAGGTATTTAACAGAACCAATAAAGACAACTTACTTATTTACTTACTTACTAGTGTACTAAAAATTATTTCCGTGGGACTCGATGGTATTCAAATTTTGTTGTCGTGTAGAGAATTGAAATAGGTACAATTCAAAAAATGTATCACCCGACCCCCATAGCCATTTGAAAAATTAAAATATTTTTTTTGTTGTCAAAAAGAAGTTTATGAACTACCATTCAACAAAAAAAATTCAAAACAGAATTCCAATCCGTTCAAAAGTTAACATTTTGTTTTGGACGAATATTTTTGTTTGAAGTTTTGGGGACGTATAGAGAATTGTGAGACGTTTCGAATGAGGTATCGCTCTACCCCCATTCCATTCAAAAAATTCTTAAAAAATGGCGCCGGGCCGCCATTTTGAAAGATAGACATTTTTTTTGTCAAAAAGTAGTTTAGGAACTGCCATTCCACCAAAAAAAAATCATCCTTATTGACCTACTGTATATCAACAATTGTCATCGTTGTAATCAGCAGAGTTTCTAGAGTAAGAAAAGTCTTTTTGTTGCTTTCTCAACCTCTGAGGTGAGTAACTAACTAGAAGTGTTAGAAAACATGAAAATTATAATTTTTCAGGATTTTTTTCAATTTTCGTAAACTATATGGTTTAGATTGGGAAACGTTCCACAAAAGCGAATGAAATTTTTTAAATAAATTACATAGGACTTTTTTTATACATCCAAAATGTCTCAGATACCGGGAGGAGATTATTAGATAAAATCAGCCACAATGGCTAGAAATATTTCGTAAATCATTACCGTGTCGGTAAACTATCAAGTAATCTGAAATTTTGTTAAAAAAAAATTATTACGAATTTCTCAGGTTTTTCGTAGAAACCCCTCAAAAGCAGAGCTTGTCCGAGCAAGGGATACCCGGAACCTTAAGCTTAAAAAGTAGATTCTGAACCACTTTAGCTCCGTGATGGCGGTGGGGATCCAACCCGACCCGCCTGGGTGAAAACAAAATAAATAAATAAATAAATAAATAGAGGTTTATTTTATAAAATTAACAACTACATTGCACAAATAATGACATGTCACATATCTCATGTTCCACAACTTCTACCTCAGGGGGGAAAGAAAGGAGTGGGAGATGGCAGAAGTAGCAACTCTCCTGCCCTCGGACAGGAGAACAGGAGAGCGCCCTGCCAGACCGAACCTAGTAACCCCCGAAGGGGCACCGTTGTCCGGCCACGCTGGTGTTAACGTAAAGCCGGACATTTCATCATTACCCGCGGTGATATTAACCCGTAAGACACACGCCTCCTGCATAGCTTATGCGTGTTGTATCATTGGCATTCAGTGTAGACACATGCTTGCAATAAGTTGCTGAGGTTGGTTGTTTCGATGATCGTCCCGGAAAGGGTGAGAACAAAAGCTCTTAACACCTCGACCACTTCGCTATTATTATGAATATGTATATGAGAAGGATTCTTCAATTCAACAGAATGATGCAGTTTATGTTGGCTTTATCGAACATTTAAAATTTTTGTTAAAAAATTGGGGTATGTAGAATATTTTCTGATAATTCACCAATGCTGCGATATCAGTGATGATAACGAATCCCTACTGAATAAGTTGGGTTTATAAATAAACTGTTTCATCATTAGGAACGAGAAATAAAAAATACTAAAAAATCGGGCCAATTCTCGAACTACTACTAATCATTTCCATCCTGATTAACTATGTCTACCATCTGTTTGTTGTTTGTGAACAGTGAGATGTTTTGTATGAAAGAGTAGAAGGGTACGAAGGCGTAGAAGGGCCATTGAATTTTTTTAAATATATCTAATAAAATTCCGTCGTCGAGATCAGAAAATAATAAAATTCCGACTTCGAAGTCAAAAAATAATAAAATTCCGACTTCGATGTCAGAATTTAATAAAATTCCGTCGTCGAAGTCAGAAAATAATAAAATTCCGACTTTGATGTCAGAATTTAATAAAATTCCGACTTCAAAGTCGGAAAATAATAAAATTCCGACTTCGAAGTCGGTAACTTAGAAAAAAGAAGAAATCTGGAGGTGAAAATTTGCATTTTCATTCAGTTAGTTGAATGATAGTTGATAGTATCATTCACAGAAAACGTCCATTTCATCGATGTAAGGACCGTACCTCTTACATTAGATCAGGTGATCGGAAGAATTGGGAAGCAGACTCTTCAGAAGCAGTTTCACACAACAAGGATGGAAATGATGAAAATATTTCTTCTGTGTTACCGACATTACCGCAGAATAAATATTTAGATATTCCATCAGTTTTGGTTCAATATCCAACGTGACTTTAACCAGGGAAGTAGTTATTTTCTGTTAGATATTACAGATAAATTACATTTTTCGATTTCAATGGAGAATGTTCCTCTTTTCAACATGAATACCGCCCAAGAGGTTATTTTGAACGAAGGAGAATAGCGACTAAAGTTTGTCTTTCAGCCGCAAATGATTCCACAACTAATTTTATGAACATCCAACATCGTGTTCATATTTCTGAACAAAGATCAAAATGCAATACCCTTACATGACAGGTTTATGTTGAAAAACAATTTTCAACATGCAGAAGAAATATTTCCATCATTTCCATTTATTCAATTCTTGCTGTGTAAAATTACTTCTAAAGAGCCTGCTTCCCAATTCTTCCGATTTCCCTGATGAGCTTGGAAGAGCGAAATAGATTCTCGCCTACAAAAATGTATCCCTTTCTCATTAATTTATATGAAAATGCAAATAGCCTATCACCTTCAGTTTTTTTTCTCACTTAGGGTATTTTCACAATATCTATCACATGTGGTTCAATGTCCAACGTGGCTTTAGTCGGGGAAGTAGTTGTTTTCCGTGAGATATGGAAAATATTTCAAAAAAACGCGAAAAAAATTTAAAAACAGATTTTCAGTTTAAATTTTTAAAAGTTAAAATTTTTGTTCTAAACTCATATTTATTCATTAAAATGATTGGTATGAACAGTTGATACCTTTCGAGAATATTAATTTCATGTGAACTTTATAGGTACAAACAATAAACAAGTACATAAATAACGATTTAATTATGATAGAAGAGTGAAATGAAATGAACTTTTGGTGGTAAAAATTGTTTCTCACGTTTTTCAGCGAAAATTAACCTCCAAAAAAAAGGAACAACAAAATTTGTTGGAAATAAAAAGATCTGCAACTTTTGTATCCAACATTTTTCCACATGACCCCAAATTTTCCGGGAAAATCGGAAAAACCGTTTTAATTTAGTTTTAATTTTTTTCTTGTTTGAAAATTGTATGTTTATCGCTAAATTTGGTGGAATTATACGTTTTTTTTTTTGCAATTTCAAGAAGTTTTTTTCGTTACATTCAAATCACGTTTTTTTATGTAGAAAACTGTTTATTACAAAAACCTACTATTATGTAGTATTGACATTTAAATTTGAGGAGAAAATAAACGTTAATAAACGTTCGAGAAAGTAAACTGAGGAAGTTGATTAATAATGCAATTAAAAATTAATTTTATAAACACAATCAAGTCGCTAGCTTTGGTTTCTTCGATGACTGCTCATTATCGAATGCTTCATTATCTGATTCTGTATCTGTTGAATCTTTAAACTCTTCGTCGTCATCGTCGTCTTCACATTCAGTATTTTGCCTATTGTTTGTTGGTTCTTCGAGTGTGGTATCTTCCGAGTCACTTACATCTTGGCTTGAGATGCACAAATTTCTGAACAAGGTGTCACAGTTCTGAAACTTGTCATAACATTGAAAAATCAATTTATGAAGATGTAAGTGATTCAGAAGACACCACACACGACGAACCAACAAATACTAAGTAGACAAAATACTGAATGTGAAGACGACGAAGACGATGCAGAGCTTGAATATTCAACAGATATAGAATCAGATAACGAAGACTTGATTGTTTTTTTAAAATTAATTTTTGATTGCATTAATAAATAACTTTCTCAGTTTACTTCTTCGACCGTTTATTTTTCCCCAAATTTCAATGTAAATTCTACATAATGATACGTCTTTACAATAAGTAGATTTTCACCCAATAAACGTGATTCGAATGTAATAAAATAACTTGATATTTAAAAAAAAAAATTGGAACATATAAAGGTATATTTCCACTACATTTTGCGACAAACATAATTTTTACACAAGAAGAAAATTAAAACTAAATTAAAACGGTTTTGAATTTCTTATTCATTAAATTGTTCTGCCGAATTACATTTGTTGATGGTATTGATACCGCCTAAATTTGTGTTGTTTGAATATTAACAATGACATATACATCTCGAAATTTGGCAAACTACAAGCTTTTCAAAAAAGATTATCATAAGGATATGAGCAGAAGAAATTAGAAGTTCTAGATTTTCATAACATCAATTTTATCGTCACCAAATGATAACAATTCATATCTGGCGTGATTCACCTCCACAATATCATGGCAGTCAAAACAATTCTGTAATTCAGATTATTGGGCATAATTTGATAACTTCAGCCAAACCCCACCAGATAATCAAACTATAAATATTTAAGCTACCAGTAACGTGGTAGTATAGTTATTTATGCAACAATTGCAAAAAGTAGGTCTTTATTGCACTCGAAGTGAAATTGTCCAACAAGGCCATCAGGCCGAGTTGGACAACACGTCGAGTGCAATAAACTTTTTTTGCACGAGTTTCATACAATATTTTTTCTACGTTCATGCAAAAACCAGAAAATGTTTTATTTAGGTGGCACTAAACTGTAAGGAAGACATTGTTTGTTTAAATCTATCTGCTAAAAGTAATTCATAAAACATCTTGTGTAATTTAGATGATATTCGAGGGAAATAATTTTATTTTTAACAAATTGCATTTTCTAGGAATTTCATAGTCCATTATATAATGAATATGATGAAACATGCAAATATTTAAAACGTAATAGAATCTCACAGAAAATGGGCTAAATTTGGCGTCGATTTGAAAGTTTATGTCTGTCATGATGACAGAACGCTATAGTAGAATGACAGATGAGTGCAATAAAGAGACAGTTTTTCCACCAAATATAGTTCAATAAAGATTTGTTTTTTGCATGAACGTAGAAAAAATACATTAATTAATAATAATTGATTGTTTTGTTATTTATACATTAAAATTGTAGATATTTGATTGTATGACTTGTATGAAAACTGGAAACATCTTGTATTCATGTTCTATGTTATGTTCTGACCATAACTTTCGTCTGACAGTTTGATGTTACCAACATCGAAAAATGAAAAATGTGTATTGAAACAGAGGCTGTTTCGATAATGGTTTGGATTTCATTATGTCTTCATTTTAGACGCCAAATGAAAAAATACTATTTCACCACTTAGACTTCCACTTCCGATACTTATTTCCTGTTTTTCAGACAACGTTTTATTTTAATTCAAGTTCATTATTTGAGACAGTAATCTATATTACAGCCATTAGGAAAAATGCAAATAAAAGTGGAGATTCTGGGCACACAACAGGGAACTTTTCTTAAAGAATTTTGGATCAAGACGGAACCACCTCAACGACTGTGGATGACAGGAAAGTTCATTCGGGCTAGTTTGGTGATTGAACACCCTCCTCCGATTTTTGATCTGAGCTTGATAGACTTTTCAAAAACGTACTATGGTGCACAAAGCAAGAGAACTTTGATCATCGAAAATAAAAGTTCTACGGCCTCTATGTTCTGTACACTGGCGGAGTATCAAGGGCAATTGATGGTAATTTTATTTTGTACTGTTCTTTGAAAACAGCATTGAAAAGAGATTCACTATTTGACTTCATTTTCTAACTACTTGACTCAACTTGAAGTCAAGACCAGCTCAAGTCAAGTACTTATTTTTGAAATTGAAGTCGAGTCAAGTAGTTACATATCAAGTACTTGTAAATCAAGCTACCTACTTGATATTTCTTGAAAAACTATTAACTTTTTTGTATTAATCGGATTAACTACCAAAACGCAATAACAATAAAAATGGATGAAAAATAAATAAAAGTGGAGTTGGTAAAATACAGTACAATAATATTCACGTTATAATGTCCCACTCACAGACCACATACCCCTAGACGATTCACGTAGGTTACGTGACCATGAACCTTTTTTTTAGTACCGATACGAATCTTATAGGGTCGCTGAAGTGATCTGTCGATTTGTTCTTCGTTCTATGCTTGATTCTAAAACGTTCGTCGTGTGGTCACAGAATTCATAATTATGAGTGCTGTGCGTGTGGTATCAATGGTCATGTCAAATTTAAGAAGAAGAGAGTATATTTCTGAGAACAAAACATATATAAATGAAATTTTAATGAATGGACTTTGAGAAATATTACGTTTAGTGTGTTTCTATGATAGTGAACATTGTTATTGTTAGTGTGATTTAAAAGTTTTTACTGTGAAATTCTGTAGTAATTATTTATTTTCACCATTCATCATGGTTTACCACAATAAGTGTTGTGTTCCTCATTGCTAAGGCTCATCTGATATAAGGCAATCATTCCCTAATCCAAGTAAAGATGCTCTATATTACTTACCATATATGTACACAACGTACCAAAATGGTTAGTTAATAAAGATTATTATTATTATTTATCTAGTACCTTTGTATACCTTATGTACTCTCTTATATTAGGACCCATATATTTTGTACTGCACCCATGTTGTTTTGTATGATTATTTCACCCTTGTCCAATGAGATTTTACATACTCGACAATAAACCACCTTTTGTCTTGAAATTTTTTTTTTACCATTACATTAATAAAGAATGTTTTAGCAACAAATCCTATACTCTATTTCGAGTATAAAATAGAGCACATTCTCAGAAATACATAGGCATATGCACACCAAATTAGTTTGATATCTGAGAATTTACTCTACGTAATATACTATGAATAAATTTTTACATTTCATTCAATTTCATGTTTTAGCGTGTTGTTTACAACTTCATACAACACTTGATATTTGGAAAACTTTTTAATCGTGATATCAAGTGTTGTTTGAGGTTGTAAACAACACGTTGAAACTTCTCACAAACATTTAAGCATCAAATTCAAGATTTGAATTTCCCGCATCTTTACGATAGTACAGATACGAATCTTCAGATAGCGCTTATTTCCGTCTTCATTAGTTAGCGTTGTCGTGAACCGTCTAGGGGTATGTGGTCTGTGGTCCCACTCTTAAATGGCAAAGTAAGTTATATTTTCGAAAGGCCCTGTATAAAAATGTATAGCATGTGCCACAATTTTTGTATGCATTGTTAAATCACAGCGGTACTACCTCCTAGCGAATACTACACTGCTTACTGTAGGCATCCATATACAGGCACATGGCTCGAGTACAACGATTATCCAATTTCTTCAAATTCCCTTGTGAGCGGAAAGGCGTTATTGTTATTTACTTCTTTTCTTTAAATTTTGTAACTTGAAATATACACCGCTATTAGGAATTAAATTTTTAATTAAGCTGAGCAAACTCCAAAAAATGTTTATAGTGAATAAACTTTATTATTATTATTATTATCATTGATTAATTCATTAAATAATCGTTTTATTGAGTAATTGACATTAAAATTTTATTGAATATTTGTTTAAAATTTAATTTTTTGGTCATAAACAATTCTATAAAATAAAATTTTCTAATGAACCCAAAAAACTCGGTTCACCACGCAAAACTGAATAAACGACAGATGATCCGCAGTAAGAGATCGGAATAGACCGAACGTTCTATCTTATTCGCTCTCTCTCTTGCGTATGTACTCCTCGCGTTCACACAAACGGTATTTTTTTAATGCGTCTGGCAAGACAATTGAACTACCAAAACTGTCTTGCTGCTGAGGAAACAGTAAAGTATCCTCAGTAACATATAATTATCAGCTTTTATACTATAACAAAAGTTTCATTCAAATTTATTATTGTGTGAGGGGGTCCGCCGGGGGGTTGCAACCGTACTTAGTGTCTGGGAATGAACGACGTGACATCTGATATTATTCCGAATGAAATATAAAAAAAATAGCACTGCTACCCAAATCTAATAGTTGGGGATCGTTCTTACCTGTGTTAGGAGTGTATATAAAAAACCTCCAGCTTTCATGAAAAAAAGAAAGTCTGGCAGTCGCGAGCTCTTAGTCTGACCCTCGGCCTATTAGTCGAATGCCTAACCACTGCACCACGCCACCACATCTGAAGATTAATTTTCACGAATTATCCTTTCAGTTGGATGCATTGTACAAATTTTCGTGAGGTTCTCGCGAAAGATCGATATAGACAATGATCTCAATATTTTGGTATTTGAGGGCCAGGTAGCTCAGTGGTTGAGACTGTCGCGTTCAAAACCATTGACTGCTGGTCGGCTAGGTTCAAATCCTAGTGACTATACAGATTTGTATCTGATGGCCTAAGAAAGTGCTAGGAATCGCACGTTAAAAAGTAAGACCCTGTTAATCCTTGACTCGCACAATTTCGACTTTTGAGGGCTGCCGTTCGTAAGAGGACGACAGCTGGTTAACGGAAAAAACAATTTTTAACAAGTTTTTCTTAGTGGATGTCCAGTTAACTCCTGACTGAATTATTGAAACCCAGATCTTGAATTTTTAATTGCTGAAGTCCTACATGAGCCTATTAGTTTTATATATTGACATCTGCCCTTCCTGATCAAATGTGATATTGCCTTCTCTCTTCTTGCATTCTTGAATTCCTGCGGCTCCACTGAAGATGTAGAGCTTTTATATGGTTACTTGGT
The DNA here is from genome assembly GCA_958298965.1 of Chrysolina haemoptera. Classification (NCBI taxonomy): domain Eukaryota; kingdom Metazoa; phylum Arthropoda; class Insecta; order Coleoptera; family Chrysomelidae; genus Chrysolina; species Chrysolina haemoptera. Next base: position 25,720,441 of record OY282592.1, on the reverse strand, counting down.
TTATCTTAGAAGGCTGGTATTCAAATATGTGTTGAAGATTCATTATTGAATTTGACTTTCCTCATCAAGTCCAATTCTGATATCTTGCTCTATTTTATTTCTATGTCTCCATCATTTATAAAAGTTTGCATTTCCATTAGATCGATAAACTCTGTAGACCCTCGTAGGAAAAAGAGATTGAAGAAATGCATAGAGAGATAGAAAGAGGGATAAATTATATGAATATCATTTTACCCCAGCGCAGCGTTTGGAAATTTATTGAAAAAAATTATTATTGAAATCAAATAACATCTTTATTCAAACTTCGTTGAACGAGTACTTTTTAATTTGAACTTGATACAGTATCTTTTATTCCAGTTTCTCCGTGATGCCAGGAAAGAAGATGATAATTTGAAATGTTTTTGTATCACACCAAGAGAAGGAAGATTATTGGCAAATCACAAATATATTTTGGGGGTTTCGTAAGTGAAGTACATGCTTTTTTGAATATTAGAAATATATCCGGAAAAATCTAACATCACATCAGATTTATGCTCATTCCATTCCGCTTTTTTATTGCTAGTATTTATTTCAACCCAAATCATCGTTGAAAAATATGGTCCTACTTTCCTTAACTTGTTCAAATTCTTGAAAATATTTGAAATTGGCTCTTTAGCGACAATAATGGAAACTACAATCCAAAGTTTTCATTGAAGAAGGCAATATAAATAGCCAAATATAATTAGAACAAATATACATTGAGAAATTCTGTTTCTGTAGAACCAGTAATACAAGCCCGCATTACAATTTGGGGGTGTCATTCGACCTAGCATGAAACATGTACAGCAAAATGCTGCTACATGAAAAAATTACTTTAGGCACTATGCCGTCAATTCTGGGTGGTGTATAATAGGGAAATGAAAAGTTTTTATTTCAGAAGTTTCCTGCGTTTGGCGCTACTACCTTTCTTGGTTTAGAATTCATATAACGGCACTGATGTAAACAAATTTTAAATTTAAAAAAACGTCTGATTGGGAAATAAATTTGCCACAACTTTAGTTTCAAGACATTCTTCAATAGAAACAGATTTCAATGTTTTGAACGCCATTCGACTCGGAATTTAGTGATTTTTTAAAAAGAACGCAATGACATTTTCTTCAAAATGCGTACTTTTCGAGTTATACGCGAAAAATTGCAAAAAGTGCCAAAATTTCGCGGTTTTTAAGCTCTCAAATCTGAAGAACAACCTACCAACCGTCGCAAACTCATATACCCGTTATTCAGGTTTTCCAGCTCTCGAGCAATCTTTAGGGGCTAGAGGCGCTAGAGCCCTTTTTGACACAAAATATCCTGGGCTATATTTACAATTCACTCCTTGACAAAAAACATCTACGATTCTTTAGATTCAAGCACCTCTTCTATACGTGTTTTTTATAGAACTAAAGGCCTTTGATACTGTCGATCACTCCATACTCTTAAATACACTAGAAGACATGGGTGTAAGAGGTCTAGCGCAAAATTTGTTCGAAAGCTACTTGATAAATAGAACACAAAAAGTCAAATTCAAAAATCATGTGAGTAAAGAGGCAAACATTAAATGTGGTGTTCCACAAGGAACAGTATTGGGGCCGGTGCTATTTATAATTTACTTATACAATCTATTTGAACAAGAAGCAATCGGTAAAATAATCAGTTTCGCGGACGACACTGTGATATTTTACAAAAATGATGACTGGTACAACCTCAAATTGAACATTGAAAATGATCTTGGGAAACTCAAAGACTGGTTCGACAGCAGATTACTTTCAATAAACTTCGATAAAACCGTATACCTACCCTTTAGTAGTCATGAAACATCTTTGCCAAAATACAGCCTAAATTTCCAACAAGATTTTTCAATCAAACCAGCAAAAAAAATAAAATACTTGGGAATTTACATTGATAATCACTTACGGTGGAATATTTAACAAAAAAACTCCGATTCAAACAAGTTAGCCCATTTTTGAACTTCAAATATAAAACAATATTATACCACAGTTTGGTTGAGTCACACCTGAATTATGGCATTATTGGCTGGGGGGGAGTATCAAAAAACCACTTACATGCTCTCGAAATCTCTCAAAAACGATTCCTCCGTATAATACTCAACAAACCTACAAGATACCGAAGCTCCCTATATTACACTGAAACGAAAATATTAGATATTAGGCCATTGTACATTATTCAGATAGGACGCCAGCAATATAAGAATAAAAACGAACTCACAACTCCAAACCATAATTACGCAACAAGATCAAAGAATCAATATTGTATACCGCTATCTTCAAAAACAATTGGTCAAAGAAGCTACTCTTACTTGGCACCTAAATTATTCAGACAAATACTTACCACAAAAAATCACCGATGAAACTTCTTTAAAGCGCTTCAGAACCCAACTCATATCATTTGTCAAAGAAACTGAGAAAACAAAAATACACAAAATTGTCGACGGCTAAATGAATGATAAATGATGTTAGAATAAAACTCATCTTAGATAATATATATGTTTTGTATTCTTTTTAATAAATAAACTAATGTGTATATGTTAAGCACAATAATTTTATGTAATATGCTGATCTTTATTCTTTTAGTAATGAACCTAAGGTATATGTTTTAAACACAATTGTATGCAGTTTTTTTTATTTTATATATTTATTTTAATATTGAACCTTTTTGACATATGTATATTATTTTATTAGTTATGATAAACACATTTATTTCACCACATACAAGTATGTATAATACTTCTGTGGATATCGTAATGTTTATTCAAATTTTTTGTATTTCCTTTGTATTGTATTTATTGAATAAACGTTATTATATTATTATTATTATATTCTATCCTTCCAAGGAAACAGATATTTATTCAGGTATTTTTTAGGTTTATTCCAAAAAAAATTAAAAAGTTCACACAGTACTACTGTATGACTTTTATTCGGATATTGAAGGTAAAATATAGGGACGGTATTGTTGTTGGTTAGTATTAATTGATTCATTAAACATGATGAGTTAAATTGATTTCGTTTCAGATAAAGATATAGAAGCAAAGACATTTTCAAGTTCCGTAGATTTGGGTAAATTATGGATCTTTCACTCTTCATCTGGTTCTGAAACTATTGTATTCCAGACGAATATTCAATCGCATCCTTACACGATGCTGAAAGTTTTGAAGAGTTGGACAAATCAGATGGTTACCTAAGAGTTTGTCTCTACGGAGAAATAGAAGAGGCTGCAGTAGAACTGCAACCAAATGCAATCCATTTATCTAATCTTCTAGAAGGAGAGACGTGTATTCGTACATTCAACATTAAAAATAAATCGAACAGTCTACCGATCACGATCAAATACAACAAAATCGCTTGCATCGAATTGGAACCAGAAGAATTCACCTTGAACGCGAGTGGAAATATCGATGTTTCCCTTGTGATAAGACCAACAAGAATTGGTATGGTAGAACTTAAAGTTATTTTGATGTTGCTTTATAGAAGCGGGGACAATATCGTTTATGAAGTTGGAAGAACGTTTCTCACTTTACGTTATTCAACGTATTCGAATCCAGTGAAAACTAGGTCTATGACGAAACCAAAATTCAATATGGGAATCACCCCAGCGAACACAAATGAAGTTGGATTTTTGGTTCATGATACAAGGTATAATTCTAAGATCAAGAAGCCGAAAAAAGCTATAGTAGATGAAGATTTTGAACGTTTCAACAAAGACAACGATCAATTAATAGCATTTCCTAACGACAGGCAAGGAGGTTTGAGGCCGTGGAGATCTGAAATTCCGTGAGTAATAAAAGTCAATTTTCAATAAACTATTGCTTTTTCCAAATGGAAAGCACTTTTTAGTGGACGAACTACGTTAATGCGCGATTCCATCGGCTTGGCACACGGGAAAAAATATAACTTGGGAGAATGTATATATATATATATACGTTCTAATTTCAACATGATCACTAAAATATAATATCATTCCATATGGGACGCTTACCTTTTATAATAAAACCTAAAGTAACTATACAATAACATCATGAAATATTGTTTATTAGGAATAATTTCTTTCTATGGTTCACGGTATTATAAGTATATGTCACAATAAAAATCTTCTATTGAAGTTATTATTTTTTGTAGTATGATTCATTAATATACTCAGTATCAATAGATCAATATTACTTGATTCTGAAAGATAATAATTGTTTTACTAAATTTTATATTATTGTCATATTGTTACGAAATATAGCAGTAGAGATAAACTTTTCAAATTTATATCTACTACTATTATTTAAATATTTCTGATAGAAAATGTCTTACCTTATCAACAATCAGTAAAAAAAAACGTTACTTCAATTAATATCAAGTTTATCACATATGCCATTTTTTAGGTGCACGACAATATTCACAAATCTTCCGAGATGTATGAACACCGAAGATGAATATACTTTGTCGAAAGTTGAATCAGAGAAGAAACAGGCGAATAAAGCATATTATAAAAATTATTTGCGATCGACAGGCAAGAAAATTGAAACAAAAAAATCACCTGGTGACTCAGTTCCGGATTACGATCTCTCTGAGAAAACCGCTATGACGATGAAGAAAAAATGGACATATTGTCGAATGTTAGATTTCAGAGATATAGATCCATCGTTATTTATTCCAATGCCACCTGAGGAATTGATGAATATTAAGATCACGCCAAGATACATCCAACTAGGAAAAGTAATATATTTTTAGTGATATCAGTGGTGATGATCATGATAGTTCATTTATAGAGCTAGATTAGTAATAACACATGCCAATAGGAATAAGCAGAAGATAAAAGAAACACGTGAAAATTGAAACAAAATCAGAATGAGTTCTATAACTTCAATTGCGATTATTATTATTTATGTCCAAAAGTAATAGTTATATTATTGTATAGTTGGTCGATTGGATATCAATGAGTGAGAATGTTTCAATATTCCATATTAATATCCTTGAATTCTTGAATAAGTGTACCCGTCCATGTGCATCATTATTTACTGTCATTCTCTTAGCAAGCATTATCCATTATGAAGAGAAACAAAATTGATTATCTTATGCTTTTCCCCAACAACAATTCTTGAGATTTATTACTAAATTCAAACAAGCTGAGAGTCGATATGAGGTTGTCGGTTTGCCATTCATTCGCAGTCTGCGCGAAAGGTGCGACATCTATAATTATTTGGTTGAACTGATACAATGTAGGTCTTTCTTGCAATAAGCGGTAATGCATCTATTTCAACTGTATTCTCATTATTAATCGATTTTTGGACAACACATTGAGTGATATTCTTTAGTGTTAATAGTTTTATAAATGACGGCAGAAGTCAAAAGTTTCATTACTAAGTGATGCAAAGTTAACTGTACTATTAATTTACCATTAAAAAACAAAGTTTTGACATGATATTTAAAAAAAATCTTTCAAAATGGCGGCAAGACGCCATTTCGGAAGGAAGGTATTTTTTTTGTCAAAATCACCTATCACCTATTCGTTATAAATCTAGAAATCTTAAGATATGTCAATAAGATCATAACTTCCTTCTTTGAGCTCATCCCAGGGAATAAGGGGGAAGATAGGAAGGACGGCAGATGTGCACGAAGACCCCCTGTCGTTTCCGACTCGGGGGACGCGCACTTTGCCAGGGAAAAACTTAGGGTCCGCACAGAAAGGCGCTGGTTAGTCCCCCGCAGATGTTATGGGGGTCGTCGATCTTATGAGATATCAGAGTGGTATCTGGAGTGTCCACGCCTCATGCATTGCTTATGTGTGGGTTATGTCTCTGTTCGATATAGACACTGCGAGATATTGGTTTGATGAGTGATAACCAGTTGGATGTTGCTCCAGAAAAGGCTATGAGCACAAAACCGGATCTTGATACTAAACCATTGGTTTGGAACCGTTTCTTCCCGGCGTTCATAGAATAGGTCAAGCGCTTGATAAAGAACTCCGCTGTGTTTGCGGGGTTCATTATCATGGATCCTAAGCCTAGTTAGCGGACTCCTGGGGAAAAAGTATTCATAAAACTTGTTTTGCATATGTCGGGATGAAGTCGACGCCCGCAAGCGCTCGCAGCACATCCACGCGAGTGTACCTATCCTTATTCAGCATAATACGGAGAACTTTGTTCTGCATGACATCCAGTCGTTTCCACTGTTTGTCATACAGGTTGCAGAACGCTGGACAGGCGTATAACACCGCCGGGCGACCATCTGCTTGTACATCAACATCTCATCCTCCAATGAGAGATGTGCTGTACGGTAAATGAATGGGTATATTCGCTTTACCGCCTCTGCGCATTCATTGTTAGCCGCAACAGATTTTATGAATGTCCTATTTATATTTTCGAACTAAAACTCCCAGGTATTTCACCGGGCTCTTCGCCTTTATGGTTTTGCCCGAGACCACAACATCACGATAAATTTTAGTAAATTTGTATTTTCGCGTGAAGTTAATGATCTCGGTCTTAGTCGGATTCACCACAACCTTGTTCCATTTACGGCAGGATTTCTATATCCAGTCTGACCCGGATCTCATAGGCAGCGACATCACTGGAGAATGATTGGCAATATATAGCGGTAGCATCCGCATACATCGCCGTTTTCGTCCTCTCGTGTCGAGGGAAATCATGTGTATATAGGGAGTACAAGTGCGGTGATAGGCTCGAGCTCTGTGGAACACCTGCCTCAATTAGATACGCCTTTGAGCGAGTGTTGTTAACTCTCACCTCAAAAGTCCTACCGACTAGGAAGAAATCGATTAACTTTATATACTGGCATGTCTGCTCTGAGCAGTTTGGCGATGAGACCCTCGACCCAGACGGTGTCGAAGGCTTTCTGCATATCCAGCAGCATCATGACCGTGACTAGGCTCACATTTAGATCCCCAACTAGCAGCACTTTGTGTCCAGATCAAGCTGTGTGAATCTCCTGTTCGGGGCGTTATAGACCGCGAATGCGCAGACCCCATCCTCGAACTTGATTCCGGTCCGGTGGACCCAACTATATATTTGGCAGGAATCACAACACATAAGAAATTTCTGAGGCTCTTTGATTTCACAGACCTCATTTCTCAAAGAGCAACTATCAGCATGATCATTAGATAGTTTATAGTGAGCCGTTTTCAACACTAGACAGTTCCTTTATGGTATTGCGAGTGAATTAATGGCCATATTTTTTTGTTTTCAGATTGCACCTTTCACAGCCTGCTATGACTACTTCGCCATCGAGAATAAAAATGCGTTTCCTATAAATATTTCCATACGAGCTCTGAGTAACTCTGTTGTGATAAAAGGGAAAATACGAAAAACCATAGTCGCTCATAAGACAGACAACATTTATTTTGATTGCTATTCTCATGGACTAGGAAAATACTACGTCCCAGTTTATATAATTGTGAATGACTGTCACATATTCGACGCAACCGTTTTCGCAGAGGTTGTTCCCACTACCGTTAAGTGTTTTCAGAAGGAAGGAGTAATATGCCAAAGGACTCATTCATTGTTTATTGAAATGTTCAATCCGGTCAATTGTGACATACACTTCAGTTGGGAAGTTCAGGATGCAAATTACAGAATAGTACCTAAGGAAGGCAAAATTCCACAAAGGAGAAAAATGTTTTGTGAAGTGATGTTCACACCACAAATCGATGCTATTTTTTCCACCGAAGTTTACTTATTATCCCAAAGTGGTGCCAAAGAAATTATCAAAGTCGTTAATGAAAATAAAAGGGCCGAAGTGTTATTCCATACCGAGATTCTAGATTTTGGCGATATTCCTCTGAATACTGAGGTAACTAAGAACCTCATTCTGAGAAATTTCTCAGACACATCTATAGTAGTGTTGTTATCAAATCCCAATCCACTCGAGCAAGTAAAAGTATTCCCAACAGAAGGTGTATTGCCAGCATGTTCAAATATTTTCTTCCGAGTGTCCGTTATTTTCCAAGCTGTAGTCAATTTTTCTTGCGTACTGAAATTCATGTTACAAGATGAAAATTCTCATGAAATCAAGGTAACCGGAAACATCCGATACCCGAAAATATCTATCGAGCCAAAATTCATCCAGATACGTAAAATAGAAACGGGGGCACTCCAAAGACGTATTTTCAGGATAACTAATGATGGGAAAACGAAAAACTCGATTCATTTTCCTTTCGTAAATTATCCTGAATTTTCTGTTACTGACGAAAATACAAATTTAATTGAAAATGCTATAGTACTCGAGCCCAATGAATCAAGAGAGCTCTTCTTAGAGTTCAAGCCACTGGAGCCGACCGCTTATTCATTGTATTTGCCATACATTCTAAATGCTTTGATAGGACCCGCTGCTTTGAATAATCGGGCAAGTTTGGATCCCCGGAATTACTTCAATAATACCAAAGGATTCGATATTACAGCTGAATGCCCTGATACCATACCAATTGTGAGAGTGAGCTGTGCCGCAGGAGCTGCATGGTTCACCTTTTCGTCACTGCAGTTGGAATTCATTTATAGGCGAGAGAGTTGTTATAACCGATTTGAAGTCACGAGTGTATCAAACACTGCACACACTCTATTTCTGTCAGTATCCGAATTGAAGAAACCATTCAGCATCACGATGGAAGAATTTGATGGACATCATAAAAAATATAAAAATTACTTTGAAGTGGAGTTATTGCCTAACGACAAAATCAGTTGGGTCTTTAGATACGACCCCACCGAGTATGGACAAACTGAAGTAATTTTGCCGATTGCAGTGGACGTCAAGGTGAAAAATGATGTTTTCAATTATCTGAAACTAACAGGATCATATAATGTCCCGAAAATAAATTGCGAAACGAAGATATTATACTTGAAAACAATACCCGTCGAAAAGCATGTATCCAAGAAAATTACATTCAAATTATCTGATCACAAAGAAGATTGTTCGATAATGACTGAAACCGATCACATAAATTTGATTTCGATACTGGAGAAGATGTCTACTGTAGATGATTGCAAGATAGTTGTACGCATTTCTTTCAGCTCTCAGAAGGAATGCTATGTATCCTCCAAAATAATGATTCGTTGTACGTGTGGAGCAGTTTGCGAGTTACCCGTGAATTGTGCTACTGATAACTGTAAACTAAAATCGTACAGCTTCTATCTTGAAGAAAATTTTGAGGAAAAAGACGAGAGCTTTCCATATTTTCCCACTGATACAGACAACGACAGATATCTGGACGGGATGAATGCAATAGTTGATATAATCGAGAAGTTCCTGTATAACCAAGGATTTTTCTATACTGATTTCTTCAAAATACCTGAAACAATATCGACATATCCATTTGAGATCTATAAGGGGGAAGGAAAGGCCAAAGCTAAGAAAACCGAAAAAACTAAAAAAGAATCGCCCAATCTTCCGTTGGTTCAGCTATTGATAAATTTGCTAGACGATTCTGTATTGAAATACTTCACTGATGAGTAAGTTTTCATTAGGCAGTGACAATGCTAATGATGATTACATGAAATGGAATGATACTTGAGAACATGGAACGTTATTGTAAAAACATTTTTATTTCGTTTGCTATATTCACGGCAGTACTTGGAAAATCATTGTTCATAATATTGGCTATTTCTAGGTCATCAGTAAAAATGTGAATATTATTTTTTATTGATTCATTCTTCTTTTCATATTTTAATTTCTATGTACGTCTATATAAGACAATAATTGATAGTGTCCCACATTTTCTTCTGGTTGCCTTCAGAAGCTTCAAATTTCTTATTTTTCATTAGTTTTGCCTCTTTTGATCATTGCATTAACCTTATTTCTCTGTTTTTATATTTTGTTTGTATCTTTTGAATTTGGTATTTCGACTTTTTATTTCCCGAATAATACTGTCACTGATCCACTCATTGTTTTCACCAGCTCTCATATAAAGTTTCACTGATGACTGGTTTTTAGATTTCAAAATGATGTCAATTCAATCCTGGAATTTTTCACATCGGGTTTGATTCAATTATTCGGAAATAATCAGTTTTATTTGACTTTAACCATGTTTCTGTAAGTATCAATATGTGTCATTCATTATATTTCTTCAATATAACCTTTATTTCATTCAACTGGTTTGTCAAACTTCTTATATTCAAATAGAGTATATGTATTAAAATTATTGAGATGTCTGAGATTGTACGAATTTATATTATTCATAATTAGTTTTACTTGAAAAGGGGGAACATTCTCCATGAAAATTGAAAAATGAAAAATGTGACTTATTTGTAATATCTAACAGAAAACAACTACTTCCCCGGCACAAGCCACGCTGGACATTGAACTACATCTGATAGATATTGTGAAAAGACTCTAACTGAAAAGGAAAGAAAAAATCTGAAAGTGAAAATTTGCATTTTCATTCAGATAGCTGACTTTTTAATTATAATCAACGTAATTTCTTTCTTGAATAGGAATACTTTTTGAATCATGATAAGGACTAAAATTGAAATTAAACCTCAATCAATACAGCATAGATTGTGTCGATTATTGCATTTATCACTGTAGAGATTCCCTGCAGAAATTGAACACGATGATGAATTTCTACAGATTTCAGAAACATGACCATAACCATTGTATTGCTTGCAAGATTTTGAATTGAAATTTTCTTTGATTTTAAAATGATGCCATCCAAGAATCAAATCTCTGTTTACTAACTTATGAAATGTTACACCGATCGTTTCAATATAAATAATAAATTTTTTGTAATATTTTTATTGCCTGGATTATTTAACTGAATACATAATTTTCATCAGTTCATCAGTACTTCAAAAGTTCTTCGTTCCGATGAAAACCAGTCTTGGTGACCTGAGTTCCGTCTTGATTGATTAATATTTCCAAATTACTCTTTATGTCATATCTTCCAGTCGTTTCACCTCTATCTAGAATTTGATTTCAATATTACTCCTCCTCTACCAAAATTCGTGAATTCCAATTATGTTTACCCCTTATTATTAAAAATGTTATATTATGGGAAATCTTTATTTTTTGTCTTATATTGTTTGAGTTCGTCAGTATATGATGTTGATCCTACATTTTTTATTCGATTTGATTTATTTGAAAAATTATACATTTTGTCTTTCAAACAATTTCTATCAAAATGTTTTGCTTTTTATTTCGCTCTGTTATCATAGAACAATTTTACTCTTTTGGTAAAAAGTCAGCCTAGTAAGAGTGGAAATTATTCTTTCATACTTCACAATTATTTCATCGTTATATTTCAAACGATCGCTTATCTCAAGTTCACTACCTCGGCCCAACTGTGATGATTGCACATTGCACCGATTTCGAATGCTTTCTTAAATTATGAAATCCAACTACTTTGTGGATTTTTAGGATTTATGATATGTTTTCAGACTTTTGATTGACACGGACAAATTTTGATGAAAAAGCCACTGTTTTGTATAAACTACACAGAATAAAATATTATTATATTCACTTGAAAAAGCTGTGTTAGCGAAACATGTGAATATCATATCGTATTCTGTGTACAGTTCTACCCACTTAGCTGAAAAGGTGAAAACATGATGCGCACTCGTCGCACAACGGATTATAGTCCCTAATATATCCAGCCTTATCACATGAACGTACGTGCTTTTCCACCGTTTCAGCTAGGTTTCTCGACCCATAATTTTTATAATTCAAATTCATTACTCATTATTGAGTTCTTTCAAAATCAGATTATCACACCTAAACCGAACTGTAATGTATGTATGTAGTATATGCATGGTATAGCATAGGTATCAGAGTTTCTTCTTCTTTTTCTTCGTCTTTTTCTTCTTCTTCTTCTTCTTCGAACCAAATTAAAGCTACATGGGCTCGACTTTGATGTATTATCTCCCAAACATTGCGAAACACCACGTATACAAACATTTCATTTTACAGCAAATCGAAACCATCTCTAGATGATCTGCAAGGGACAGTATATGACTATGGAGTTTATAAGAACGTGATCAAGTTCCTTAATGTCTATGAAATTTTCATCCAACAGTTGAGGCCAGAACTTCTTTTGACATATGACAGGTATGTTGTGTTCAAACAACAATTAAGTGATGTAGACAACCAGGTGGGTCTAGATGAAACCTTGCTATCCAAAGAAAACTTTTACTTACTGAGTAAACAATGTTGGATCGACCTCCTGCTGAACATTTATAAAGTATTCGTTTTTGATAGAACTCTTCAGTATGATAAAGTTGAGACTACGAGATATTCACCAACTAGGCCATATATCTATGGAAACGAATTTTCAGAATACTTTGCACAAAATATCAGTCATTTTCAGAACTGCAACGCAAACGAGGCAAAGCTTATGCTCTGGCTAGAGTTCCATTTCAACAATCAGAAAGATGTATTATGGCCGGAAGAAAATACCCAAACCCGTAAAATCAGATCATTAATTCAAGATGTGAAAGACAGTGTGCCTTTAGTGACATTATTGGCTGCATATTGTCCTTACATTATCGAAGACTTGAAGACTGCATATTATAACGATTTAACGACAAAAAGCTTGGTTTTCCACAATGCCTGTGTCGCTTCAAATTCATGGAGTAAACTGAATTTAGCATATATCGTTGAACCCCATAGAATTTGTGAACCAACCGATGTTGGAATCATCATGCTGCTGACTTATTTATATGAAGTCCTTCCAAATTTTTATCCCACTGAAACAATACCGATAAACTCGCCTCTTGGAGAAACCACTAGCAACGAAATAGAACTGAAAAATTGCGGAGATGTGCCAATAGCGTATATGATAACATTATTCCTGAACGATTCTGAAGAATTCGAAATCAGTAGCGAAACCATCACAATTCCTCCGAAGAAAGGCAAAAAGCTGCAAGTTTCCTACACTTCTAAAAGTTTCCTGGAATCTAAAGCAGTTTTGGTTCTTTCGGGAGAAACGAGTGGTTTTAGATTCGCAAGAAGTAGGGCCGTCAACTTGATCGGTATTCCCGATATCTTCAACTTCACTGAGGAATACAAAATCAGGGCCAACATGTACCAACCGAAAACTCATCAATTAGTTATCACTTCTCCTTATGCTAGGAGTTACGGGGCGAATACGTACTTTTACATCAAAAATGGGAATGGTTCAAGCAGTGATAATGATTTTGTACCAGTCAGCTCACTTATAAGAGATAAAGTACCAAGACAAATATGTATTGAAGATTGTTGTGGTTTCGATGATAAAGGAACTCACACATTAAAATTGAATTTATGCATGGTAACTTGTGGAACTTTCAAACATTATTTGTATTTCTTGAACAAAGATGTTGGAGTGTTCTGCATTAAATTGACAATCATTTCTGAGATATCTGAAAAAACTTGCGATGATTTGATTATTAGTTATCCTTCGAATTCATGCGAGCTTTGCAAATGCAAGAAAGGAGTTTTGAATCATCTTTGTCCCAGAATCATCAATTTCGAAATTCCTTGCCGCAACTATTTCCTTCTTGAGGGACTAAGGAGAATGATAAAAGCTTATGCAGATGAGAACGAGTACCAGTTTTGGGATGAACACTTAGGTAATTATTATACAGTGACCGGCAGATTTATGGCAACAAATGGAAAAAAGTTTATTTCAAATTTCACAGAAAATTTTATTCTTCATAAAGGTACCAGCATCCTCCCAAACTCAAATTACACTATCCACATTTCAATTATATCCTTTCGTATACGAGGGAGGTGAAAAAAATTGAAAGTGGTCCAAGAGTAAAGTACCTTTATTTTTCAAAAAACACAAAAAAGTTATTCAAAGCGAAGACTTAAAATTTAGAGAGTGTTCCAAATTTGAATTCATAGCCTCCTATTCCGAAAACAAGGTTTCACTGATTTTTTCCTTTTTTTATCTCACCCGCCCTATGTATTATGAGGATTTGTAATATCAGAGTAGGCTCATCATTGCATATTATCTAGACGACCGGATAAACTTAAGTTTCGCCCAACTGTCATCTAGAAAATTGCATTAATCACACTTGGTGCTGACAAAACCTCATTTATTGTGTGTAACATCATTTTATCCTCCATTGATTATTCTAGGTAATTTCCAAATTTAAATCATGTCTGTACCGGGACTACATTACTTTACAGGCACTTTCAATACCCGCCGAGTTATTAAAACCTAAATCTTGTTATTAAAATGTTGCTTCTTCGAGCGTAGTCCCATCTGCCAAATTACTTCAATCATTTCTCACATGTTAATAAATATTTACCTACCTAGGACACTGACAGTTTACGGAGCTATCATCTATGTTTGCTATTTATGTCCAAATTCCTTTTGCAGAAAGATACCTTTTCAGGTGTTATTTATATTCCATTATTCAAAAGGCCTAATATTTAATACTGTCATAGGTGAATCAGCTGTTCAAAACAATCTTCTTCCTAATATTGACCTTGCCGGCTTGGTACCAGCTATCTTCACTTTGGATTAGGGTCAATATTTACATCCAGTTGGAGTGTGCGCTATGACCGGATTATGCCTGGCACGTTTTGATTTACGGATTGTAGGTTGCGTTCTGTTACGCTGTCTGGAGTAACACCAGAATGCCTTTAAATAATGTTATTATCGGAGAGAGTACAAATTGGACAGGTTATGGGGTATTAATTAGCATTTCTCGTCATGAACATAATGACTAGGTTTCCGTCGTAAGAATTTTTCTGTCGTGTGGGAAATTATTTGAACTGATACTAATACACTTGAAAGGGTTACTTGGCAACACTGCACCAGGATTTTGACAATTTTGACGGGAAGTTCTGTGGTCGTTCCGTCTTCCGAGTCTTTCCGGGGAGAAGCTGCCTGATATAATGTTGTGAAGTTGAAAATTTTGAATTGATTCCATTTGAATCGTCCATAAAGGGATTATATTTTTCAACTATCGAAAGGTGCCAGACGTCATCTTATTCGTTTGATTTGCTGTGTAAGCATATTTTTTGACCTTACCCGTTGAGGGTATTATACCCACAATTTTTAGTCAGGTGCTCCCTATTTAAGCCTTTGGGTGTTTGATCCCGTGTGCCATTGTAAACCCTTGCCCAGGATATTGACATCTGAAACAGTCTAGAATCTACCAACAGTTTTCACTCAGTGAAACCTAGGCCTTCCTGGACAGAGGGTTTTTTTTTCTTTATGGCTGATTTTTAGTCCTTTGTGAATTTCCTGGGATCGGACTTATATGGTTGGATTTTCGAATTGAAATCTTCCTATGATTAGTGGATTACTACCTTTGCTGTAGGCTCCTAGTCCTGAGGAACCTCCCTTGCCTGTTAGAGTCACTGAGTATCACTTATATGTAGCAGAAACGACGAAGAAGCAGCATTGCCAAGACAAGTTGCCCCCTGGTGTCGACATCCATCTACCACACCCAGCAGTGTAACACCATATTTATTAGTATCCTTTGATGATATATACATATATCAAAACAGTGTAAACGCTAAAGGTAAGGTGCACCATACTTATTGCGGTCGTTAGGTTTATTATGAGGGTACCTACAGTGTTAGGTGTGTTTTGGAGTACCCAGTAATTATATATTTTTTTCTTTTCATACTATAAGTTGTATATACTTCAACCTAGGGGTACTGAGAGTGTTCCACTGTATTGGGGTCCTGGAAATGTACCTGTGAATACCTGAAACGTTATTACTAAACTATTTAGCACCTCTTTATAGAGATCCTTGGTGTAAGTACTGACAAGAGATATTTGGTGTCAATTCTATCCTATACGAATTAGTTAATTATACATTTGTTACTTATTCTTCGGTTTATCATTTATGATATGAGTCTGGTAAATACTTATTAATACTGTTCGTGTTATATGGGAATCAGTATAGAAATCAAAAGGGTGAGCTCGGCATTCATATAGCTGGCGCCCGGCACTTATATAAGATCTCATTACAATTAATTCTGTATGACCCACTCCCGTCTCCACTAGAGCTTAGTCGCGAGCCCCCCCTGTCCTTCTGACAACTCTATTTGCCTAGGCTAAGAAAAACCGTGGCAAAATTTGGCGCCCAGATTTAATTGCATTCACCAACACTTTTCAGGTGGTATTTAGTATACAGGGTGATACATTTTCAGTGACCAGTTATGATTTTTTTTGTGTTTTCTTTGAAACATAGACTATAGTGTTTTTTTTTATGGTAAATTCTTGATTACTGTGAGTATAGTCAGTGGTAGAGAAATTATTTTTTTTAAAGGGAACGAACTATTTAAATTGTTTTTTGTCAACTTCAATATGGAAGGGAAATTTCATGTAAACTACCTTGAGAAAATAGAATTGACTTATGAATTGGCTATTCGAGGAGTCACTGACAAAATTACAGTGGCAGAGATGAGAAAAGCTTTGAGAGGATATTTGAAATTAGAAAAAAGTTCTGCAACTATTCAGTACCCTCAGTATCCCTTTTCGTTTAAGGAAGATTCTGATTATATTGAATCGAAATTTGCAGAAATGCAAAGCTTGATTTTGGATTTTGCAGGGGATGAGTCTGATTCAAGTTGCTTGAAAATTAGTACAAAACTTAAGCATTTGTTCATGAGGGCAGAACGAGCAGTTGCAACTTCAGATATGGAGCATGCAACTAAGTCAAAATATCTTGTCGAACTTCTCAATTACCAATCTGAACTAAAGTCACGAATTCGAAAGTATAAAAGGCTGTCACAGCAAAATCATACTCCTTTGGAATTGAGTGTACTCATGTCATCTACTGTTATTACAAGTTCTTCAGAATCTGAGGAGTCTGATGATGACATAGCCGTTAATGTGGTTACTCAACCAACTGCTTCTTCTAATAATAATAGTAGAGGGGTACCGGTGTCTAAATGGAACCTTGTTAAATTTGACGGTAATATTTCTCATTGCTCACTTAACGCATTCTTAGAAAATGTAGAAGAGCTTTGTATATCTAGGGGTGTTACTGAAACTCAGCTGTTCACGTCGGCTAGTGATCTCTTTACTGGACAAGCACTCATTTGGTTTAGATCCATTCGACCAACAATTAATTCTTGGACACAACTTGTGAAAGAATTACGAATTCAATTTCTACCGCCAAACTACAATGAAAAATTGTTTCAAGAGGTAAAGCAAAGAACTCAAGGTCCTAATGAGACTATCGGAATATATATTGCTATTATGAGCAATATGTTCAATAGATTGACAATACCAGTATTGGAAGAGGCGCGGTTGAAGATTTTACTTAGAAATATTTCACCATTTTACCAAAGTCAATTGGGGTTGATTAAAATCGATTCTATAAATCATCTGTAGAATTGGGACGTCAATTAGAAGCGCGCAAAGAATCTATTGAATCTTTTGTTCCACCCCCAAGAAATAAAAGTCTTCTGATGGAGCCGGACTTGGCCTACATTTATTCGGAAGGGTCATCTTCTTCCTCAAGTCAGGTAGATACCATACTCACATGCTGGAACTGCCATAGTAAAGGACATGCTGCAAAGCAATGCCCCTCATCTACTAGGACGAAATATTGTTTTAAATGTGGTCTTCCCAATGTTACTGTAAGGACTTGTCCTAAATGTAATAAGCGGTCGGAAAACCAATAAGGGAGTCCATGGATAGCCGTACTGGTGCCTCCTTGTACTATCCGGCTGACCCCTGTTTATCAAACAAACATAGGGTTATCCTTGATTATGTTTTAGGTCATGCGCAAAATGATGAGCGACCCTATTTGTCTGTTTCAGTTTTTGATGTAACTTTACTTGGACTTCTTGACTCAGGTGCTTCAAATACAATAGTCGGTGGGCCTGGCTGGGAAGTTTTGAAGAAACTTAATCTCAAATTAAATGTTAATAATATAGTTAATTGTCGGGTTGCCAATGGACAAACCTGTTCAAGTATTGGTAGTGTAGAGCTTCCCATGAAATTGGAAAATCGTGTGAAAGTGATTTCATCATTAATTATTCCGGCGTTACCTCATGCTTTAATTTTAGGTATTGATTTTTGGAAAAAATTGGAAATTATTCCTGATCTTCGAAGGGGAGAGTGGGTTTTTGCAAATAATCCTCAAGTCGCAATTGACTCTATTGCCTTACAATCTGAGGATCAATTAACTTCTGAGCAGTCACAACTTTTAAATGAAGTGGTGCAAACAGCTTTTCGGGAAATGGGTGACAAATTAGGGTGTACAGATCTAGTGCAACATGTCATTAAAACTTCTTCCCCTCCTATTAAGCAAAGATATTATCCAGTCAGCCCGGTTATGCAAAAACATATTGATACCGAATTGAATAAATTGCTGTCAGAAGGAATTGTTGAACGTTCAGACAGTCCTTGGTCTTCACCGATATTATTAGTCAAAAAGAAGGACAACACTTACCGATTTTGTGTTGATTACCGCAAATTAAATAAAGTATCAGAACGAGATGCATATCCTCTACCTTATATTTCTGCAACCTTGGACAAACTTCGTGATGCTAAGTTTCTTTCGTCAATGGATATCAAATCTGCCTATTTTCAGGTACCTCTTGCCGAATCCTCTCGTCCTTTGACAGCTTTTACTGTTCCTAACCGAGGATTATATCAATTTCGTCGCTTGCCAATGGGACTTTCTAATAGCCCAGCTACTTTTCAACGCCTCGTTGACCGTATATTAGGTCCGGAGCTGGAACCAAATGTTTTTGTTTACTTGGACGATATCATTATAGTCACCCAAACCTTCGAGAAACATATTGAGATCTTACGGGAAGTGTTCTCACGTTTGAAAAAGGCTAATTTAACGGTTTCTAAGGAGAAATGTCACTTTGCAGACCCGAACTGTTATATTTGGGTTACATTGTTGATGCCACTGGACTTCGAGTAGATCCAGAAAAAGTTAGAGCAATTTTAGATATCCCTATTCCGCAGTCTGTTTCTGAAGTTCGGCGAATTCTTGGCTTGGCTTCATGGTATAGACGATTTGTTTCGAATTTTTCAACCTTGACAGCCCCTCTTTGTGATCTGTTGCGGAAAAATAAACCTTTCAATTGGAGCTCGGAATGTAATGAGGCTCTAAACAACTTGAAGGAGTGTCTTATTAGTGCCCCTGTTCTGTCGTGCCCTGATTTCTCATTGCCTTTTGTCATTCAGGCAGATGCATCGGGATATGGCCTTGGAGCGGTGTTAACGCAGTCACACCCTGATGGTGAGAAGGCGATATGTTATTTGTCCAGATCCCTTACTCGACTGGAGCGTAACTATACAACTACAGAACGCGAATGTTTGGCCGTTCTATGGGCGATTGAAAAACTCCGACCCTATATTGAAGGGGGACATTTCTCGGTAGTGACAGATCACGCCAGTTTACTATGGTTGGACAAATTACAATCTCCATCTGGTCGGTTGGCCCGTTGGGCCATACGCCTTCAACAATTCGATTATACCATTATCCATAGAAAAGGTAAAGAACATGTCGTACCCGACACTCTATCTCGAGCTGTTCCTAGCATTGATGCTCTCAACTCTTGTTTTCTACACGACACCCAAATTTCCATCAAAAAAGGCGATAAATGGTACCAAAGGCTGATCGAGCGAATATCGAAGTCACCACATACATTTCCTTCTTGGCAACTTTTCCAAGGAAAACTTTTTAAAAACATAACACCTCGTATCCCTGAACTGGCTACAGTTTCTGATCATTGGAAAGAAGTTATACCTCGTCATCAGAGGAAGTCCTTAATCGAGCAAACACACTCCGAATTGCTTCATGTAGGCGTTTTCAAAACTTTCAGCAAGTTGGCCGAACATTATTATTGGCCAAAGATGCGTTCTGATGTCGCTTCATTCATTCGGCACTGTAACACCTGTCAGTCAATTAAGCCTGAACAAAAACGCCCTCCGGGATTGATGTTGTCAAAACAAGTAACCATATCTCGCCCTTTTGAATTACTCTCTGCTGACTTAGTAGGTCCCTTACCTAGGTCCCGTTCAGGTAATCAGTATATTTTTGTCGTATCTGATTGCTTCAGTAAATTTCCGCTTTTGTTTCCTTTACGCACTGCCACGACTGCCGCCATTATTAAAATATTGGATGCTCATGTATTTTCAGTTTTTGGCGCTCCTAATTCAATCATCGTAGATAACGGTTCGCAGTTCCGTTCTAAGGAATTTGCTAAGTTTATAACCAGTTATAATAGTAAAATTCAATTTGTTGCTCTATATCACCCTCAAGCCAATCCCGTTGAAAGAGTAAATCGGGTTATAAAAACTATGTTGAGGTCCTACCTGTCCGAAGATCAGAGAGGTTGGGATCAACGTTTGAGTCAAGTTGGATTGGCGATTCGTTCGTCGAAACATGAAGTGACTGGATTCTCTCCCAATTTTATAGTATTCGGTCGAGAACTGCCGTTCAAAGGGGACAACGCCCCTCCAAAAGAAATACAGTTTGATCGTTCAGCACTTACTGAGGAACGTGAGAAAGTCTTCCAAAAATTGTACGCTGATGTGAAGGTCAAGTTAGCGAAAGCTTATGCACAGAATAGTAAAACCTACAATCTTAGGCGTCGCGATGTTCAATATCATGTTAATCAGCTCGTTTGGAGACGGAATCATGTTTTGTCTAATGCTGCACAGTATTTCAGTGCCAAGCTGGCACCTAAATTTGTCGGTCCCTTCCTAGTTTCGAAACGTGTATCTTCTTGGACTTGGACGAATTGAAGGATGATGATGGCAACTATCGCGGAGTTTGGCATGTAAAAGACCTTAAAGCTCATCCACCTGATGAGTAAGCTAGTACTTTCGGATTTTGGGGTGAAGGATGGTCATCCCTGGCGTCTGCCTAAAGCTACTTGGATTTGGTACGGTCTCCATCTAGTGGCTGGGAGTACATTCGTGTTATTATTTGAGAATGTATTCTCAGGTCCATGGCAGTAACATCACTGTTTGTAGTTGATATCACTGGAAGGGCATTGGTTTTTATTATTTGGATGCCTTCCCAAAGTGAGTATCCATTGTGTCAGTACCACCCGTAGTGTTTTGTCTTGTGGCTGAGAGTACCTTGGTTGTTATTATTTTCTAATGTATTTTCGGGCCCATGACAGTAACACATTGATTCCGTTGGAGGCTAGTACTTCTGGGAAGAAACATGGATTTTTATTATATCTTATGTGTTCCACAGGAAGTATCCTCTGTAATAAGTGTAATCCTTGAGTATTTATTTGGCTATGAGTTTGAACTCTGGATATATAGGTCGAGTTTGTGGTGGTTGCGTTATTGAGCGTTTTTTTTTTTGTTTATCTATCTTCTCTTTTCCTTAGCATCCTGAACAGAGATGGGAATGCTGGTCAGTCATATTTTGGTTGGTTCTTTGTGGTTGACCTATGGTAGTAGATAACCTCCCACCTTATATTTTTTTTTTATTTTTGTTGAGAGGGCGATTGCCCCGATGTATTTTATAGGTTGTTGAACAACCCCTACAGTTACGTTACGTATAGGTACGTTGGTTCTGTAAAGAACACTATCGGAGGAATCATTCTTTCTTTCCTGATAATGTTATCCAACCATAAAGCTTCCAAGGTATTTGAGAAGCTGCATTCCTGTTAACTCTGTCTTGATGTGGGTGGTGATTAAGTCCTGAGCCATCTTCTTTTAAAATCAGGTTTCAAGCTTTCGTTTGGTTTTCTATTTAGTTAAGGGGTGTTTCCACTCAGTACCTCTTCCAGGGCTGGGTGAGTATTGTAAAATATTAAAATTTTTGCGCTGACAATATGCATTATTATTGTTGGGATGGCAGCTCCCTAATGCTGGACAATTGGGGTGTGGGATTTTGTTTGGGACTCGCGTTGGTTGTTGGGTTGTGTTTCTGGGATGTCCGGAGCCGCAATGTGACCTAAAACACGAGACTTCTCCTACTTAGATTGAGTTGTGCAATTTTGGGTTTGTTGAGTTAACTCCAGCTAAACTCAACCACATTGGGTGTTCTGGATATTTTAGTTGTGCGACCGGACGGCGGAGGCGGTTCTTGGGCTGAATCCATACCACCACAATTGAGAGTACGGTAGGACAACAAACTTGAGGTGATTTGTTGTCGTAAGTTTCAAGCCTTGCGTTTTTTTTTCCTGCCAGAACAGCAAATTTAAGGCGATTTGTTGTCATGCGTTTCAAGCCTTACAATATTTTTTTTTTCGGGTACAACAAACTTGAGGTGATTTGTTGTCATGCGTTTTAAGCCTCATTGCTCAATATTTATGCCGTTGATACATAATAGTATACGGGTATTACAAGGTTCACATAAAATTTCCCGCTTACGGTAAATTGCTTTTAAAGTAAGGGGGGAATTTGTAACATCATTTTATCCTCCATTGATTATTCTAGGTAATTTCCAAATTTAAATCATGTCTGTACCGGGACTACATTACTTTACAGGCACTTTCAATACCCGCCGAGTTATTAAAACCTAAATCTTGTTATTAAAATGTTGCTTCTTCGAGCGTAGTCCCATCTGCCAAATTACTTCAATCATTTCTCACATGTTAATAAATATTTACCTACCTAGGACACTGACAGTTTACGGAGCTATCATCTATGGTCATGTTTGCTATTTATGTCCAAATTCCTTTTGCAGAAAGATACCTTTTCAGGTGTTATTTATATTCCATTATTCAAAAGGCCTAATATTTAATACTGTCATAGGTGAATCAGCTGTTCAAAACAATCTTCTTCCTAATATTGACCTTGCCGGCTTGGTACCAGCTATCTTCACTTTGGATTAGGGTCAATATTTACATCCAGTTGGAGTGTGCGCTATGACGGATTATGCCTGGCACGTTTTGATTTACGGATTGTAGGTTGCGTTCTGTTACGCTGTCTGGAGTAACACCAGAATGCCTTTAAATAATGTTATTATCGGAGAGAGTACAAATTGGACAGGTTATGGGGTATTAATTAGCATTTCTCGTCATGAACATAATGACTAGGTTTCCGTCGTAAGAATTTTTCTGTCGTGTGGGAAATTATTTGAACTGATACTAATACACTTGAAAGGGTTACTTGGCAACACTGCACCAGGATTTTGACAATTTTGACGGGAAGTTCTGTGGTCGTTCCGTCTTCCGAGTCTTTCCGGGGAGAAGCTGCCTGATATAATGTTGTGAAGTTGAAAATTTTGAATTGATTCCATTTGAATCGTCCATAAAGGGATTATATTTTTCAACTATCGAAAGGTGCCAGACGTCATCTTATTCGTTTGATTTGCTGTGTAAGCATATTTTTGGACCTTACCCGTTGAGGGTATTATACCCACAATTTTTAGTCAGGTGCTCCCTATTTAAGCCTTTGGGTGTTTGATCCCGTGTGCCATTGTAAACCCTTGCCCAGGATATTGACATCTGAAACAGTCTAGAATCTACCAACAGTTTTCACTCAGTGAAACCTAGGCCTTCCTGGACAGAGGGTTTTTTTTTCTTTATGGCTGATTTTTAGTCCTTTGTGAATTTCCTGGGATCGGACTTATATGGTTGGATTTTCGAATTGAAATCTTCCTATGATTAGTGGATTACTACCTTTGCTGTAGGCTCCTAGTCCTGAGGAACCTCCCTTGCCTGTTAGAGTCACTGAGTATCACTTATATGTAGCAGAAACGACGAAGAAGCAGCATTGCCAAGACAAGTTGCCCCCTGGTGTCGACATCCATCTACCACACCCAGCAGTGTAACACCATATTTATTAGTATCCTTTGATGATATATACATATATCAAAACAGTGTAAACGCTAAAGGTAAGGTGCACCATACTTATTGCGGTCGTTAGGTTTATTATGAGGGTACCTACAGTGTTAGGTGTGTTTTGGAGTACCCAGTAATTATATATTTTTTTCTTTTCATACTATAAGTTGTATATACTTCAACCTAGGGGTACTGAGAGTGTTCCACTGTATTGGGGTCCTGGAAATGTACCTGTGAATACCTGAAACGTTATTACTAAACTATTTAGCACCTCTTTATAGAGATCCTTGGTGTAAGTACTGACAAGAGATATTTGGTGTCAATTCTATCCTATACGAATTAGTTAATTATACATTTGTTACTTATTCTTCGGTTTATCATTTATGATATGAGTCTGGTAAATACTTATTAATACTGTTCGTGTTATATGGGAATCAGTATAGAAATCAAAAGGGTGAGCTCGGCATTCATATAGCTGGCGCCCGGCACTTATATAAGATCTCATTACAATTAATTCTGTATGACCCACTCCCGTCTCCACTAGAGCTTAGTCGCGAGCCCCCCCTGTCCTTCTGACAACTCTATTTGCCTAGGCTAAGAAAAACCGTGGCATGTGGCCATTCAGAAAAAAACAAGTATTTTTCGAAATCAGCTACAACAAACGATATCTGCAGTTCAAAATCAATTGAAAGCAATCCAACTGTATTGTAACCAACGTGAAAAGACAGGTCGTAACAATTGTAAATATGACTATACAATGATCTGTGAAGATTAGAAGGCAACTCGGAACAACTTCATTCTTAATTCACTTTCAATGAAGAAATATCCAGAATGCAAACTCCATACTATACATAATAAAAATCGGAGCTCCTATTGTATCACTCGATGTGTCGTCCTTCATTTTGAATGCACCTGATGGTTCTTCTATGCATTTCGTAGTGTACGTTTCTGAGCATTTGCGGGGTGATCATTAGACAACAATTTCTTATTATATCCTCCAAATTTTCGATATCCCTAAATGGCCGTTGTCTATAGAATTTCTCCTTGAGGTACCCCCACAAAAACAATCCATAGGAGTTAGGTCCGGGGATCTAGCAGGCCACGGATTGTTTGAGTATCGCCCTATCCACTTATTTGGGAATTCCGTATTCAGCCATGCTCTAACCCCTTGAGTTGAGTGGCTAGATGCAACATCCTGTTGAAAAAACATGTTGGCTCTGACACGTTATGGGAGGATGTCAAGGTAATCGGATAAAAACGTGTTTAACTTTCTGCATTCAAATTTTGTCGAAAAAACACTGGACCCACAATCTTATCATCCAAAATTCCACACCAGACGTTTATTTTGAAATTAAATTGATCCTTACATTCGATTCTGAAATGTGGATTATCATCTGCCCACCATCTACAATTTTGTGAACTTACTGTGCCATTCGATGTGAAAGTTGCTTCATCAGAGTACATTATTTTTGTGGAGAAATTATTATCTTCTTCAACTTCGCCTTGGAACCAGAAAGCAGAATACAAACGTGCATCAAAGTCTCTTCTTTGAGTGTATGAACGAATTTCGGTTTGTATAGTCTGAATTTGTTCGTTTTCAAGACTCTTCTAATTGACCGTTCGGAGAAGCCAATCTTTTTTTGCCTTTGAGATAACGGAAGTCCTCCACAACAGATAAAACAATATTCAGGGCAGCGTTTTCATGTACAATAACATTTCCTTGGTGTGTTAACTGACCCAGAATTCTTGAACTTTTTTACAATTTTTGCCACCGTTGCATAATGGAGATTTCTATTTGGATGCCTCTCATTGAATATATTTGAAGTTCGATAGTTGTCGCCGTGTATTAAAACTATTTCAATTCTTTCTTGGAGATTAAGGTGTGCAGCTATTGTAACAACACAGAAATGAAATGTCAAAATAATGTTTACCTACTATTTTACCAATGCTTTTCAAAGCCAACTTTGCGTATTATACCAATTTTCTGTTCACTGTGGAGCTTCGTTTTGATAATAAACGATCATTTACGGTTACCATTCATTTGGGAGACATGTTTTCACGTTGGTTACAATACAGTTGGATTGCTTTCAATTGATTTTGAACTGCAGATGTCGTTTGTTGTAGCTGATTTCGAAAAATACTTGTTTTTTTCTGAATGGCCACAATAAATGAGGTTTTGTCAGCACCAAGTACGATTAATGCAATTTTCTAGATGACAGTTGGGCGAAACTTAAGTTTATCCGGTCGTCCAGATAATATTCAATGATGAGTCTACTCTGATATTACAAATCCTCATAATACATAGGGCGGGTGAGATAAAAAAAGGAGAAAATCAGTAAAACCTTGTTTTCGGAATAGGAGGCTGTGAATTCAAATTTGGAACACTCTCTAAATTTTACGTCTTTGCTTTGAATAACTTTTTTGTGTTTTTTGAAAAATAAAGGTACTTTACTCTTGGGCCACTTTCAATTTTTTTCACCTCCCTCGTATACGAAAGGATATAATTGAAATGTGGATAGTGCAATTTGAGTTTGGGAGGATGCTGGTACCTTTATGAAGAATAAAATTTTCTGTGAAATTTGAAATAAACTTTTTTTCCATTTGTTGCCATAAATCTGCCGGTCACTGTTTAGGTATTAAATATTGAGAATGAGATTGGTATGCAGGGTACGTTGATTTACGTAGGACGTGCATCGGAAGTTTTTCATCTTGCAGTTCGATTAGAAACTTTGCATTTCGTCATAATCGATCATGTCCGTTCAACCTGAAATATTTGTAGTCCAATAGCTATACAGAGTTGCCACATGTGAATACTAACTTCCTCATATTGAACAAAAAACCTTCATTTAAAATTGTTAAAATTCTGTTTTCCGTTAACCTGCTGTCGCCCTCCTACAAGCTAAGGATCAACGAGGTCTTACCTTTTAACGTGCGATTCCTAGCACGACCCGAGAGAATATATCTCGAAAGGAGTTGGTCCGTAAATCTCCATCCAAACCATAACTTCGCATCACGTTGCTTGGCTTTGATATCGATGACCCACGCGCTGTACCGTTCGAGCTGTCCTCTCGAATACTTCGGATATTTCTTTCCACATGGTTCGATTGGCCTTCTTATTCTGAGTTTGGAAAACTTTAGTTATTTTGACTTACCTGTTACAGTTCATATGACGATATTTCTGGAGAAAATAACCACCTTAGCAGTTTTGAAAAAAAATGTGCATATCGCAAGTCGTTTGTGAGGCAGTGACAATTTTCAAATGTCTCAGTCCTTACATCCACATGCCGTTACTTTGGAGACATGTCGAACCCTTTTTTCAGGGCTCGTTCTTCCACGGAACGTCAAAGATTTGAAAGGGTCAGGTAGCCGAGTGGTTAGGATCAACGCTTTTGAATCATTTTGGCTGCCGGTCGTAGGTTCAAAGCCTCGCGATTGCAGAATCTTTTTTCTGATGGCCCCAGAAAGTGCTAAAATATAAAAGAAAGTGCTAGGAATCACACGTTAAAAGGTAAGACCTCGGTAATCCTCAGCTCGCACAGGTTTCGACTTACGCTGGGATGGAATGTACGCTCGCAAGCACTCGTAACACATCCAAACGAATGTTCCTGTCATTCTTGGCGTCTTTTGCCTCCTCTCAAGTATCCTGAATTGGATAGTGTAGAGGTTGCAGAACACTGAGACAGCATATAAAATTGCCGTGCATATCATTTGCTTGTCTATACGCATTTTGGTCTCCAAACTCAGATCTGAAGTTCAAAACTACAGGGTTAATTCGTTTTACTACCACGGCAGCTCTCTGGATTGCTAGAATTACATAATCGTTCATTGTTAGGCGCTTGTTCACATGTTCAGATGTTTTACAGAGCTGGACACCCCTATGACTTCGTCTGAGATACCTAAACTCCTATAAATACATGTAAACTTGTTCCCAATGAAATGCGTTCGATAACCATGAAACTTTGGGAATTTTAACGTTGATACAAAATTATCAAACGTCATTCTCTTCCTAACGGATGGGCTGGACACGATCCCAATTGAAAACTGCCTAGAAAGGTCCTTGTTCACATAATTCACCTGATAAATGCTATCAGGTAGAAGTTCAGTCAATTTATCTGAAGAAGGCGGTGGTAGTTCCCTTTCTGAAACCTGGTGAGGATGATCCCGAAGTTGATAGCTATCGACCTATATCGATGCTGAGTGTGGTGGTCATGATGGTGGATGATATTATCTTGTAAATGATGATTAGCCTGAAGAAGAGCCTCAAAATTATTTCCGATGTGCAGTTCGCCTTCTGGACGGGTCATAACACGACCTCCCAGAGGGACATAATTGTACAAGGTGTAAAAGAGACCATCCTCCATGGACATAAAGAAAGCCTCAGATACCGCCTGGGTCGGAAGTCTCATCGCCAAATTGCTGAAAGCAGGCATGCCGGAATACATGGCAAAGTTAATTCCTTCCTACCTATTTGGACACAAATAACACAAACTGGTGAGCGTATCCAATCCAAGCAGGTGACCCGCAGGGTTCGAGTCTCTCACCACACTGGTACTTCCTTCATACGCTATGGTGGTTTTATGAGATCATGAAAAATTGCTTGCTATAATGTTGAGAGAGCATTACAATTTCTCCTCTACTCGCTCGAGGAAGGGATATCAACGTGAGCTGTTAATTCGCCGGGCAAGGTAACAGGAGAGTCGCGCAGTATTTCACTTGGCGGATTTTTGCAGAGCTATTCTTTCACTCAACCAAGTGCAAGGACAAATGGAAATGTAACATTCGAGATGAAATCATTTAACGTAAATAATAGTGCAGTTATAGAAGTATAACAAAATACTTACGTAATAATAAAGTACAGAAATATGTGAAAAGACAAAATGAAAATAAAAATAAATTAGATGAGTTGAAAAGAGTTGCGATCACTGTCTAAGGGTCAATGTGTCCCTAAGTTTTTTTTTTAAATGCCACAGTGAATTGAGGGAGCTAATGATGTTCGTTAAATTATTACTACAAAATGAATTATTATGGTATTATTATTAATTAAAATGCATCGCTGATATGTAACAAGACAGACATTAACTAATTAAAAGGTTTTCAACTGTCTGATGTTCATTAGATTTTTAATAAATTATATTTTATGAAAATTTGCTTATTAATTTCTAAACAGAACGGAAAGTTTAACATGTTTGTCATAAATATAAATGAATTTGCGGTATTGATAATTTGAGAAAAACTTGTAAAAAAATAATTTTTTCAATTAGAAGGATGTAATTGCATATTGAAACATAGTTTTCAACTCCGAACAACTTTTCATGATAACAATTTTCGATATTGTGAAATATAAAGTTACTTTACTCTTGAGTAATATTCATATCTTTTGACATAACTCGTATAAGACTGATAAAATCTGATATATTTATTTATTTATTTATTTATAATACACCTTCCAAACAGAACAAGTTCTGGTATAAGGAAGACAATACATTGAACATTTAAATATAAGTTTTTAGATTTCCAAAATTGATAAGAATTAACAGATCTTAAAAAAATTAACATATGAATAGATTGATGAACATCAATGTAATAGCAAAGAAAATATGAATAGACTTCGATTTTTTTATATCATCAGTAAGTTTATTGTAAGTTTCTATAGAACTCGATATAGGATTATTTTTGCCTTTATTTGAATGACTATTATTTAAATGAAAGTTATTAGCATTTCTGATATTATAGTCATGTAGTTTCGATTTTTTTGTCAAATGACTGTTACTTTTTTGCAAATTATTTGTTAGTTTGTATACAAATTTGGATTTTTCAAATTTTATTAGTTTTTCTAATGTAAAATGGTTAGTATCTTAGTAAAATTCTATGGATGGTGTTTCCCATGGTTTTTTTATTGCTTTATTCATTAAACGATATATCATGTCTTTTTGATTTTTACTGCAAGATGACCAAATTGTTATTAGATATCGAATAAGCGAAACAATATAGGCATTATAAATGAGATTTTGAATCTTAACATCTAAAAAATCGATTCTTCTTATTGCTCCAACTAAAGCAATAATTGATTTTTTTATTTTATTCACATGGGATTCAATTTAAATTCTTATCAATCAATAGGCCTAGATATTTGTGTTCTTTAACTTCATTCAATACTTTATTCTTTATTTTTACATTCAATTTAATTTGGTCTATATTTTTTTGTTTGAAAATCATGTATACAGCACAAAAAGCCCAAGAGGCTGAGGTGCAGCTGGCGAAAGGACCAGCATCCAAGGGAGAAAAAAAAAATGTATACAGTTTTTCCCAAGTTAATAGTCAACAAAAGAATATCTTTTTCGATATTATTTTCTAATTTTTTTTTATCTCTGGCTGAATAATAAAGTACAGTATCATCCGCAAAAGAAAAATGTTTCCCTATCAATTTCATTTTGGTTATACTATTAACATAAATCAAATAGAAAATTGGAGCCAGAACTGGTTGCATCTTGAGTTTCGGACCATGCAGAACTTTTTATTAAGAATAACTTTTTTTCGTAAAATCAATAATAAAAAAGTTTCCCATATGTAGCTAACTTAAGCAGACTTACTGTATATTCATTTGGAAAATGTCCGTTTATTTTTAAATACACAAAGCTATTTCTGATCAATGACTGCAAACATGAGAAATCAACCAGGCAGGATAAAGACTTATACATTCCATTTTGTAAATACAATGTGACATTGAATACACCCAAGTGTACTTAGGATTGAAAATATTTGTTGCCTGAATAATTGAAATGTAGCCAGTCTGAGGGTATAATCAAAAGGAAACTCAAAATTTTTCTCTTAGCAGAATGTTTTTATAATAATCAAATAATAATAGGTGCTGCTTGCAGCTTATCTGATCCCCGGCTCTTCTCATCATTACTTTTATGTTAAAACCTGTTTTTTTATCTGGTGGAAAATAAAGACCTTTATTATTATTATTACTCAACAGATTTCTTGACGTAAAGAACATGTGTTTTTGTTTGTCTGTATAAAAAATACTTTTGTTTCATATTTAATGATCACTATATGTATATGATGTATTTGTTATTATGTCTAATTTTTGTATTTATATATTGTTCTCTTTTTCAAATGCATTCAGAATATTACATGCTTGCTTTTGTTCGACAATTTTCTATACGATGCTGTAATGTATTGTCCACGAAAATAAATTATCTTAATCTTAATCTAAATCTCTTTATAAAACCTACACTGTATGAAAAAATCACAATCAAATCAGACTTGAAATAATAAAGTGATTGATGAGCGAACTTCACCAATAATTCGGGTGTTACGCAAATTTTGCGGGACGAGTGTATTTTTTATTACATCCTGCATATCAACCAATGCAACTTCTATGATTGCGAGATTCACTATCATTTCACTGATATACCTGAGGTGTAACACACTAACATATCAGCTACCTACAAAAAGGTCCTAATGCACTAGTGCATTTGACACTATTTTAATAATAGCAATATATTTTTTCCTTATGAGCTCTAAAGTGAAGTATTTGCTGCAAATAAAAGAAGAACTTTGTTAATGAAGTATTTACCATTATCAAACTATTCATACTTCAATCAACGGCCGCACTAAGTACAAATAACTTGATCCCTGTCACATTTAAAAATATATAATTGGAGTGTTATTGATAGACATAAATAAACAGAGTGTTAGTTACTATCAGTCGCAGTTTTATTATAAGCATATAGTTTAATTAGGAAGATCACGGGCATGCGCAAATTTATCACCAAGGCTTCCCGCGCTTGTTCACGAGTAACTGCGGTTGCATTTTTGTTTTGTTTTGTTTGCATTGCACATCAATTTTCGTTCGAATATATTACTGGTGAATTATGAATATCGTGAACTATGTGATGAAATTACTGAAAGCTTAGGTGTTATCAGCATTTTTCGTTAGTTTCGAAGGTGAGTACAAATTATTTTATCAGGAAAGTTTTTAACGAAGTTTAGGCTCATATTTTTTGTAGTAGATATAAGAGTTATCAATTTAGTATGTTTAAAATTGTAGTTGTAATATTTTATACTTGAAATTAGATATTTCACATAAAAAATTATATACTATTTTATTAACCTATATAGAATAAGAAATATTCTATATGAATAAAGGATGGTAAGAATATAAAGTTTGATTAAAACTTTTCTGATGCAATAACTTGTACTCACCTTAAATAACTTTTTCCTTATGCCAAATAAAATTGACAATAACAACAATTGAAATATTTAGTAAGGGCGAATTACTTTGTGTCATCAATATAAGTACTTCATTTGATAGAAGGAAGCACGCACTACATCAAAAATATTTGATTTTGGTTTGATAGTGGCAATTAAACACTCTGGGTTTTTTTTTCAGTGACAATTAAAGTGGGACCCAGTCCCAAATACAGGTGCTTTTTTTGATTGTCAATACTAAAGTTTTAATAATGGTTATTAAAGTTTTTTCTTGTTGTAGAAGCGCCCTTAAATATTTTCAATTTTATTCTGCATATCAACTAATGCAATTTCTATCTTGCTCGCGTAGTATTCTATTATAACCTTGATATACCTTAAATATAACACACTAATCCTAATCAAATAATCGAATTAGTACAGGAACGCTATTATTTCTATTATAACCGTAATTTTATCCATTGGTGAGTGGATCCAAATAATAACCATCATTATTTCTGATGTTTTCATACAAAAAAGGGATCAAATCCGCTTCCTTGTCTTTTTTTTTAAATTCACTTGAGTTGTAACTATTATAATTATTTTAATTTTCAGTTTTTCCTAAAGGATTCCGCATTCTAGGAAGTTATCTTGAAAATACATTCGATGACCCGCTGATTACTTTCAAAAATATAATGAACCCAACAGTCTTGTTCAATACGACCGTGAAGCAGGGGCAATTCTCCGTAGCTAAATCCATTCTGATAAATGATGTAACACGTGAAACAGGACATAAAATATCAATTCACTGGGATGGTGAAGAAAGCCCTAGTGAAGAAACGCTAATACTGAAGGCTGCACATGGTCAAGAAATTAGACAATATCGACTGATTTTTGCAAATAAATGAAACATTTTATATATGATATAATACTATTAGAATTTTATTCATTGTGAACATTAGTATTATTTCCCGATTCTTTTTTCTAAGTGGAATCAAATTTTACCGAAAATTTCACACCTCTACTTTTTAACCAATAAGATGCCTTAATTTTGACTAGTAACCATGGCAACTGAAAAAAATTCCGGAAATTTTTTCGTGGCGCCACGATATTCAAGTGGAAATTTTTTGACAGTTGAAAAGGTAACCATATGATCTACAACTATTAAACATTGTAGATATACCTGTGAATACTGCAAAATTTCTCTAAGAATTAACATTATTATTTATTATTCGCTATAAAGTTTCATTAAACAGAAAACACAAATTTGTTTAATTATTATGCATTAACAATTTATATTTCAAAAAACGTAGGATCTACAAACATAGTAAGATTTAAATATTGCTTGAATTCTAACCCATCGTTTCTTCTTAATGGTGAATAGGAAGGTGACGAATTAATTAGATGTCTGTGTTTTAAGACATATATGTAATATTTTGAAACAATTTTGTTGAAATCTCTTTCACGCAAAAGGCCATATTCACTTGACATCTGCAGCAGACTTTCTTCGATTTTCGTAAACAAACCATTCGACTCTAACGCTTCCTGGTCGCAATCTTCCATTAAATTCGTTAAATATATTAATTTTGGATGACATATTTGCACTTGACTCAACTCTTTGCAGTATTTACATAAATTGTACTTTTTAAAGCACTTAATTTTTCTCAAATTGTTTAACGCAAATGCTTACAAGAAATGTTTTACAATATAATAATATCTTTGTTTGCTGGTTTACTATACAGTAATATAAACCTCATCTGTCAAAAACATGGCCGCCTATATCACGGCCACCTACTGCAACAAACCATGTTAATATTCTATTATTTACATTAGAAGTGTTATGGATTACTTTAAAAAAAAATACATTTCTACCACCTTTAGTAACCTAAAATTATGAAAGGGCGATAGACTGATCTAATACCCATCTGAGTTTTCGTATTTGGTGTAACTAAAGTTGGTAATATTTTTTATTTAACGAAACATGGTGGACTCGACAAGCAGTGAAATTAATTTAAAATGTCAGATTGGATTAACAATTTTTTTTCCATATTATGGTGTGAAATTTTCTTACCGAATACCACGCAAGCTTAAATTATTCCTGGAAATTTTCTTTCGGGCACGAATATTTTACGAAAATTATCAAAAATTTGTGCCCTCAAGAAAATTTCCAGAAATAATTTAAGCTCTTGTGATATTATAAGTGAAAATACTACACTGCATGTGTTTTGATTTGTCGATTTTTTTTTTTTGCTGATTGATACTTTGGTTGCGAGGTTTTGGCTAGTCATCCGGCTGCTCCCTTACCATCATACATTAAAAAAAAACATTGTGGTGGACCTCTTGCTCTTTCGTAGTCATCCGAGTTAAATATTAATGAAGAAGAAGGTGTTGCATTATGGAAAAGGCAGAAAAGAAAGTAAATAGAGAGAAGAATTTTGATGAAAAATCCAGAAAAGTATTTATTTGAAAAAATTATATATTTTTTGTGGTCCACAAGCCAGGTGCTGATTTCAGTTGGTCATTTCCTCCCGGACGATAACTTG
Source organism: Chrysolina haemoptera (assembly GCA_958298965.1). Lineage (NCBI taxonomy): Eukaryota > Metazoa > Arthropoda > Insecta > Coleoptera > Chrysomelidae > Chrysolina > Chrysolina haemoptera. Next base: position 25,686,012 of record OY282592.1, on the reverse strand, counting down.
TGAAATGCTTCAGAAAGGTGTGTGGATTTTCCGAAAAATGTAATTTTTTTTGAGCACCTATTTTGGCAAAACAGATGAAAAAATTCAAGATTTCAAATATGCAGTAGTTCACACGAACGAACAAATCTCTAACGAACTGTTTTACGGAAAAACTATCGAAAATGATGGAAAACCCATTTTTTCGAAAATGGAAATTCCCATTTTTTTAAATATCAAATATATTGAAAACGGCTGCTAAGTTCCAAATTTTACATGATACCTTTCTTGATCGACTTCAAAAAACCTACAAAAAATTTAACAATTTTTTTTCCGTAAATCTATAGTGCAGGAAATATCTGAAGAAATCGGAAAAATCCATATATCTCACGAACTAACTCAAAAATCAGTTTTTTTTTGCAAAAAATACCTTTCAACGAACCCTACTGACTGAGCGAGAAAATAAATAAATAGGAACTACAGTGTGGCCCTGTTAAGACTGGAGCATCCTTATAAAATCAACATTTTTTCAACCGATTGGAATGATTTTTCATTTTTTTTATTAGGTAGACATTCAGACTAGGACACCAAATTTCAACAATAAATTTCCATTTCCAGGGCCTACTAATCTGATTTTTTAAGGTCCAAAATATAAAATAATTACTAGCGAATTACTTTCAAATTTTATTCTCTTATAACTTTTTAACGTAAGGTTAGTTTGTTCTGGTTATATCAGACTAAATAAGTACTCCGCGCATAATGCATCTATCAAATTTCCACGCACTCAATGTCTACGTAAGGTTAGTTCGTTCTGGTTAGATCATACTAGATAATTACTCCTCGGAAAATGTATGCATTCAATTTCCACTCACTCAAATCTAAAAATATATATTTCTGAGAAAATATATATTTGTGAGATTAACAACGATACAATTTAGAGGTGAAAGAAAATTTTTCAATTTCAATATATGGATCACAGTCGTAACAATAATTATATATGTCGAGCGATTTATTTTGGCACGGTTTTCTTTTATATTTATTTTTGGTTGTCAGATCAAAATAAAAATTGGTGAGGAGAATACCTATACAATTAAGAACGACCCATAGTTTTGGTGAGGAAAATACCTATACAAGTAACAAGGACCCATAGTTTTGGTGAGGAAAATACCTATACAAGTAACAAGGACCCATAGTTTTGGTGAGGAGAATACCTATAGGATTATCTGACCCAAGCGGTTGGTGAGGAGTTTACTTCCGCCCTGTCAAAGGGTGTTGCAAATACAGGGAATCTAGATTAGTCAGGTCAGTTATGGTTGGCCAGTAATTTACGCATTTTTAACTCGGTTTGCCTGCAGCTGTTTGTTTAGGTAGGTTAGCTTCCTCAGGTTAGGTTTGTGTGTAAATTGCGAGCGAAAAACTAATTTTCGCATTTTCGACTCGCAAGCTAGATTAGTTTGCTCCGGTTAGGTTTGTGTGTCAATTGCGAGCGAAAAAACAAAGTCACACATTTACAACTCAGTTCGCCTTATTGTTTTGTCATCTGAACACTCCGGTTCCCTGCCATTAATTGATCAGCTGTTGTATATTATCTACTTTACTAGAAAGTTGCATGCATGTCGCTAGCCGCTTGTGTTACCAAAGCGCTGAGGGTTTTGTCAGGTAGTTGTGACATCAACTTTGCTGACGAGCTGACAGTTATTTTTTATTGAATATCACTGATTATCCACTTCAGTTCAATTGATTCTGTTTGAAATTGAATTTATTGTAGAAATAAATTTCTGTAAATTATCAGTAGTAATACCACTAGAGCATCGAAAATAATCGATTATACTTCCGAGTCACGAAACGTATTCTATGTTTTTAGGAATACGTCTAGTTACGAGATGAGTTAAATCATCATGGTAATTGATCGACAATTGAATAGTGTAATCCCATGGTATTACTTATTAAATTTCGCCTCTTTCAGCTCATGTGATATTTTCTATTGTCATTGTAATAACTAACGCATGTTCTAAGCTCTTAATCAATTCAGTTAATATCAATCACATCTAAACAAGATGCATAGGGTAAAGTACATTATAATAATTGAAATCACTTAAACGAGACTGTCTCTCAGCTCTATTTCAAGAGTTCTTGAATTTAGTTGGCCGTGAAGATGAAATATTTTCTCCACAACCGTTACAGAATTAGTCAATTCTGAAATCATATTTGATAACTGAATGGTAACATTCACGCTCTTGAGATAGAAAAAATATTCTACAACACTTGCTGTCTTATGCATTTTGCGTGTATTTCATTCAATCACTTGTATAAGAATGATTATTTTTTTCGTATGATTTTCAACCAATCAGAATGTCCAATTTAGTTAAGTTACCTCGTATAATTTCGATAATACCTGATTATACATAGAGTAGGTCCACCAATCGAAAATTTTAAAATAATTTCATTTTCATAGTAACCACATCGACATCAATATACAACAAACAGAACTGTCAAATTGTGACGTTTATCAAAAATTGTTCAAAAATGAGGCGATTCGAAGATTTATCATCAAATGCAATAGACGAAAGTATACAAAATACTGAGCCTCTTAATGCAGTGAAAACAAAAAAGTACGTATGGAAACAATTTCTTATGTTTTGCAGTGAAAGAAACTATGTGCTAAATGAATCAATTTCCAATGAAATGATAGCGTCCATTTTGAAAGATTGGGCTTTCAATATGCGAAAATGTAATGGAGAAAATTATAAAGAAAATGTGGTTAAAACGATGTGGAACATTACGGCAAAACAAGTACAAGAAAAATATATGAAGGAGTTTAATAGAGTAATTTATTTTTAGCCGCACGAAACGCAAGAAATTCAAAAAGAAGGGAACTTCAAATGTTACCGGACAAGAGAAAGGTTAGTGCATCAGCATTTAAAGATAACGAGTACATAGCAATGATAGAAGCGTGAAATGAAAATACACCGGAAGGATTACAAATAAAATTTTTCTTAATTGCTTCTGTAGAACTTGCGTGGAGAGGAAATGAAGGAGCGTCATGCTTGAATCATTATTTTCAAAAAGAAACTGGAAATGATGATACCTACCCCAACTGGTAGAATACAATATAATCCTATTTTTACCAAAACCACACAGGGAGGAGCAAAACCATGTGCTAATAATAAATGGCTTGTACCTAACCATAATGAAGTAAGTCGTTTTCCAGTGAGACTTCTAGATAAGCTAATGATGAAAAGAAGCGAAAACATCAATATTAAAACAGATAGGTTATTTCTGACAGTAAATCCCAACTAGAAAAAAGAAAAAACCCTTGGCTGGTACAAAAATATGCCAATTGGAGTGCATGAAATTAGTAAATGGATCAAAAAGTCTGCAGAATTGGCAAATTTGAATGTGACAAACAAAATATTTTCAAATCATTCTCACCGAGCCACTGCTGTTTCACAATTGGCAAAAGCGGTGTATCGGAACAAGAACTTATTAAAATAACAGGACATGGTAATAGCAATTCTATCAAACCCTACCTACAGATAGATGGACAACATCACCAAAACATCTTAAATAAGATGAGATCCACTTTTAAAAACGCTGCAGGTTCAAGTAATAACACCTCCAGTATTTCCAGCACTTCAATGAGCAGTGGCCACGTTTCCTGGGAGGAAGGACTCATCGTGACTTTATCGTCAGACTCTCGAGTAATGTGTTTATTGGTTAATTTATTATTATATTGGCATTATTATAGTTAGAGAGCTGCCTATATGATTTACTGACAGATAAAGAAACCATCTGCTGGGCATGAAATATCATTCTCGGTTTTAGTTCGAAAATATGAATAGGATATTCATAAAATCTGTTAAGGAATCATCTGCGACTGAAAGAAAAACTTTAGTCGCTATTTTCCATCGTTCAAGATAACCTCTTGGGAGGTATTCATGTTAAAATGGGGAACATGTGATTTATTTAAATAAATCTTCTCCATTTCATCATTCTTGGTGTCGCCTGTATGTAGTATAGTCCGAGTAAACGATATTGTGCACACTTAAAGTTCGCGGCACTCTCAAAGGTAAAAAACCAAGTCGTAAAAATGAACCGGCTGAGATCTAGTCCACGTGGACTGTGGAGTTCACGTTTCGTATTGGATAGCTTGTACTACTCGGATCTTATGATTGGCTGAAGAGTCATAAAATTAAAATTGAAGTATTTTCACGGTGACGAATAGAAATCGCAGGTTATCGCCGCCGTATCATCGATGTTTAGTTCAGAACTGATCGCGATTTGAGTGTTGAAATTTAAGATTGTTGCTGTTTTGTTTTGTGGGTCCCGAGTTTTACTTCATAATTCTTGTTTATTATCTGTTTGAAATGTCGCGTCCTTGGACAAGTCCTGCGATTGAAATTAACGCTGACTTTTTTCAGTACAGTTATTCGGATAGCAATTTTATTACAATTAAACATTTGTTCCTGTCAGATCCAATTTTTTCTTCAACTGGATGACCAAATCACACTAAAACAGTTTTTTTCGTAATTCTTTCTTTATACAGTGTGACCCATTTAAGATGGAAGCACCCTTCTAAAACTAACATTTTTCAACCGATTGGAATTATTTTTTTTTTCGTTAGGTAGACATTCAAAAAGTCCACCAGGACACCAAATTTCATGAATAAATCTAGATTTCCAGGGCCTACTCATCTTATTTTTCAAGGTAAAAAATCTAAAAAAATTACTATCGATTTTTTTTATAAAAAAACTGACTACACCACTGAATTCGCGACATTTTCAAATGGTTCATATGTAAATTACGTTGAAATGCGTCAATCAATAAAAAGTTATAAGGGAATGAAATTTGAAAAATATGCCGTTTAATCAACCCACCAATTCAATTTCAGAACTTTTGTCGAAATTCGAAATATACCACTGTACTCAGGAGGTCTCAATATATTACTGGTACCATAATCTCATCGAGATCTGTTCACAAATAAAAAAATCATAAGATAATAAAATTTGAGAAATATGTAAATCGATTTTAGTTCGAAAATATGAATAGGACATTCATAAAATCTGTTGTGGAATCATCTGCGACTGAAAGACAAACTTTAGTCGCCATTTTCCATCGTTCAAGATAACCTCTTGGGAGGTATTCATGTTGAAAAGAGGAACATTCTCCATGAGAATTGAAAAATGAAAAATGTGATTTATTTGTAATATCTAACAGAAAACAACTACTTCCCCGGCACAAGCCACGCTGGACATTGAACTACATCTGATAGATATTGTGAAAAGACTCTAACTGAAAAGGAAAGAAAAAATCTGAAAGTGAAAATTCGAATTTTCATTCAGATAACTGATTTTTTTAATTCTCTCTAGTTTTCATTGAAAAAATAATTAAATGAATTAGATAAGGAGAATGTTATTAAAAAAATATCACTCACAGAAATCGTTCATTTCATTGAAGCAAGGTTTGCTTCTCTCGCATTTAATCCCCAATACATTTTGGTCGACAAAAATCTATTTCGCTTTGCCAAGCTCTTCAGGAGGATTGATATAGGATTGGAATAAAATAGGTCTATGTCAAAAAATAATTTTCAAAGTGTCACCGCAGAAGAAATGTTTCTCTCATATCAATCAATCAATCAATCAATCAATCAATCTTTATTTCCGTTTTTTGACATGGTATACATGTTTTGGAATTGTCAATAACTAAATAACTAAAATTAAAATTAAAATTAATCCCTGATGTGTATGCTTCTGAAGAGCCTGTTTTATTCCAATCCTATAGCAATCCTCCTGAAGAGCTTGGCAAAGCGAAATAGATTTTTGTCGACCAAAATGTATTGGGGACTAAATGCGAGAGAAGCGAGCCTTGCTTCAATGAAATGAACGATTTCTGTGAGTGATATTTTTTTTTTTTAATAACATAATCCTTATCTAAATCATTTAATGATTTTTTCAATTAAAACTAGAGAGAATTAAAAAAATCAGTTATCTGAATGAAAATGCTAATTTTCACTTTCAAATTTTTTCTTTCCTTTTCAATTAGAGTCTTTTCACAATATCTATCAGATGTATTTCAATGTCCAGCGTGGCTTGTGCCGGGGAAGTAGTTGTTTTCTGTTAGATATTACAAATAAATCACATTTTTCATTTTTCAATGTTCATGGAGAATGTTCCCCTTTTCAACTTGCAAATGGAATTTCACGAAAAAGTCATTTAATCTCATAATTTTTATTTATCAACAAATTCCAATGAAATTTTAGTCAGTGATATTTCGAGACTCCCTTAGTCCGGTTGTGTAGTCAAAATGTCTTTGCTATGGGCCCAATTTGAATCCAATGAGTCCTAGGCAATTGTATACCTAAAATCATAGTTTTTTGTTGACTGAGCGAAAGTTCCGCATAGATTCAAAATTCAATCGAAAAAGCACTTCGCGATTATCGCCAACCGCCAATGCCGCAATTAGGCGTCAACTTTTTGCCAATGCCAAGGATACTCCTCTCATTTACCTACCGAGCGTGACGAAAAAGATTTGAGACGGTTCAACAGGCCACTCACAAAAATATATAAATACCATCTCAGCTTCGTATCTATTCATCAGGAAATAGTGACAGACACAATAGACAAAGTTGCGCTTGAAATTATTCCTGAAGGGCAGAGTAAAGCGTCGCGCAGACGACGTATAAAAAGAAAATCGAAACGACTTCCACTTTTATTCTCACTTTTATTTAAATCCTCCTCCAAGTACCACACGTACGAGTTATTAGTTATAGTAACGGCATCGTAATATCCGAGTGCGTGTGAAAGTGGACAAGGTTTTATTTAATTTCGACCTTAAGAGAAAGTGATTTCGACGCTATGGATGCACAAGAATTTCGGGAGTTTGGTAAAGCCGCTGTGGATTATATTGCAGATTATATAGAAACAATCAGAGATAGGTGAGTTTTCAAAGTCATAATTTTAAAATATTCCAGAGATTTTTTTTAACAATTTCATTCAAAATTAAGTTCCAGTTAGGGTTCGGTGATATTTTATGAGAGAAACCCTCCAAGTTGTTAAAAATTGTTGAAATTGTTATTTGCTCCAACCAGCTGAGCTATGGAAGAAGTAGCCCTTATCTTTTAACGTGTGATGCCATTAAATACAATTTTATGAATTATTTGCTAGTTACCGGTTCTTAGTTTGGCTGAAAACGTTCACTGGTAACTTTTCATAGAGCCTTTTCCGGAAAACGGTAACAGTTAGATATAGAAAATAGGAAACATTATTAAAGAAGGATTCACAAAGCACAGAGCTCAGAATTCTTCTGGGAAATCATTTCGTAACGATAGTCGTTGCTAACCAATTTATTACTATTTTTCCCTCCATATACACCTACAACTTAGGCTCATTATGGCAAATACTTATGAGAAAACAACTACTCTCCCGGCTGATACTACGACAGGATATAATTCAATATCTGTCGTTGTATTAGCCAGGAAAGTAGTTATTTTCTCACAAGTATTTGCGATAATAAGCCTACACTGTACTTATATATGGAAGTTGAAAGGGTAAAACGTCGATTGTAAACCACTATCGTTATAATTAGATATGGAAATTCAATTTGGAATATTCAGAGTTCCCCCAACTGACCAACGGCATTAGTTTCTAACAACAATATTCTATATGAGAAATAGGGAGGAATATAAATTTTAGAAAATACACAAAAATATTGTTTGAAAAAACACTTTAAGCGAATGAAAATTTGATTTTTCCAATAGAATATAGAACTATGCAAACTTGAGTTCTATCCCACGTAACAACAAAATTGAGTTCAATAAAGTAAGTGCTTGTAAAAACCTCAACTATATTAGCCACGGCGAAGAAACAAGTACATCTTTTTCAATTTTACAAGACATATCTGTAGTTCAAAAAATAGTTACTAATTCAAAAGAACATATTTTCAATAAAGTTTGGCAAAAGTCACCTGATTTCGAATGATAAATACAAGCTGTCCTAAATCGTTATGTTCAAATTTTGGGAGCGCAAAATAGTTTTAAACCAAAAAAAAATGGTTATACAAGTTTTGCGTTTTTCTTACTAAAAATGAAGTCTAAAAATTGTTAAAATTGTTTCCTTTCACCAGCTGCACCCTTACGAGCAGCCCTAAAAAGTCTTCGGATGACTTGCGAGATAGGGAAGACGTGGCCCTTGCCTTTCAACGTGTGATGCCATTAAATACAATTTTATAAATTTCTTGCTAGTTACCGGTTCTTCTTATGGCTGAAAACCTTCACTGGAAACCTTTCATACATTTTTTTCTTGATTACAGTAACAGTTAGATATATGGAAAAATAACAAGAAACATTTTTTAGGTTTATATAAGTAAAAACAATCCTCCAGATCTAATTGTATGAATAATCATGTGTTCTGGTTAGGCCATGGTACTAACTCTATGCGCCACCTTATGAGCAAGCAGCACGATAAATTATTAACGAAATAATGAATCGTTAAGGATTATTCCCAGCCGTTTTACATCCGGAAAGAAAATTTTTCGGGAACCGTCTAGGAATGAAGCATTCAGAATTGGTCAAAAAGCCCATTTTTTTTTTTTTATAAATTCGTACCTACTGATGCTTCACCCTTTTTACTTCCATATACACCTACAACGTAGGCTTGTTGTGGTAACCACCCATGAGAAAGTAACTAATCTTCTAACTAATACCATGACGGGGTATAACTTAATACCCGTCGTGGAATTACCCACGGGAGTAGTTGGAAGTAAAAAGAATAAAACATTGGTCGGCAACGCCTTTCGTTATTATTATAGAAATTCAAATTCGAATATTCCGAATTCCGATTTCTCTCAATTGACCATTGGTTTTTAACACCACAAGGTTTACTCTTTGAAGGACAAATATTTTCAGAATTCCCGAAGTAAGGCGGTAATTTTTAGCCATTTCCTCGGCTCCTTCAGCCACACGAAATGTTGGAAGTAAAGCGTGTTCTTTAGTTTTCTCAAACTATAATTTTTTTATGGCTTAAAAATCGAAATCTCCGTCCGACCCCGAAAAACGCAAATAACGACCATAATTGAATCGGACCATAATGACAAATCTCGACCGCCATATTGGAGCCGCCATCTTCAGTTCTTTAATTTTAACAACAAATTCCAATTATTCGATCTGAAAAATACCCACATACCAATATTGATTCGAACCTGACCCTAATCACAAACCTCGTCCTTACCAATTAAAAAAAACAGGTATTTTCAATGAAGGTTAGCAAAAATCACCTAATTAAGGATGATATGTAAAAAAAATAACTAAAATGGCAATTAGCGTAAGGGTCCAAGTTTCCTGAACAATACCAAGGTGACCGTTTGATTTCAGCTATGAAAACCCGCCTGAGAAACTGACTCTTAGTTGGACAATTTAAACTGACATGATGACACAACAGAAATCAACTTACAAAATCAAAATGATAATGATAGTAAATGCCAAAATGTATCAAATTATAATTTCATAAATATTCACCTACTTAACCAAAATTGTTTGTTATTAATAAATAACAAACAATTCTCATAATAATGAGTTGATAGTAGCCTAAAAAAAAAAAAATAATTTCAGTATGAGTTTGCAAAAAAAGTGCAGTATGTAACGCTTTTATAAATTTCGCTAGATCCTCGTTTATAAAACACCACTGTCAGCAATATTATTGTTAAACACAATATTTTAATTGTTACTTTGAAACAACTTGCATTTGTTCATAATAATCTTAGTTCGAAAATATGAATAGGAAATTCATAAAATCTTTTGTGGAATCATCTGCGACTGAAAGACAAACTTTAGTCGCTATTTTCCATCGTTCAAGATAACCTCTTGGGAGGTATTCATGTTGAAAAGGGGGACATTCTCCATGAAAATTGAAAAATGAAAAAAAATTTAAAAAAATGAAAAAAAATGAAAAAAATGAAAAAAATGAAAAAAATGAAAAAATGAAAAAAATGAAAAAAAATGAAAAAATGAAAAAAAAATGAAGAAAATGAAAAATGAAAAAAGAAAAAAAAACATTCTCCTTATCTAATTTATTTAATGATTTTTTTCAAAGAAAACTAGAAAGAATTAAAAAAGTCAGCTATCTGAATGAAAATGCAAATTTTCACTTTCAGATTTTTTTTTCCTTTTCAGTGAGTCTTTTCACAATATCTATCAAATGTAGTTCAATGTCCAGCGTGGCTTGTGCCGGGAAAGTAGTTGTTTTCTGTTAGATATTACAGATACATCACATTTTTCATTTTTCAATTTTCATGGAGAATGTTCCCCTTTTCTCCATAATAATCGTTTCACATCGACGTATACCATCGGTCTTAAACAAAAAAAAGTTGCATAGGTATATTGCAACATGCATGATTTTTTTATCATTAAGTGTCTGAATCCATGTCTGAAATATACCGGGTGACCACAAGGTGAGGGGGGCGTACCTCACGTATTTATCAACAGTTACGTTTTTTAAATTTGGTACTTGAATACGCATATTTTGACACCAGGGGCCCTATTCTCAAATGTCGACTACCCTATGTCGCATGCGACAAAATATTTCTATCACTTTTCTCAACCAAGTATTAGAAAGAGATAGAGATATTTTGTTGCATGCGAGATAGGGTAGTAGACATTTGAGAATCCGGCCCCAGTACTGAGAATTTTGCACTTTCAGTTTAACCGGAAGTGAATAATATTTTTTTCAAATATTTTTCTTTACTTTACCGAAATAACTTATATATAGTCAATTATAAGGTATTTGTTGAAAATATCTGAGCAATTCAATTTTTTATAGTGCTCTTATAGGGAAAACATCATAATTTCTGAAAAACAATTTTTTCTGAAAAAAACTCAAATGAAACTGTATTCCATTTTTGTCTTGCATTTTTTCAATGAAGATAAATAATAGTTCCATTTCAAATTCTTTAGAAAATGTCAAATCTTTACAAAATCAAAATAGCAACTTTTTTCATATGTATACCTGGGGTACTGAGAAATATAAAGATGAAACAATTATGCAGGTACCCATGTTCATTATGACATGTATTTTATTCTTGTATTTTGAGAAAAAGCTACTGAATATTTCCATATATTCACGTTTCCACTGGTGTGATTTGTGAAGTTCAAATAAAAGAGAATTACGTACCTACCATTTGTATCAAAAAATCTGCCTGCATCTGTAGAATTGAACGTATTCACTTGTTTGTAAGATTACAATAAGAATATGAATAATGTAACAATTCACAAATAAAAATGATTTTTTCTACTAAAAATCCACTTTTCCGCACTCATTTTAGTTTTGAAAGAGTCACTTTTCCGCACTAATGCGGAAAAGTTTTTTTCGCACTCTTTTTAGTGCGAAAAAGTAGATTTGTTTAGTTTTTGCGGATTATACTGACATTTAAATATTGCGTCGCAGAAGGTTAAAATAGAAAGCTTACCAAGTATGGTTGTATAGTTTGATAAATATTTAATAATAAATGTTCTTTATGTTAACTTTTGGGTGTTTTTTCCGTTAGTAGAAAAAATAGTGTACCTAACACGAGCGTAAAGTGTCTTTTCCGCACTTATTAGGTAAACTACTATAGAAACAGCAACTCAATGAATGATCGTTATACAGTGACCGCCAAAAAGTAGCTATGTACCATTTGGTACAGTTTGTGCATGTCTGTCAACCTTAAAATCGATTTTGACAATTGTCACGTGATCGCTTGACGGCGACAAATTGAATAAAATTACAATGAAAAGGCAAAATATGTGGTAAAATGGCAAGATATCCAAAAAAGTTTTTTAAAAAAGTTGCTTAGTATTTAATTTTAGTCGCACAGACATACACAAAAGAAGATATGAGATACATTTGAAAATACCTATGTTTTTAAATATTTTCCTAGCTGTATAATAATTATTTATGGTACTAGTGTGTTATGTTGAAAATAAGTCACGCAAAAAAGATTAATACCACTCGGCCTAACGGCCTCGTGGTATAAATTCTCAAGTGACTTAGGCAACATAACACACGAGTGGCATGCAATGTTTTATCCAACACATGACAGTTATGACTGTCATTAATGTCATTTTGGACAAGTAAACTATCAAATAGCACACTAGTGAGTTATAATCCATAACTCACTAGTGACTTGGTGAGTTATTTGATAGTTTACTTGTCTAAAATGACATTAATAATGACAGTAATAACTGTCATGTGTTGGATAAAAATATTAAATTATCATCATATGAATAGTTTGATCATACTGAAACATTTGTATTTCAATGATAATGACAAAACTTCATTTTCTCATTTTCTCCTCACCACATGTCGAACAAAATCTTTCATCTTTCTTTAATCTTCCGAATCGTGTGTAGGTTCAGCCCTAATCATTAGACATGCAATAACATTTTTTGTCAATATGAAAACTAACAAAAAGACCATAACTTACAGTTATTTTGTTAGTTATTTCAGTACCTGGAATCATGGCGAATTTGCAGGAATACTATCCAATATTTCCAATTGGTGACAAAGAGTATTTTCATGGAGGAACTAAATGGAATGATCAAACTTTGGTTTCTTTTTCGGATTCATGAAACTTTACTTGACATAATCCAATCATAAGGTTCGCTGAAAAAAAACATTTTGTTTTCAACAAACTATAAAGTCCTGTAGAATTCGTAAAACTGATGTAACAGAGTTAATAAACTGCGGAAATGCAATCACGTCCCACAAGTAGGTATTTCCAGAAGTCAAAATTTGTAGATACATAAATTCGTTAATAACCCAAAATTTTTCCACTCGTTACATTTTCACCATTACTGCTAGAGAACTATCAAACCAGGTTTTGATGACTTATAAATGAGTTTTGAACCCTCATTGTAATATGTCTGCGAATGACATCATCAATGATAATCTTGTGAAATTGAAGTCACCCAAACCCATATGAAAAATACCCAATTAGTATGATGGTAACTGCCACTAATTACATTACAAAATTAGAAATGCTTTTGTTCGAAAATCAATAATTGTTTATTGAGTTCTGTATACACTATAACCTTTAATATCATTGATTCGGCTATTATTCCTGAGATTGAAGTTCATAATTCTTAGTACAGTAACCAAAGACAATTTAAGCCACAAGTGAAAAATTGTTTACCAAAAAATCAGGAGTTGAACCAAAAAAAATATTATATTTAAAAAAATTATAATTTTTTTTGCTGTTGTTTCGGAAAGTATAAGATTCATTAAGAAACAATTTCAACAAGGTGAAAGATAATTCGATTAATTCTCTACAAGAAATATACTAGGTAACTTCTCACAAAATGCGCTCGTTTCCTCAGAAAACCTGATTGAATTTCGATATCAAATTTCAGGCTCGCTTTAACTCGCCACTTCCATTTCCGGCAGGGCCGAAAATTAGATTTGTCACAACTTTGCTGAAAAGTAGAAGGAAAAGAAAAAGTGTATATCGTTCCTGAAGACTGCTACTTCCCTATGGAAATATAATAAGTGAGTGAAAATTGTCAAGCTGTGTGCACGTTCCAATGTAATTGGATGAAAAAAAGTTTGTATTTCGTGCAGAAATTTATTTATAAAATCATAGCAAAGCGCTTTCGACTATCAAGTCATCATCAGTGCGTACTCGTCAGGTGTACAAGAGCCATACCATAAAAATATCATGTGTCCATAGGACCATGTAACAAGTTAAAACGGGACATCATATGATTAACATTTTAAAAAACTTTTATCAAACTCAATCCTGGAATAAGGATTTTTTAAAATGTTAATCATATGATGTCCCGTTTTAACTTGTTACATGGTCCTATGGACACATGATATTTTTATGGTATGGCTCTTGTACACCTGACGAGTACGCACTGATGATGACTTGATAGTCGAAAGCGCTTTGCTATGATTTTATAAATAAATTTCTGCACGAAATACAAACTTTTTTTCATCCAATTAATAAGTGAGTATCTGAGTAACCAAAATGTGTTTTATCCCACTTCACATAACCCTTCTACGATACAAACGGAGGATCCCAAATTCATGGATATTTCAGTTGATATGAAATATTTTTTCTGAAGTAGGAATCAGTACCCTCTTTGGACCATATGCAACGATTTTAGGCTAGTGAGACAAGTCTCACTTATACATGCCGAAATAAAACTGGGTTTTACTCCTGCCTCAGTTTTAAACTCTCCCATAATCCCGGCAATTTCTTCAGTAAATGTTGAAAATAATCGCTGATACATAACCTACATAAAAAATGAAGTATGTGATTTCAAGCTTGAGGTTTGCGCTTCACAATAGCGTTATCAAACATACATGCAGGATATGAATAAGCGATTATTTTCAACATTTACTTAAGAGACTGTCAGTTTTATGGGTAAGTTGAAAATGAGGCAGGAGTAAAACAAAGTTTTTTTTGGCATGTATAAGTGGGACCTGTCACACTACTCTAAAATTGTTACATATAGTCCAAAGAGGGTATGGGTTGCTGCTTTAGTACAATAATTCCATATTTCCTAAATTATTCACGTTTTCTCAGCGAGCGTATTTCATAAAAAATTACTAGGCATCAATTTTGGGGAGAAATGAATTGTCTTTCACCTTGTCGAGTTCTTTTTTCGATAAATCATATACTTTCCAAGATTACAGCAAAAATCTATTTAATTTACTTTTAAACAAAAAAAAATACCCCTGGAATTTCGGTAAACAATTTTTTTTCGTGTTCATCATGGTTCCAACAACTAGCATACCAAATTTGGTGGTGCTACAATTCATCCTCGTCTCAAAATCCAATCGTACTGGATTAAATTAGATCCATTTAACTCACACCCATCAAACGACAGTTCGTTCAATTCGAATGAAATAGGCATTGGATTTCCTTTTGGAGTTCAATGGTCCATTTTTGTTAATATATGGTATTAGATGAATATTGAAAATATTGAATATTAAAAGAAAATTTGGAAAATCATGGGTGGTTCAGTGCCTCTTACAACTTGGTTTTACTTTGGTGTCTAAGAGCAATTTTATATTATGTTAGCTTCTCGTGATATATGAAGCATAGATGCGAACTATCTCCGATAATAGGAATAGGAGGAATAGGTTCTTCAAAGTCGATGTCCGTAATCAAAGAATAGCCTTCTTTTGGTAAACGGTAAAAATATCTCCAAAAAAAAAACGAAAAAAAAAACAGAAGAGAAAAGCGGAAAAAACCCTACGAACAATAATAATAATTTTCACGCACTCAAATGTGTATGTAATGTTAGAATGAATAATTATAATTATAATTATAATATTTTTCTGATTATTTTCCTTGATTTCGTTCTTTTACCAATCTATAATTATTATTGATTTGATACGCCCGAAACGCTTCCTCTAAAGCATTCGATTTTAAAAATATTCTGCTGACAAAACTTCTTGGCCTGTTGCAGGATCATGGTATATGTTTCTCACCCAAAGTGTGACAAATAAAATCAAACTCATTCTGATTAAGTCCTTGCAAAAAAAATTCTGATCTGCTATCGTTTTCATCTTCAATAATTAACCAATCAATAGAGAATAAAATGGGCGATATTTCAACAAAACTTCGATTAGGAAACCGGCTTAGCCTAGCAACCTAGTACATCCTAAGTAGCATTAAATGGTGGTAGTGGGATTCTTTTTTTTTCTTGTATGGGATGTGACTGAGATGCAAAATCCAAGTTTTCGACCTCGGCAGAACCCAGGATCACTTTTGAATATCCCAAAAACTGTTAAATTTTTTCACTTTTTTGGTTTTGTCCAATTTTGGCCCTTCTATAAATTCATAAAATTGATTAAAGGAGGGTATGCTCATCTGGGCCAACTGCTCCCGGTCATAAAATTTTGCACACTTTTAGGTCTGTAAAAAAGAAACATTTTCCTATAAGTTCAACTTCCAGACCATTCCGGAACATCTTCAAATAAGTTTTTTTAAAGTAGAGTTTGTAAGGCAAAATATGATAAAATTTTGACATTTTGGCAACAAAGCGTATGTGTTTATCTTGGATTTCAATGTACATTGAATGGAAAATGTCAGTTTTGACAATTAGTTATTGAAATAATTCAAGAGCAATGTTGCCACTTTGCATTATTTGAAAATATTTGATAAAACATATCATAGAAGATAACTTATCCTACATTGAAAAAAATTAAAATTTAGTACTTTATTACTCATTTCCAAGCATTTAAGAGAATTTATACGTTTTTTCATGAATAGCCCAAATGTCCCTATTAAACGCATACCCTCCTTTGCTTCGATATGATATCAGAATGGACCAGCTTTTCAAAATTTTGCATATTTTCCAAATGTGAATATTTTAAGATAATTTTCATGCTTCATCACATTGTCTGTATATCTTCAAGAACCTGTCTGATTTTGGTCAGTGGAGGGAATATTCATTCAATTGAACATTTTGAAGGGGGTGGGGGAAGGAGTCGTGAGGTTTTGTGGTGGGAGGAAAATGTTTCCTTCTCTTCGTCTCCTCCATCTTCGTGGATCATCTGAAATGGAATGAAAATATTATTTTTCTGAATATCCCAAGGTAAAAACCTTATTTAGTCCTAATATCAATGGAATACATAATATGTATTCCATTTTCCATGTTGATTAGTATGGATTGATAAAAATGACGGTTCTGTAAGATTTGGGTGAATGATAAATAGAAAAAATGGCAACTTTCAGTAATAATAAGAGTGTGAGTATACCTCATACAGTTCCTCGACAACACTATCTTCTGCAAGTTGGTTGACTGAATAGGCTAGCAGCCTATCAATCTCGTCGTTGTCGTCGAGCTCGTCCAAATCGTGGATATTGACATCGACGTCTACCGTTATTTTAGGCAGGTTTTCGCAAGAATGATTATTGCAGGTTCCGCAGACGCATGAACACTTCGAACGTGGTTTTTTGCACCAGCAAGCCTTCTTGCAACTGCAGCAAATCATGTTTAGCAGGTTTTCCCTTGACATCATCTTCGGGGATGGGCTGTTGCAACTCATCCCCATTCAAGCGGATTTTTCTTGTAAACCGGTCTTTGTTGCAGCCTTTGTTGACCTACGCTAGCGTAGGTCATTGGTCATTGCGGGTTTCACCGTTTTTCCACCGTTCAGCTCAATGACGATTTTCTCTCCGGCTTCAGCTACTTGGGCAGGTATCGCAGTTGGATTAGAAATCTATTATCTGAAGCAACTTGAGTTTCCCTTGACTGAAGAAGCACAAGGTGAAATCACAGTCACTCAGGGTGTGGGAAGAAGGAATCAGTTGAGTGTTTGCAGATGTTGAGGTGGTGGAGTAGAAGACATCTGGCGTTTCGCCTCCTCCACACTTTTGAAGATATAGGTCCCAGCACTTCATATTGACTGAATCTTGTTTTCATATTGAGCCAATGTTGATATATTGTAAATGTAAAAATACTATTGAACCAATATGGGTGCATATTGAAAAATCAATGTTTCATTAAAAATATTTGTGGAATATTGGTTCAACCTGTTCTATATGTACATTGTTTTATAAAATATTGGGTCAATATCGATGAAGCGATATTGCCTACATATTGTTTCCAGCATCTAGCTCCAATATTGCG
Source organism: Chrysolina haemoptera (assembly GCA_958298965.1). Taxonomy (NCBI): domain Eukaryota; kingdom Metazoa; phylum Arthropoda; class Insecta; order Coleoptera; family Chrysomelidae; genus Chrysolina; species Chrysolina haemoptera. Next base: position 25,668,422 of record OY282592.1, on the reverse strand, counting down.
ATTTGAATATACCTTTTCATGTCGATTTTAGAGTTAAATAACAATATTGTGTATCCAAGTTCGATAGCATTTTGGTGGAATATTATTTCATCTATATACGAAAAATTATTTTGACCCTGTATTGATTAAGATTGTTACGAAAACCTCACGCCAATATTTGAAAGATAATATTGATACAATATTACAAAACTAATTTTTGTTCGAAAATATGAATAGGATATTCATAAAATCTGTTGTGGAATCATCTGCGGCTAAAAGAGAAACTTTAGGCGCTATTTTCCATCGTTCAAGATAACCTCTTGGGAGGCATTCATGTTGAAAACGTGAACATTTTCCATGCAAATTGAAAAATGAAAAATTTGATTTTCTTGTAATATCTAACAGAAAACAACTACTTCGCCGATGGAAACTAGATGAAGTTTGTCTTTCAGCCGCAGATGATTCCACACAACTGCACACAGCTCACTCATCCTCAAAACTGAAAGAGTTAGATTTTCTGTGTAGAATTATCCATACTAATATTAAAAATTTGTTAGTAACTCTGTTTTTGAAGCTACAGGCATGAAACTTTGAGGTTCTTTATCTAACATAAATAATACAAATTTCAGCGTTTTTAGAAATTTCAACCTTAAAGAAGTCAAATGGGAGATAAGGAATTTTTGTTATCTTTAAAGCTAGAGCCATGAAACTTTTATTTTACGTACCTACTTGATGAATGATGAATTAACATATATTTCAGGCATTTGAATGAAATAAGTAACTCATAATTTATCGTTTTGGATATTCTCTCCTTAAGAGGCCATGAGCGCGATCACGTTTCGGACGCTTTTAAGGGTAAAAGAGTCAATTGATTACTCAATAACGGTTTGTTTTATCGATTTCAAACAAGGACAGGCTTCTAGAGGAAGTTCGATCCTACGTACGTGCTATAATGGAAATTGAATTTTCAATCCACTTTTCCACAAAAAAATCTCAAAAATGTCCCAAAAGTGCAGTTACTTTGAAGCAATTTTTTGGGTAGATGAACAAATAATTTCAAAAAAACATTTCAGCATGTAAATGAATCAACGTTTCACCTTTCTTTTTGTTCCAAATTCATTTCGATCGGATAAAGATTGCTTCAAATTTTAACGGAAAAGAAATACCACTGCAGCTACTTCGACTAGCCATGAAAAAAACCTTGAGGTGCTGCCGCAGAATAGTTACATAGAATCAAACTTCCTCTAGAAGCCTATCCTTGTTTGAAATCGATACGACGAACCGTTTTTGAGTTATCGACTCTTTTACCCTAAAAAACGGCCAAAATAAACACTTAAACTTCGTGTGGGAGTTTTTGTATTTCAACTTTCGTTACGAAATAAATACACTCTTGTTTCAAAAATCCATGAAATGAGAAATGAACATTTTTGTTGTCGGACGTATACAATCGCTAAAATTTTGTTCGGTACTTTATTTTTTTTTGTGTCCTTATTTGAGATTCTCAAATAAATATAATACATTATTCATTGATTTTATCGTATAGGTTTTTAGGGTAACGTTATTAGGTTCTATCAATTCAATAATCTACAGATTCCTAAAATAAATATTATAGCATAATAAACAATTTTTAATTTTCTCAACATGAATAAAATAGTTTTGTACATCTGTAGGATAGTTACACACAAGTAGTATTTATTATGTAATTACATAGTAGTTAGGTAGGTAGTTGAAGTTTTCAGATAATTTTCAATCTGAATATTATTGAGTAGGTAATTATTATGAAAGCTCCAAAAAAAATAAGGCTGTCCTACGCAGACGAAATCACGGCAATAGCTAGTACATGAATATAAAAAAAGGAATCAGACATAATAGACGAACAACAATAACAACTAGCAGGAACCCATCTCAAGCTCCACGCCCCAAGTATATGGATTACGCTGTAAGACGTATATAATCAATAGTTTTTACCTTGAGTGATCTAGTGGGAAACTTCTGTTTTAATTCTTCAGTAAATGCTTTACATCAATTGTTCGTCCGTTATTTATATAATTACACAATTTGCATAACCATTGCTAAATCAGCAACATGAATTTTCAATAACTCCTATAGATAGTGGCAATTTTATTGTTCATCAATTCCCGTACCACACTGTTATTGAAGATTTTAAATAATATTTTTCAATATTCTTCGAGTAATTTACTGCAAATTTATGATTTTTTTAATGTGGTTGGTATATCTTATTCATCGTTTTTCGTATACGTAGACGAGACATGTTGACCATTTCTTTTTCATTCAGAGTTTTTCCAGTTCATGACCTATCATAAAGTCGTTTTGCCACAACAACCTGGTCTTAAAACGTTCTTGTATTCAATAACGATTTCCATTCAAAATTTCTCATTCGAATACCTACCCAAATAACACGATGACCATGTGGGGACCAATATGGGAGGTTCCAAATTTTCCGAGGGATATTCCTATGTATCCCAAATAAGTCCCTGGGAGATGAAAATGTTACCAAATTCCGCTTCGTTAGGATGTCCTTAGGATGTCCCATGCAAGTCATAGGGATAAAACAGGGATACAACTAGTTCACAACTAGGATCAAATTCTGCATGATTGGGACGTCTCGGGGATGTTTATAGGTATTCCAAACTTGTCCCTGGTAGATGGAAATGTTACCAAACCCTGCACCTTTATGATGTCCTCAGGATGCATATCTTATGACAACCATGGGATAACCTAACCTGTCTCTGATCAATGATATCCTAAGGTCATTCCCAAAATACCTTTATGGTTAAAAATGCAGTTTAGGGATAATAGGGAGATCACAATTTTTTTTGTTCCATTCAGTAGTTTAATCCATTGAAAGCATAACAATGAAAAACCCTTGATAGTCTCGAAAAATACAGACTTCTTTATATTCTATTACTTGGTTTCAGCAATTCATTTCTTTTTCAATAATTTTTTTTTTCGAGAATTGTGCCTTCTGTACTAAACTAAACAAGAAATGTTTTGCTTTTTCATTTTGGAAAGTAGGAAGTTTTGTTTAAATTTAAAAGAATCCTGAAATTTCAGAAAAATTACTTTTTCGTTGAAAGGGAATATGTGTGTTGTAATATAGTTCAAACAAGAACGAATTTTACATGTTTTCAAAATCCGAAATGGATTCCTGAAAATAACCAAATTTTGTATTTATTTTTAAACTTTCACAGAACCAAACTACCACATGCAATGAAATAAAAATGAGATCCGCGAATTCTCTCTAAACTGCAATATGGCATTTGATCATAGAAAACAGTAAGTGAGAATGAATAAGGACTAAAAGAATGAAAATATTTGTGAAAATATATATATTTCCTCAATTTTTTTCCGCGAAACAAGTAGAAAATATACAAATTACCAAAAAAAAATATATATTTGCATTTTTTTTTTTTTAGAAAGGCAGCCAACTATAATGGACGTTTGCATCGGTTTCATTCTTTAATTAAGCGTTTGTCTTGATGCCTTATGAAAAAAACATATAAATTTCAAATTAACTTTTCTCTATCAACCTCATGCCAACAATTATGTATGTTCCGCTTTTGTTTCTCAACTCTTATTAAGAATACTTTATCAACTTTTCTCAGGCATAGGTACATCACTCGTTAGTCAATCCTGATGTAAGATATTGATGAATAAATTCAACTCACCTCAAAATTAGTCCTAAACGAATAAATTCTTGACACAAACTCACTCACAACTGCCTACCAATATGGCGTTCGGCGTAGTTCTTATATCGAAATATTTCGTTCTGTTTCGTTTTCATTACGAGTGACGACATTGATAGGTACTAAGCGATATGTCCTAAGGAAGTATATGATAAGGAGTCCTGAGGACATGCTTAGGATCGTGTTCCTGAGGACGTCCCATCATAATCGACCATGATGAATTGAGGATATTCCAGGGATGTCATCTGGACACAGTTTCAGAATGTCCAGGGAAACTAGTTGGGAGGACCACGGGTCCTGATTCGGACACAAATTTGGGATGTACTATGGATCTAGTTGGGAGTATTTACATTGCCACACAAGCATTGATGGGATAAATATTCGGGATGTCCTGTGGAAGAGACGGATGATTAAACGGGGAATTCCTGAGGACATTGTGTGCTCTCTGTCTGTCTTCGTTTGTGGCTTCCTGACGCTCCATTTTAAATCTCCATCACATCTACTAATCTCTCAAACATCTTTCAATATTATTTCAAACTTACTTCTAAGCGAAAAATTTCAATAATGAATCCATTCGATAAAAAAAATCGAAGGTTATCATATATGACTCCACTACTTGAGATGACGAAATGTCTTAGGGAGAAGTGGAAGGTCCACTTATGAGAGTGAAGTACTTTCAATCTCGTAGTGGTGTTGAAGACAATTCGTAGGTAGCAGATGCTAATTGCAAAAAAAAATCGTACAATTGAAACATATGAAAATGTTATACTCAATCAAATTATAATAGAGAAGTGTAGTGAATCAGACGTTTCTAATAGAAAATCATCAACTTGCAATCGAAGAATAGCCCGGATTCATGTCAAACGACCGACTCTCCGAACTATTCGAAGGTAAGACATGCTCACCTGACAATTTAGACATCGATCTGTTCAAGTTCAAAGTCCAGGAAGAAAGTTGAGATGCTTTTACTCTCATCAACGAGTGACACTTAAATGTATTACGCGAACTAGTATTTCATAATAACATTCTGTCTCGGATGTTATGTAAAATTTAATTTAACGACCGACGGCACCTTTTCAAACTTTTACATTGGTTTATATTATATAAGTCTGTTTTGGTACCATATATGAAATCTTTCTCCTATGATTGCAATAATTTTACGATCTCAATCGATCGGCAAAATATAACTCTCAAGTTTTCTGAGAAATTGAGCTAATGACCTGGCACTGGATACATGTATTCCTGGGGCTGGTCAGATATTTTTGATTGTTGGATGGATATATCATTCTAAAGATAAAAAGTACCATATTTCTTTATGATCCAGCCATTCATGCTGCTGGTCGTGTAGGTTCAAATCCTAGCGACTACAGATTTTTTTTCTGATGTCCCGAGAAAGTGCAAAGAATCGCAAGGTAAGACCTTGTTTGAGAATTTTTGCCAGAGAGTATCAACTAAATGAAATAGTGAAATCGACAATATCGAAGTACCCTTGTCTCCAAATATTTCCAACATGTGGAAAATATGAGGCAAAGATCTGACAGAAATCAACTACTTATCTAGGATTTGGAAATATCCCTAGGATATGGTCATTTTGTACTGAGGATATCCTGGGGATATATGAATGAGACTGTTTTCCATACCACCAGGTTAACCCAGGGTTGTACTTTCCTATATCCTAGGGATGTGTAGAGGTCAACATCAGGAACATCCTGATGATAACCATAGGTCTACAGAACATATACAACCTGATGCTGACCTCCGGTTTTAGCTAGGTGCTCCACAAAATATTCCAGGGATTGAATGTTGGGAAATCTAGCTGTACTTGATATTTTGTGTTAAAATACTTAAAAAAAAAGATATAGTGTTGGCAAATTTAAACTGTAGAAAGACTTTAAATGGAAAATAACAAAAATCAACGGAAATTAGGATATTTTCAGGATTTTTTTATTATTTTTTAGAAAGGGTGTAGCTAGACTATTGATACTTTTACTCTTGAGAGTGTGACAGTTGAAAAAAAATATATTTCCACAATTTAAATGTTTCTTTTTCAATATGAATAATAAATAGCAATCAAATAATTTGAAATTTTTTTCTAGATTTCACAAAAATGAATACCTAAACCATTTGCAGAAAAAAATGGGGAATAGTGTAGGTATAAGTTTTAATGAAAGAAGAAATAGTGTAGGAATAACTTTTAATGAAAAAAGAAAACTTTTAATGAAAGAAAAAAACTGAAAATGAATATATACTGCTAAATTCATTCTCAACTACACATGTTCTTGTCCTTGTTTCTACTGAAGCACCCTTTTTCAGCAGTCTATCCTTAGAATGCCAAAACCAACTTTTTATGTCCATTTCAATGTTGTGTTAAAATTTGTATTCTTCATTATTGCTTCTGAAAAAACAAAAATTAATTTAGAAAACCCCTCACTCTCAAGCCAGTTTGTGAATTTGAAAAACCCAGTTACTTTGCTAGATGTATAATTCAACTCACCGATTGTAGCTTTGACAAATAAAGAATTTAATAGGCTTCTTTCCCTTCAACCCATTCATAGACTTATGCCACACTCGCCAAAGATTATAAATAATAATATGCCACCAACGCTGAACTAGAGATTAGTATACAATAAACACAAACTACTTAAAAACACCGGCAACTAAACAATAAACAACAAACCTTCTGGCCCATAGCCATCCACCATTAAACTCACAACACTAGATTCTTCTTCTTCTTCTTCTCCTTCTTCCTTATGTCAGACGTTCACGAAACACCGGGTGACACCGGATTGATTGCCAAGGGCCGAATTCGTAGAGATATGTTTTCTGATAATCATTTTTTCACATCGATGAAAGTGAATTAAATTCGAGAGTAAAATTTTAATTTTCTCCTACCTATAGCCCAAATCAATAACCATGGGATATATTCCAATGTTATCCCAGGAATATAGAAAATTATGATTATGTTTGCGTCCACATATATTAACCACATTCTATATACTAAGGATATACATTCAGCGTTATCCAAGGGATATATACCGTGGCTTTGGCCAGGGCTACCATGTTGAATGTGGAAAACCATAGGATATCCCAAGGATATACAGGAGGGTTATCCCATTATGGGTTAGCCGGGATCATACTGGGATATCCCAAGGAGATAGTGTTGCTATGTGGGTGAATTACATCTGACAGATATTTGAGCACTGTTCTTCCAAGAAGACCCAGTTGCAATTGCTCATTTTAATCATTCAACAAATTATCCTTCATCTGGCTGGGGAAGACCACCTGCAGAAGCGTTTCGCGGTTCTTGCCGCTCGTCAGTGACAGGGTAGGTCGGACAACATTAGAGTCGTCCTGCCCCATCCCAATGAATTATAATCCACTGTATAACTAATAATTCCTTATTGATAAGGTTCGTATACATTATGGAAATAAGTAGCGAACGGGTTGAACTAGCATCTGCTCTACACGGAAAAAATGTGTGTAGTTTTTTCCACAATTGTTTGTAATTTTCAAACAAATTGTGTCAAGAATGGTTACAGAAACAATTTTGTGTAGAAATTTCGCACACTATTATTTATCCCAGTTTGTTGTAATAACATATCCACATTGTGTATATTTCTTTGAATCTATTTTTTACACAATATTATTTAAATTGGTTAACAACACCGTTGTGTATAAATGTTGTAGTTCTTTTTTGTATAATTCTGTGGACTATATAATTGAAAAATAAACAATATTGTGTTATTTTTTTAAACATCATTTTGTTTTTATTATAGTTCTGTGGATAAAACTGAAATTCAGAATGCACAAATAATACTGTATGAGAATTTTACACAAGGCTTTGTGTTTTTCAAATAGCTGTTAGAGAATACTCCATAATGTTTGAGATATTTACTACACAAAGAGTTTTTTAAATATCTATCACTGCTTCCTCACTCTCTAGCTATCCCTTCCTTCCTAACCGGTCAGAGGCTAAATGGAACTGGTATTGAAGATTGCTTTGGTCTTGCTAATGAGCCTCAGCGTTAGTGAATTCTAGTATAGCGCGGGTTGTGCCCTCTATCGGCGGTTATTTTTGTTTGTCAGTTATTACACATTTCTTGTTTTAGCTTTTGATTAAAAAATGTATGAAATTTATCCACAATTATATATTACACATATTGTGTGTGTATAAAAGTCACAAAACTGGGGAAAATTTTACCACAAACCGAAAAAAACAATCATTGGTAAAAATATATTACAACCAGGTGTACTAATTTTCGATAATTATATACATTATTTACACACTTTTTTACAATGTTGAAGGAAAAAATCTACACAGGTATTTCTCTCCGTGTAGAGTATGCTTTATCACCAAATTTCACTAGCGATGGATGTCCCATCTTTCTTTGGGAGTTGTTGGTGGAATTCTAAAACTATTTTGCATCTCAGATTCTACTTCGGAAATACAAGTTTGCTACCTACAGTATATTTTATTCCAAAATTATTTTTTGTTCCTTCTCCTTTATCTGTAGGTTTTATCTTTTAATTTTTCAAATCATTCCTTATTCCTACTTAGCTAACCCATATCAATAATTAATTACTTATCAATAGGATGCTTGAAAAAACAACACTTTTCAATGAATAACATTTGCAGTCTCCTTGACAGTGATCAAGGTCTTCGAATATATTCATATTCAATCTATAACAATCACCTTTCATGTTTTAATTCCTTTGGCTACTGAGAAACAATTCAATCAATTTGCTTCACTTTCACGAAATGAATGCGATTATCAGCAAGCTTGATCTCACTCAAGCGTGTAACATTTCGGTGTTTCAATAAATAAATCGGATATAAAATACTGACGTTTCCATGATCACAGATTTTATGAAGTCATACAGGTACAACACTTCGCTTTCATTACAAATAACACATCTACTGAAGACAGAACACATCACATAATTGAATCTTCGGTTCAATTGGCTGGAAGTTTGGTGTAAACCGACATTGGCCATTTCACCAGGTTGACCTAGAAAAGGTGTCAAAGTTTTGGACTCAGTCTATTCGTTTTGATGAAAATTAACTCTCTGCATCTTATTCGCTACGTTGAGATATTGGAAGTTTTATTTTTCTATTTCGAATAGTAGTCAAAGAGTACGAGCAGCTGGAAAACCAAGCGATTGACAAGTTTTTCCATATCATTAGGACGTTGCTTGAATGAAGTTAATTTAAAAAATAATAGTTTACAAAAAACTAAAGAACACGCTTTACTTCCCATGGACTGAAAAGTAAAAAATAATCGACAATTTAATTTCTCAAATGTAAAAAAAGCGTGGGTGCTTTCGATCTATATTGTCATATTTTTTAGTTTAATTTAACAATACAAAGCGTTCAAGAGCTCAAGAGAAATCGTATGATTTATGTTTGTCAATTCTGATATTTCAAAAATGTCTTCACTGACAACAAGTTAGAAATATCACCTTTGAAGCATAAAATAAAAATGACAAGACAATAGATAATGAAAATGAGATTTTCTAAAACTTTACTTAAACCACTCAATATGAATGATGGGAAGACAATAATATGTGATTCAAAGATCACCGGAAGTTGATAAAAATTGTCAAAAATGTGAAAAATTAGCTTCTGTTATAAAATTTGGAAATTATGTCTCTTCCCCTATTAACTTTAAAACGGTTCGACAAAAACTGTTTAGAATATCATCCATGTGCCACCTCATTCAAAAGACCAATTCTATTTTTAATCATTTTTTATTTCGTAAATAGTTTTTACAGAATATTCATGTGAAATTTGGGATTTCTCCAAAAACCTGGAAGAATCCTAATTTAAAAAAAATCTAAAAAAATTCGAGCATAAGGGCGGATTTGAATGGTACCCCTACCTCGATAACTTTTGAATTGTTTGATGTGAAACAATGGGTCAGAAAATATTTTGGGTTAGGTTAGGTTAGGTTTAAATGTGAGTGAGCCCATACATCAGGCTCTCCACTGCGGCCAATGGCCTATTGTGGCTCACCCTATGGTTATATTTCTCCCAGCATATCCAATCTCTTAACGAAATTGAGTAACATGTTGGGAGAACAGTTTACCAGATCTTCTGGCCTTACTTTTGTATTGCCAAATATTGAAAATCTGGTTCTGGCTGCTGCAGGGCATGTGCACAGGATGTGTTTAGCCGTTTCATCATCCTCCATGCATAGACGGCACTCTGCATCCTGTGCAAGTCCGATTTTATGCATGTGGTGTTTGAGTTTGCAGTGGCCAGTGAGCAAACCTACTATAACTCTGAGATGTGCTCTACTGAGTTCTAGAAGTTTGTCAGAGTCCTGTTTTTTCCTTGTATAAGCAATAAATGCTTTGGAATGGGCTAGTCCTGGTAGACTGAGCCAATACTCAAGTCTTTTATTGTCTGCCCAGGCGGTTGTAGCATTCTTGGCAGTGCTATATGCTAAACCGATGACCGGTTCTGGCCCAGTGAACGTTGTTTCGGCCCCCCCTTTTGCTAGGGCGTCCGCTATTTCGTTTCCTTCTAGGCCCGTGTGACCTGGTATCCAAACTAGGGTAACGTTATTGCCTTGTGCTAGTCGGTTCAAGGTGTCTCTGCAGTTCCATACTGCTCTGGATTTAAAGCAGTTGGATTCAAGCGCTTTCAATGCTGCTTGACTATCTGAAAATATTTTTATTGTTTTTCGTGTGAGGTGTCGGTTTTCCAGCTCCCTTGCACACATTTCAATGGCATATACCTCTGCCTGAAATATCGTAGCTAATTTACCCAAACTGAATGAGCGTTTCACTACTGGGTTCATACCATATATTCCGGCTCCGACACCTTCCAAAGTTTTGGAACCATCAGTGAACCACCTTTCATTTGCCCTACATAGGTCAGTTTCATTCCGAACCCAGTCTTCTCTTTCAGGGAAGACCACGGTGTAGGACATGTTGAGGTTAGTGGTTTTAGGCATGATGTCTGAGGGCATTCCCAGAATGTTGTGAGCTATTATGCCTTCCAGCATGCTGCTGCCTCTCATGACACATGCCTGCGGTAGACTAATGGCCGCTTGGTAGAGTCTGTATGTTGCCCATCTTGCTTCTCTCTCCAGAACTATGTGGAGAGGAAGTAGTCCAAGAAGAGCTTCCATTGCTGCCGTTGGCGTGGAGCGAATGGCCCCAGTAATCGCCAGGCACGCTTGTCTCTGTAGTCCGTTGAGTTTAACCTGGGCCATTTTTTGTTGGCCTTTGTTCCACCAGACTACAGAGCCATACGTGATCATTGTACACTGACACTAGTTTTTGAAAGAATGCACATTGCAATTACTCATCAGATGGCACATCAAATGTGTCACTTGACCCCCAATGCTATTTGGAATTTTTGAGTTTAGGTGCCCCCTTACGCCCAACTTTTGTACGTAGAACCTTTCAAAAGTTAAAAGGGAGGGGCTATGAAAAGCCGCACTGTATAATTTCAAAATTCTGGAAACACCGATAAGAATGGACCAAACCTGATTAGTAATTCAAAACGGAGGAGATCGAGAAATATTGAAATATATAAAGAAAATATTATGTATTATTTACTTATTTACTTATTTTATTATGAATATGGTAAGAAGGTGTTTGATGCCCAGGTGTTTCAGTACAATAATGAAGAATATTTAGAGCGAATATAATTTTGGAAAAAAATTCTCTGATTTTTGTAAAATAGAGTCATGAGCACCGCGCAGGTCCTAAAACATCATACTTATGAGTTGAAAATATGTGAATTACAATATTTTTGTTTTTTATTGATTGAACATGCTTATTTGTGAGCTAGCTCTCTACTTTTGTTGAGATTTTTTTTTTATCGAAATAATGAAACGTGTGTTCCCCAATAGAGTTTTCAACGTATATGAATATGAATTTTTTGTTTCTAGCACTTATCACCAAATCATACTTCAGTATGCTTCAAATCAGGTGGAGATTACGTTCCGTTATTTTCAATTTCCTAGTTGTAACTTTGGGTTTTCACACCAAGCTTATTGCATTTTTGCATATTTTTGCAAAAGTAACAGTAAAAGTAACGAATTCACTCACTGTTTCATTTTCTTATAGTTTATCACAGAAAGACCCTCACGTCCATCAAACCATTGATCACTACGTTGCCAATTGATCTAAAGTTGTAGTTGTTTATACAAAACTCTTGAAATCGTTTTCAAGTCCTTCACCCCCACCAATACAGACTGTAAATACCAATTTTATTTATGTTTTTTTCATTTGCAGACCAGTATTACCATCAGTCAAACCAGGATACCTCGGAGATCTTCTTCCAAAAGATCCACCAACAACAGGCGAATCATGGCAAGAAGTCCTTCAGGATGTGGACAGAATCATTATGCCGGGGCTTACTCACTGGCACTCTCCCAGATTCCACGCATATTACCCGACAGCAAATTCCTTTCCCGCTGTTGTAGGAGAAATGTTGAGTGCAGGATTCGGATGTGTTGGACTCAGCTGGGTGAGTAATGATAAATACTAAATCATAAAGAGAGCTAAATTATCTATAGCCCTGAAACAGAGCAACTGACTAGATGTGGTACTTGTTATGATATGAATAATGGGCATTCAAATGAGCTGATGATATTCCATACAGCTTCCAGTTACTGCCTTGGTTGTCCTCAGCTCGCAGCTATCTTTGCTTTGAAGAAGTAAGGCTAGTTCAAAGCTCATCTGCAAATCACGAAAATCAGTACATCAGCTCCGAAATGGAGTGTGTATATTGTGTAGCTTGCCATTTTTTTCAGACAGACTTCGGATCTTGATTTCATTGACTCCCGTTCTCAGGTTTATTATGTTGTTCCCCACTCTTTGATCTGCCTCCCACGGATTTCATTCATTTCCTTTCTTGGCTTCTGACCCCACTTTCTAAGATGCTTCGGAATTTCTGCAAGTTATTTCCATGATAACAAAAACATTTTGAATGTTCTTGTATAAAACTGAACTCTTTTCTTGACTTTCTGCTAATCTAAAATTATTTGTAGACAGACCTTCTCGTGATGTCTTTCTTCAAACCATCTTGTTTTCATCTAGCTCTGTTGTTTTTCTGTTATTACATAATTATCGTAAACCGTTCTAGTTTACTTCTCTTTTTTCGAGTTGATCATCCTTCTTTTCTTGTGGAGTTTCCAAAAGTCCTGTTCCTCTTGTTTTTCTCCAGCCCTTTTCAGTCCTCCTCTATTTACAGGCATTTTCTAATTTTCTGTCTTCGATAAATCTTGTGGAACCATCAGTTCTTATAATCTTGTGTGTATCGCTTACGTGGTTTTTGTAAAGTTTTTCAAGAGTATTTGAACGATATAGAGTTAGTATTGAAATTTCCTTGTCCCATTTGTTTTTCTCTCTGGTCCTTTTCCTCGTTTTTTTTCCGACTTTTCTTCCAAATTTGGTTTTTCTTTGTGCAGTCTTCCCAGTCTAATATTTATCTCTGTTGCCTTAATTTTTTGTCGTGTTCCCATACTATAAGAAGGAGCGGCTAGGTAAATCCATGCAACATGAAAATTGAAAAATGAAAAATGTGATTTATTTGTAGAATCTAACAGAAACCAACTACTTCCCAGGCTAAAGCCACGCTGGACATTGAACTACATCTGATAGATATTGTGAAAAGATCTGAAAGTGAAAATTCGTATTTTCATTCAGATAGTTGATGCATTCCTAGTAATTTCTTATGAAATGCGCTCGTTTTCTCAGAAAGCATGACTGAACGCCGACATCAACTTTCAGGTTCACGCTTACCCGCCAATGACAGTTCTGGCGGAGTCCAATATTTGATTGGTCATAACTCTGCTGAAAATGATCGGAGAAGGAAAATGAAAAGAAAAAGGAAAATGTGTTTTGTCGTACTTCACGGAGATGTTTGCGGATGATACAAAAATCATGAATAATTTAGTGAATATGGAATTATCATACTGAGGCAGCAACCCATATCCTCTTTGGACTATATGCAACAATTTTAAAGTAGTGTGACAAATCCTATTTATACATGCCAAAAAAAACTTCGTTTTACTCCTGCCTCATTATTAAAAATAATTAATTTTTACTGATGTATCCATGTCTAAGTGACTATTGAAAATATGGAACGTTTCATGTTGTGCACGTTGACTTTTACTTTTAACCTCAAGTTGTAAGTAATAATTTTTTGTATTTTACCCATCTTTTTGTACAACGTCCAAATTTCGTTTTATAGATCTGTCCCGATGAAGGAATAAATATAGTTCCGAAAGCTTGACAATAAGTATAACAAAGAGTTTTTTTTGACAAAGCCCAGTGATTTGACTGCATCCTCAAGATTGTCGCAAGTTTTTCTTTAACTAGTCAGTCAAGACTACCTCTCCACTTATAATTATATATATAATTTTTTCAAATATTTTTTTTTATGTCAAGAAGTCATGTGCCATGTTTCAAAGTGCTACGATTTAATCTTCACTCGTGGCTTACATTTGTGTGTGGTTACTGTACTATTAATTAATGATCCAATCTGACATTCTTATATTAATCAGCTACAATGAACTGATGAAGTACAGTTCTATTCACATAGCTAAAACCACGAAAAAATGATGCGCACTCGTTGCACAACGGACTTTAGTCTGTAATATATCGAGTGATAAGACACTCAACACGAACGTACGCACAATTTCACATTTTCAGTTAGGTTTGTCGAACTGTACCTTGTGTACCCTACTGTATTATATTCGTTGACTCAATTTAAATTCATCATCTGTATTCTTCACAACTTCACGCCTCGTCTGCTTTATACAGGGCGAGTCAGAATGAGACCGACAATCTCCGTATACAGATTCTACATACCTCATTTTGAGTTGAACATTCTCTATCAATATATATTGAAAATAAAAAAATTGAGAATTGAAATCATTTATTTTTCAAAATTATAATTTTAAATTTTTCTCAAATCAGTGGCATAGTTATGTATTCAGATAAAAAATAATAATAATTTTCATTTTTTACAGGTGTCTAGCCCAGCCTATACAGAATTGGAAGTGGTCATGATGAATTGGTTAGGAAAATTGCTGGATTTGCCAGAAGAGTTTCTTAATTGCTCGGAAGGTCCGGGTGGAGGTATCATACAGGTAAAGTACAAATGTATTAAACAGTGAGCCCATAAAGTGTAGAATGAATTCATTATTTCTGGATATGAAGATATTTTGGAAAAAACCCTCGGATGGGCCGATTTTATTTTTATAGCCTAATACCTAAAATAGGTATTTGGGTAAAAATTACCTTGTATATAGTTTTCTATATTTGGTTAGGGAACGTCAGTAAGAATACACAGAAAAACCCACTCCCCGGAAAATCGACCTATTTGATGATCTTTCCAAAATATGGACATATCCAAAAATAACAAATTTCTTTCATAATTCATGGGTACACTTCATGGAAGCCATAATAGAACAAATAGAGCTTTTTCAGCAATTACAACAACAAAACTGATACATCTTCTGCTACGTATCAGTGCTTTCAGAATTGAATCGCCGAAATAGTCCAAGAATTCCCGAGGGTAAGTAGAGGGATTATTCCAAAATCGTCGAAGCTTTGGAGATAATAAATGAACGGCAGAATCTCAAACGAGTGTACCAGAATCAACTGAAAAGTCGATATCGAAAGCCGAACTAAACCTAAATACTTATGAAGCTGATGTAGATTGACTCATCGATTTGGCCACGAACACCGAATGAGGCCATATATGAAGAGCAGCACCTAAAGACACATTGAATCTTTCAGTACAAAAAAGAGCCGTTCGTCTTCTCAGTGATACTTCGCTTACGAGCTCGCTCACATCTCTGGGATGCCGCGGAAAGGTTGGCGATATGTCTCTGGTTCATAGGTAGTTTCACGACGATGCTCTTTTGAATTATCATCAATCTTTCCACCGTAAGCGGTACCATCAAGACTGACCCGTCGAACTCAAGCCTCACATACATATGCAGTTACTTTGGAGACAAGCCAAAAATCCCTTCTCCAGGGCTCGTTCTTCTAACGAACGGTAAAGCTTTGGAACTCGGGCATACAGCCTACATAAATTTAAGAAGAACACCAATTCCTTCCTACTTTTCCTCGGCTCTCTCTGAACACTACAGAATTTTACTTTACGTGGGAACCAAAACAAAAATAGAATAAATTGGATTTCAACGAGCCCTTCATGCAGCCAGCCCTTCGACTAATAGGTCTTGTAACCATATCATAATAGGATCATTGGAGTTCGAGGTGGCGGAATATGCATTAATAAATGCGAGGAGATATGGGAAGTTGCGAGATTTTTTTGAATAAAATATTGGACTCCATATCAGCAGTAATGGTGACAACAGAAACAACGCTATAATCTGGAAGTGCTGGACATCTACAGAAGATCTCACGAAATAAGCTACCTTCAAATTTGAACCAATTTCCAACAGCGGTGGATGCCCTAGGCAGAGGCATACATGCTTATGGTTCCATCCGCCCACAAACCTCTATTAAATCTATCTTCTTGGTTTTATTACCATAGAATATGCGGAAATAATGAAATAATGTTTTGGGCCTGGATATCATGGGGACGCATTTCTTTGGATCGGATGAGGTCATATTTAAAAATCATTCAAAAAAATGTTCGACAATCCACCACTATTGAGCAAGGTTTTTCTCAAGGTTCACTACTTGGCCCTTACTTTTTTTCATGAACGCCAATGATCTGGTGCAATACTTCGACTGTCTTACAGCAATTCATGTAGTTGCTTATGCAGATGACAGCAATAATCTCACTAAAGTTTTCTCTTTCTTGTACCAAAGGTTTTAATAGGCTAGATAAAACGATTGAAAACTCTCCTGATGTAACAAGTTTTGAATTGAAAATTGCTCTCATCAAAAAAATGCTACACCTTCGACAAATTTTAGGTTCATATAATCCCATTTCATCAGTAGCTTTATAAGTTATGTAAGAAACTCTGTTTAACTATGAAGTCGTTTTAGTTATTCTTCCATTTTATTTTTATCTTCTTTATTTCTACCATATCTTTGTTTCAGATATTTATGTATTCATATGTACTGTATATGTCTGTATACATTTGTGTTTAGTATGTTGTGATATTTTCCTTTTTTTTCTGTTAATGTACCGTTGAAATCATCTTCTATTTTGCATCTTTCAACAAGAGAAATGAATCATTATTAATTTTTCTGAATTTCCGACCATAATAATGAATACTTTCTAATATCCAATCCTTATTATTTCAGGGATCAGCGAGTGAGGTAACATTCATTGGATTGCTGGCAGCGAAAGAGAAGAAGGTAAAAGATTTGATGGAACTCAACCCAGAGCTGAAAGAGGCAGATATAAAAGGAAAGTTGGTGGCATACGCATCCGATCAATCAAACTCATCTGTAGAGAAAAGTGGACTCCTTGGATCTATGCCGATGAGACTTCTACCAGCTGATGAGAATGGTAAATTAACTGGAGCCACTCTCCTCGAAGCAATACGCAAAGATAAAGAAGAAGGACTGATTCCATGCTACGTGGTTGCTTGTTTGGGAACAACCCCCACTTGCGCTTTCGATGATTTGACAGAGTTAGGACCGATATGTAATAAAGAAGAAATATGGCTCCATATTGATGCCGCTTACGCAGGTACTGCTTTTGCTTGCCCGGAATATCGCTATCTTATGGCAGGTGTGGAGTTTGCCGATTCATTCAATTTCAATGCCCATAAGTGGATGTTGGTGAATTTCGATTGTTCAGCTATGTGGGTCAAGAATGCAAAGTACCTTGTTGAGGCATTCAATGTTCAAAGAATTTACCTCAAAGACAATCACAAGGGACTAGCTCCGGAATATCGTCACTGGCAAATATCGTTGGGAAGGAGATTCAGGGCATTGAAACTATGGTTCGTACTCAAAATTTACGGAGTAGAAGGAATCCAGAAACATGTTCGTCATCAGATTGGTTTAGCGAAGTATTTCGAAGAACTTGTTGAACAAGACTCTCGTTTCGAACTTTGCACTTCCAGTATGGGACTGGTAACATTCAGATTAAAAGGAGACGACAGCCTTACTGAAGCACTTCTTGAGAAAGTCGACCAACGAAAAAATATATTCGTCATTGCAGGGCATTTCAACAAAAAATTTGTGATCAGATTTGCTATCTGTAGTAGACTTACAGAGAAAATTGATGTAGATTACTCCTGGAAGGAACTGCAATCTCAAGCTGATGAAATAATACCGTCTAAGGGTAAAATTAACACAGAAGTGAGTAGTAAGAAAGGAATTGCTACAATTGATTTGTCTGATGCAGCTATTGATACACTTCGACTCGAACGATCGAAATGAGATTACAGCATACGTTCATTGAAAGTAATATTTGCATTTATTTATTGTTAAGGCATTCTCGTATCGGAAGAATATAGTTTATTTTTACATTCTTCGTATTTTTCTTTATACACAAGCTTGATTCCAACATGAACATCTTATCAGTAATCCTTCTAATTCAATATTCCACTCGAAATGTGTCAACAGGGTTTTTTTTCCCTGTTCATCTTTGGAAAGTTTTAATAAGCAAAAAAATGCATATAAATATATGTCCGGAACTGGTCTGTTTCTCTGATATCAGATTCAAATTTAGTTCTCTGGAATATCTAACTTTTTGAATTTTTATAACTGTCCAGCTAAAGATTTTGCATTTTGCCCACAATAAAAACTCAACATTATTTTAGAACTGAAATAAGTAAAAAAATTAAAGTTAAAACATCAGCCCTCAGCCCTCTCGGTCGTAAATTATTTTGTTTCTCACCCAGTCGTGTAGGCATAACAAACATCGTGCATATTCATTATTAAGTCGATTTCGATGTTTTCTTATAGATAACGCAGCACGTGAGAAATATGTAATGAAGTAAACAGAGGTATAAAGTAAAAAAGTTATGACCGTCAACCAATAACGCCGGTAACGGCTATAAAAAGCAATATAATGATTTTCAACACTATTCCATCAAAACAAATGATGCAGTGGATACATTGGGTGTTATGAATAAAAGCTAGCAAAAGCTTTTACTATAGATTTGTCTCTCTCATTGATTAATAAAATGGATTGGTCTGTTTCAAGAAATCTGAGTAAAAGCATTTGCTTAAGGTTTATTCATTAGACCCAATATCTTTGATAAAAAAACTGTTTTATACTTTTCAGTTCCTTTTGAAAATATAAAAACGTGTTTTTTTTAATTCATTCATATACTTATTAGGTTTTAAAGTTCGCACGTAGAAATATTCACGTGCGAGACACTCGTACAAGACGCGAGACCTCGCACTCGAGACTCGAGACGAGGCCAATAGAAGGCTCGTCTCGTCTTGTCCGAGTATCATATAGAGTCTCGTCTCGAAAACCATGCGAGACTCTCGTACGCACCAATAATCCTAATCTAAAATTGAATAAAGCCAGCAGTGGCATAGTAATTTAGTGTTTGTAGAAGTAGGTACAGTTGTGTGCATAAAAAAGCAGTTGAAGGCTATTGTGAGCCAGACTTGTCAATCTTAATTAAAATATCGACTTTGACAAGTATTAGGTTTTAAAGTCCGCACATAGAAATAATCACCTGCGAGACTCTCGTACAAGACGCGAGACCTCATGCACTCGTGACTCGAGACGAGGGCAATAGAAGGCTCCTCTCGTCTTGTCCGAGTATCGTATAGTCTCGTTTCGGAAACTTCTCGTCTCGGAAACGAGACGAGACCATGCGAGACTCTCGTACGCACCAATAATCCTAATCTAAAATTGAATAAAGCCAGCAGTGGCATAGTAATTTAGTGTTTGTAGAAGTAGGTACAGTTGTGTGCATAAAAAAGCAGTTGAAGGCTATTGTGAGCCAGACTTGTCAATCTTAATTAAAATATCGACTTTGACAAGTATTAGGTTTTAAAGTCCGCACATAGAAATAATCACCTGCGAGACTCTCGTACAAGACGCGAGACCTCATGCACTCGTGACTCGAGACGAGGGCAATAGAAGGCTCCTCTCGTCTTGTCCGAGTATCGTATAGTCTCGTTTCGGAAACTTCTCGTCTCGGAAACGAGACGAGACCATGCGAGACTCTCGTACGCACCAATAATCCTAATCTAAAATTGAATAAAGCCAGCAGTGGCATAGTAATTTAGTGTTTGTAGAAGTAGGTACAGTTGTGTGCATAAAAAAGCAGTTGAAGGCTATTGTGAGCCAGACTTGTCAATCTTAATTAAAATATCGACTTTGACAAGTATTAGGTTTTAAAGTCCGCACATAGAAATAATCACCTGCGAGACTCTCGTACAAGACGCGAGACCTCATGCACTCGTGACTCGAGACGAGGGCAATAGAAGGCTCCTCTCGTCTTGTCCGAGTATCGTATAGTCTCGTTTCGGAAACTTCTCGTCTCGGAAACGAGACGAGACCATGCGAGACTCTCGTACGCACCACCAATCCTAATCTAAAATTGAATAAAGCCAGCAGTGGCATAGTAATTTGGTGTTTGTAGAAGTAGGTACAGTTGTGTGCATAAAAAAGCAGTAAAAGGCTATTGTGAGCCAGACTTGTCAATCTTGATTAAAATATCGACTTCGACAGGTATTAGGTTTTAAAGTCCGCATGTAGAAATATTCACCTGCGAGACTCTCGTACAAGACGCGAGACCTCATGCACTCGAGACTCGAGACGAGGCCAATAGAATGCTCGTCTCGGCTTGTCCGAGTATCATTTAGAGTCTCGTCTCGGAAACATATCGTCTCGTCTTGTCCGAGTATCATATAGAGTCTCGTCTCGGAAACGTCTCGTCTCGTTTCGTTTCCGAGACGAGACCATGCGAGACTCTCGTACGCACCACTAATCCTAATCTAATATTGAATAAAGCCAGCAGTGGCATAGTAATTTGGTGTTTGTAGAAGTAGGTACAGTTGTGTGCATAAAAAAGCAGTAAAAGGCTATTGTGAGCCAGACTTGTCAATTTTGATTAAAATATCGACTTCGATAGGTATCAGGTTTTAAAGTCCGCATGTAGAAATATTCACCTGCGAGACTCTCGTACAAGACGAGAGACCTCATGCACTCGAGACTCGAGACGAGGCCAATAGAAGGCTCGTCTCGTCTTGTCCGAGTATCATATAGAGTCTCGTCTCGGAAACGTCTCGTCTCGGAAACGAGACGAGACCATGCGAGACTCTCGTACGCACCACTAATCCTAATCTAAAATTGAATAAAGCCAGCATTGGCATAGTAATTTGGTGTTTGTAGAAGTAGGTACAGTTATGTGCATAAAAAAGCAGTAAAAGGCTATTGTGAGCCAGAATTGTCAATCTTGATTAAAATATCGACTTCGACAGGTATTAGAGACAGAGGTATTGGAAGAAATATCCAGTTAGAATTGTCTTGGTTAATTAATTTAGGAACATGTAGTAGTAAGTATACCGGGTGACCCGGAATCAATTTACCCCCCTGTATCTTTGTTGTTATTACATATGGATGTTTCAAATTTGTTACATTCATTTGATGTCATGAATGTACAATTAGGCAATTATCAGACCAAATATGATAATTCCTTTTTGACAGGAAGCGCTTCCAATATATCATAATCATACTTCCTATTCACAAACTACTGATATATTTGAGATTTTATGAAAAATTACTTTTTGTATCCCCCTCGTAACGGAACATTTTTATGAAAGAGTGCTATGGAAGATGAAACAATAGCACGTGAGTAACAATAATTCGATGTCAAAGTTTTCACACTATAATTTGCATGCAGGCATAACTATTTTCCCAATTTTTGTTGTTCTTTATTTTTCAACATGAAAAAACTCATTTCTTTTACATGACAACATAAGATTTTTTTGTGTAGGTTAGACACTGCTATCTATATTGAAATACAAAACAAAAAGAACTACTTATTTTTGTTTCCTATTTATTTTTTTATGAAACAAACACATTGATTACTTGCCTAATTTGAAATGATTATTATTGATTGAAAGTTTGATTTTGTGGAGGAAATCCAGTTCTTGACATGATTTTTTGGGTTTATGACCTTCCACAATCTGAAAATGAAAAAAAAAATTTAATCCAAAGAAATCTGTACAAGTGTAGAAGGGCAAATTAATTAATTTGCCCGATAAGTTACTGCGTTCACAAGACTGCTGTCTTGAAAGAAATTAATTTTTGTCAGTAACGTACCCTACACTGAATTTGCCTATCTGAAAAAATGAGATCGAATTAACTTATACTTCTCTTTTTTTGAAAACTGTTGACGTTTCGGAGGCTGTATCTGATTATTATTATTATTATTATTATTGTCGAAAATTCCGAAGTTTACTCTAGCAGGCTAGAATTGAATTATTATTTTTACAGAGATGGTCGAGACATCTAGGCAATTATCGCCTAACCCACATCCTGACGTTGGAAGTGAACTGTATTCTTATATTTTCATTGACGAGAAACAAGCGAAGTTAATCAATATTTGGATAGATGGCCAGTAGATTAGGAATAATAAAATTATGTGCCTAGTGCATATACCACCATTACATTCACAAGGGATAGCCCAATTCGGTGAATTTATCTGTCATCCTCACGCATGTTGCCAGGTATGAGTGACGGTACCGGGCCTACATTAATGTTTTGTCAGTTACTGACAAAAATAGTTTGAATTTTAACACTACTTGTCAAAGTCGAGAAGAAGTTTGAATAATATTGACAAGCCCGACTCACAATACTGTACGACTTTTTCTGCTGTACGACTTTTTTATCCACACAATCAAATCAGCCAAAAAGTTTTTGAGTAGGTAATGAATAGAAAACTGATTTTTTCTGAAAACTGTGACACCCCGTATCTCGAAATCGAAGCAAGTTGGACACATGGTCATACGAAGAAAAATCTTATTTTCACCTGAAAAACCGATACTGGGGTTCTTGACCGTTCGCAATATGAACGAGTGATAGTACCGTTACAATCTGAGTTACTGATAGCATTCGACCGCCTTGCAGATAACATCAGATTGTGAGGCTGCGAGTCCACGTTATCATTGCGAACGGTCGTTTGGCGTTCAACCATGGGTCACCTTGTATAGTCCATTTATATTAGTCCTAAAATAGTCGAAGAGAAAAAATAAATTATAAAGTTTTTCCATTTGGGGATTATACACAACAAAGGAAGAGCTTGCAATATCAAAACAGTTCTTAAGTCAGTAGGGGGAGCTCGACCCCCAAAACCCCCCCTAATAGGCACTGCGGGGGTTTATCTGGTTTTTCTCAGAAACCATTGGTCGCACAGAAAGTTTTATACGTAATAAAAATATTCCAGATATCTGAAACAAAGCTCAGAGTTCTTTTGGGAGAACATTTGATAACGATACTCCCATATACACCTACTACGTAGGCTAATTTTGGCAAATACCTGTCAGAAAACAACTACTCCCCTGGCTAATACCACGACGGGTATTGAATTATATCCAACAGATGCTTGTGCAATGTACCTCATTGCAGAGGAAACAATTGCAAGCGCTCCCTGTAACCAAATGGCAGAATTTTGTTTTGATTCGGACAGGGGGACCACCTGCAGACTAGTTTCGAGGTTCTTGCCTCGTCATCAGTACAGGGTAGGTCTTTGAAGCCATCAGTTCCCTGTCTGAATCATTCCACAATTCCGTCATTCCGTCAGAATCGGAGTGCTTCTTGATCTACTCGCCACCAGGTGGAGCAGCTTACACCCGTTTCATCAGCGCGAGACCAGTTTGACCGAACCTTTTTTGTAGAAAATTTTATAAGGAACATTTCAAGAAAAGAGTTCAAGAAACATTAAAATTTTGCTGTATGTAAATCCTACGTTCTTGAATTAAACTTGATCAGAAATAATCCTGGAAATATCGTATTATCAAGTACATTATTTACTAATTGTATAGAAAATAGATATGACGGCAATGTGCAAATCATGTTTAGCTTTCTAACTGTCAAAATAATTCCACATAATCATCACCTCGCCTCGAAAAGTAATCCGGAAATTTTTCTGGTTGCCATGGTAAGGAGTCAAAATCATTTTATTATTCACACCAAAATATTATTTAAAAAATACTAAGATAATGAAGGTTTTTGATAGTTTTGAAATTTGAATAGTCTTTGTATGTTAATTCAAAAGCAATATAAGGTAGAATAACAATTATACATGAATAACTAAATGTTTGAGTGGAAAAATAATATGAAAAAGTTCCAGCAGTAGGATTCGAAGTCACTCTTTAAACAATGTCATTTTAACTATAAAAGTAAAAAAAAATCAGTGTAATTTCATGCTCCTTACCTTAAGGAGAAGAAAAAAATTTCTGGATACTTGATTAGTTGCCATGGTAACGATAAAAAATACAGGCCTTCAATTGGTTGAAAATATTAGGTGTGGAATTTTCTATAAAATTCCTATTTGTATATAAAAATCTGTCGGCCACCGTATATGAACTGAAAAATGGAAAATTTGATTTCAGCTTCAGTACCACCAGAAGTAATCTTAGGAACTCAATATTCAATTTTGAAAATATTGACAATGTGTTTGACATTCTTGGAGAAATTCCCGAAGAATAGTTGATAAGTTCTTGTTAGTATTGATCTCATTATTGTGGTAATTAATAAATAAATCGAATAACTGCGTCTTTGAAATAATGAAGGAAACATGATATTTCCTATGAAATACTTAATTGACAAATTAACGAGGAAATCGATTAAAAATATCGTCGAATTCCTTCGGGAATTCCGTATTCAAGAAAAACCAGTTTCAAGTGGAATTACCAAATACGGAAGTATATATCCATTTTATCAACCTTGTGTACCAAATAGCAGCCAATGACAAAAAAAATATCAAAACATTGAATGCAGTATTTATTTGATGCTACTGACTATAGCGAGTACCTACTTCAATTCATTCTCTATTTGGTCACACAAGCTGTGTAGTTCAAAGATGTTTATGTTCTGTACAATATTGTCGTTTTCATAACGTTTGTTGTTTAATTTTTCATTAGGTATATTAACGATGGTACTGGACATATCGGTACGGAGTTTCCATGTGTTTGAATCGGTTAAATTCAGGTTCTGCTCAGGTCCAGAACTCATAACTTCCTTATGGTAATAATAATAATAGTTGATGAGTGCCGGATATACCTATTGGAACTATTCATTCCCCACCCACAGGCAAATACAAGTAAATGAGCGGGATGTTATCCACCTGAAAATCATATTATCCGCAGTTGATTCAGTATATGAAACTAATATGACCAATGGGTGTCAAAGAAGAGGGTCGCTGGCGGCACGGAGAACCTTCTTATCGACGGATGTATAAAGCAGGACTCTGTGCAGTATAAGTGTAACCTTTCGATGGCCTGGATCGAATACCACAGAACAACCTCGGCGCATGAGCTTATTTTGAATTTCTTCAGATGCCTTTGGTGAGTGGCTTTACCATAAGATCTGGTCGAGTCAGAGACCAAACAGAGCAGGTTATGTTGAAAAGGAGAACAATCTCTATGAGAATTGAAACATGTAAAATGTGATTTTTTAATATCTAACAGAAAACAACTACTTCCCGGCTAAAGCCATGCTGGACATTGAACTACATCTGATAGGTATTTTGAAAAGACTGAGTGAAAAGCAAAAATCTGAAAGTGAAAATTCGCATTTTCATTCAGATAGTTGATTTTTTAAATTATCTCTAGTTTTCATTGAAAATTCATTAAATTCATTAGATAGAGAGAATGTTATTAAAAAATATCACTCACAGAAATCGTTCATTTCATTGAAGCAAGGTTCGCTTTTCTCGCATTCAATCACCAATACATTTTGTCGACGAAAATCTCTTTCGCTTTGCCAAGCTCTTCAGGGGGATTGACAGAATTGGAAAGCAGGTTCTTCAGAAGCAATTATACACATCACGGATGGAAAGATGGAAATATTCCTTCTGCGGTACCACTTCAGAAGGGGCGTATTTCAGGTAGACTCCCTCAGCCTTCTTCTTTTCTGCATCTCACTATTGCCATTATCGCATCCCAGGAACCGGAGGCACGAGGTTTAGTTGGACATATGTGTTGTTTGGAACGATTATTGGGACACATGTAATAATCACTTACCTCTGCTGATCGGTAATTTTTCGCCATTATATAGTGTGTCTCACTTCTCATGGAAACACCCACATCTTCCATAATAATTAAGGTAGAATGATGAAACTCTCAGGTCAGATGGAAATGGTCAAAATGCACCTTCCACCTCAATTGGGTTGGCCTAAGTGATATTCACTCCATTCCATCTTTGGTGTCATGATTTTATACTGTTTTTTGTTCTCGTCAATTACCAAAGCAACCAAGTTTTAGTGCAAAATGAAAGTTTGTCCGATAAAATGAAAACGTCTTGTGGTATTACGCTCGAAATTGTGTATTGTTGGTAAAATTGGTGTTCTGATTCCGAATCCGTTATATTGCCTAATATAATTTTTCGCAAAACTGGCTAGGTTCATCGCCCCTGGCGAGCAGTGTATGTCAGTCAGATCAACTTTATGCAAGATTTAGGCTCATCGCTGGTATATCTAACGCTTCTGAAATTTACAAAGTTCTACTTTAATAATCACGGAAACTACGAGGGTGTTTCCATGAGAAGTGAGATAAATACGGAATTTTCAGGACTGAAATTTTTTCAGGAAAAAAGTGTATCTGTAGTGAGTTGGTGGTCCTGATCACGAATCTGAAAAAATTTCGAGCCTATTTTGCCCCCCTAGTATGTTTTAACGTAAAAACGGTTTGTTCCATCGCGAGTGGTGGGCAACCCAATTGAGGTGGTGGTTGCATTTTAACCATTTTCATCTGCCCTGGGAGTTTCATCACTCTACCTCAATTATTACGGAAGCTAAGGGGGTGTTTCTATGAGAAGTGAGACACACTGTATATATATCCTTCAAAATATTTGCCGATACATTGTTCCTCTGGTGGAATTGCTTTGCGCATGACAGTGCTTCGTCTTGCTTGCTTAGTTTTTCATTCGCTTACTCCAATAAATATCTAATAGTTGTGTTATACACAGGTAACTTTTAAAATCGTCTAGATCATCTTCTAGGAATTATTGTTGAAGATACGGCATATGATTGATGACTCCTTTTTCAGTTACTCCTTCCGGTTACTCCTTTTCCAACAAGTAACGCAGCAGTTTCACCATACACAACTTTTACAACGCATATATACATTCGAACTCTCGAACACCACTAAATCCCATAACCTCGTTTCTACGCTTAATCGATCATATTTTTGAAAATTGGTGAAAGATCCTCGTTCACATATAAATTGATCATATTTGACTCCATAATCATTCCACAAACCGATTAATTTGACCAGAAATATTGGTCATATAAAACTTTGCGTTAATAGACTATGTACAATTTAACTGAGAGATACTTAGCAATTATTTATCTAACGATTAATTTTTTAATATTTTTCTTTTTTTTTTTCAAAATTTAAATGGCTTCCTTCTCGCGCAATTGTAAATTGTTGTGACGTTCCGAGCAACCAATAGCATTGCCCATATAGCACACTCATATTGGGACAATATTGCTACAATATTGTGAAAATTTTAGCAAAATATTCAAATAACAATATTGGTGAGAAAAAAATGTGAACATTCAGCAATATAGGTCCAATATTTTGAAAATAATATTGGTCTAATATTCTTGAAGCAATATTGGCCTCAAAATTTTAAGCGGTATTGGAATAATATCGGTAGAATATTATAAAAATATTGGCAAAATATTAAAACGAAATATTGGCTAGATATAATTATGAATATTTCGGGGTATTGGTACAATATTACTTGGACATCATACAAATGATATTAGTGAAATATTGTGGAAGCAATATTGGCCTCAAAATATTTAGCGATATTAGTACAATATCATATTGGTAAAATATTCAATGTGAATATGTTGCCTTGGAAATATTGATGAAATATTTCCAGAATAAGTCGTATAATTTGAAAATTATACAATTTCATTTCTACTTCAATAAACCATGTGTTACTATGATTCAGCTGTCGTTCCATATGTGGGGCAACCTAGCGGTTTTTACGCAAGTTTGATTATAATTTATTTCAATATTGTTTATTAAATATTCGGTCTATATTCAATATTTTGTAATATTGTATCAATATTTTCTCTCACATATTAGCGTGAGGTTTTCGTAACAATCTCAGGGTCAACATAATTTTCCGAATTTGGATGAAATAATACTCCATCAATATGCTATCAAACTTGGATATACAATATTGTTTTTACCTCTAAAATCGATACAAGAGAAATATTGGAATAGCAATATTGGAGCTAGATGCTGGAGAAAATATATGTAGGCAATATCGATATTGGTGAAAATTTTATGTACATTCAGAACAGGTTGAGCCAATATTCCACAAATATTTTTAATGAAATATTGTTTTTATATATGCACCCATATTGGTGTAATATTATTTTTACATTTAGTTATTTATTTATTTATTTATCCATTTATTACTCGAAAACATACAGGGATTAACCTATTTACATGTTTTCGTTAAGCTTATTCTATGTACAGTAAGATATATAAAGTATACACATTATATATACATGTATATCTACTACCAACTATAACTACTTATTACATTTACTATTTTATCAAAAATATCAACGAAGAATGAATAACAAAAGATAAATGAGAAACAAAAAAGAAAATTATCATTTGAACCCAACAAACAGTTTGAATAACATATTAATTTAGCCATGTTGACTTAGCCATATTACATATATCCAAATTGGCCTAATATGAAAACAAGATTCAGCCAATATGAAGTGCTACCTGGGATGTCACAAAAAGCGCCAATATTAGTATAGCTTTGAAATTTGCTGATTTTCCGAAACGAATGCGAACGGCTATAATTGAAATTTGACTCCAAAAATATTTTCTGGTTTCATTTATATATGTGATATGTATTTTGAAAAACATTTTTAGCGATATTTTTTCGTGTCCCCTCCTATTTATCCAGACAATAACCGGGCAAGCTCTCGTGTTGTTTTTTTAGCAACACAACCAACATTTTGACGGGATATTATTATTTTTATTAATATTATTACTGAAAATTTCACCACCATTACGTTTATTGGAAGGTCTGGATTGTTTTTATTTTATCCGTCATTTTCTGAAGGTTATAAAGAGAGAATTTCAATAATTCAGATTGAATTAATTCTTACTTGGCGTCTTGACATCTTCTAATCATCTTGATAAATTACCCATCTCGTAGCAGAATATCAAATTAGTAAGTAGTTAGCGCATAATGTAAATTGGGTGGTACGTGCGTCATTTACAACCTCAATAGCTGCTTGAAATATGCGCATTTATTTTTTGTTTTGGATTGATGATGTTTCATATTCTAGACTGAAATTTCAATAATTATCAATCAAGATCTTCGTTAAAGGATACTGAATTATAAGAACCATATAATTATTTTTGCTTTTCTTTTATTTTCCTGTAGGGTCCGTATATCTTCGAGACACTGCTACTAAAAAGAGTCATTTGTTTTTTTTTTTAAACAAACCCATGTTTTCCAGTATCCCGCACTTGTTGATTGGGCTCTTAAAAATTCCAGACCGGTTTTGTTGGAGCTCAACTTTAAATATATCAATTTTGTAGGTTTTGGGATAGTGATAGTTCTATGGTATATGTGTTTCGACGGACATAGTCGTGTTGAGGTGAGATAGAGGGTAAAAACATAAAAAATCAATGTTTTGGTAAACTTGCAACGATGAAGAATGATAAAACAGAACAGAACAGTAAGTCATACAGTAACTTGAATTCAAAATAAGATCAATTGCTAGAAATTAAACAAACTTCACACTGGGCCGGATAATCATGAAATTTAGTCACCTCAGTGGTAAAACCGCGTTTGGTGGATTATTCAGTTGCAAAGGTACAAAGCGTTCTAAACGATAAATAATCTTTCGAACACAGGGCTCGAACCAGGTCCAATGCCCGTAATACCCAGATAACACGATAACCATGTCGGGACCAATATTTTCCTAGGATGTCCTCAGAATGTCCCATGCAAGTCACAGGGTTGAAACTGGGATACAACTAGGTCACAACTAGGATCATTTTATGCATGATTTGGACGTCCGGGGATGTTTATAGGTTTCCCAAACTTGTCCCCGGGAGACGAAATTTTACCAAACCCTGCACCTTTATGATGTCCTCAGGATCTCTGATCTCTGATCAATGATGTCCTTAGTCTTTAGCCCTTAGTCCTTAATCATCTTTATGGTTACAAATGCAGTTTAGGGATAATCCGGAGATTACAATTTCTTGTTGCAGTAGTTTAATCCTCTGAAAGCATAGCAAGGAAAAACCCTTGGTGATCTCGAAATATACAGCCTTCGGATTCAACCTAAGGGTAATTCTCACTCACCTATTTCGGACACTAAAAAGACAAAATTCTTTTTTATTCATACCATCCACCACACACATTCTCTATAGCTTGGTTTCAGCCATTTATTTCTTGTTCAATAAATATTCCTTTATTTTTTTTTTTCGAAAATTCTGCCTTCTGTACTAAACTAAACAAGAAATGTTGTGCTTTTTCGTTTTGGAAAGTAGGAAGTTTTGTTTACATTCTAAAGACTCCTGAAATTTCGGACAAAAATTACTTTTTCATTGTAAAAAATGCTGAAATCATGTGAAAGGGAATATGTGTGTTGTAATATAGTTTATACAAGAATGAATTTTACATGTTTTCCATATCCGGAATAATGGATTCCTGAAAATAACCATTCTGTGAACTTCCAATTTTTACCATGAAACAATTGGAATATATACAAATTAACAAAAAAAATTGTCCACGATCATTTTCTTTTTTTAGAAAGGCAGCCAACTCAAGTGGATGTTTGCTTCGGTTTCATTCTTTGATTAAGCATTTGTCTTGATGCCTTCTGAAAGAAAAAAATATTTCAAATTCAGTTTTACACATGTATGAATGTGTGTATATGGGTCTGTATGTGGGTATTTGTATGTTTTTGTCTATCGACCTCATGCCAACCATTTTGTTTGATCCGCTTTTGTTTCTCAACTCTTATTAATAATGCTTTATCGACTTTTCTGCTCAGGCATAGACACATCATTCGTTAGTCAATCCTGATGTTAGATATTGATGAATAAATTCAACTCACATCAAAAATCAGTCCTAAACGAATAAACACTTGATACAAACTCACTCATAACTGCCTACCAAAATGGCGTTCGGCGTAGTTCTTGCATCGGATTATTTCGTTTTGTTTCGTGTTCATTACGAGTGACGACATTTCGTGCAGTGGTCCTAAGGAAATATATGATAAGAAGTCCTGAGGACATGCTTAGGATCGTGTTCTTGAGGGCGTTCCACTATTATCAACCATGATTTGGGATGTCCTATGGATCTAGTTGGGAGTATTTACATTATCCTACGAGCATTGATGGGATGAATATTCGGGATGTCCTGTGGAAGAGACGGATGATCAAACGGGGAATTCCGGAGTACATTATGTGCTATCTGGGTAACCACTTTTTGTGAATCTGAGATATCAGTATTCCACCTGGCTTTTTAAAGCGATGTTGATCTTCATGCTGGATTTATGAATAGTCCCAAAATCCTTTGACTATGTCAAATGCTAGAACAGAACAAAAGAACAATTTACAATAGTCATTAACTTAATACTTTTTTATAATTATAGCCATACTCTTAACCAAACACCAAACATGTTTTAGAAACGAATCGAACTGTACGTGATCTTCTCTGTGACATGGATTTTGAACAAAAAGCCTAGACCAAAAAGCCATGAAGTTCATGAAAAATATTACTGAAACCTTCTGAACACCAGTGAACGCTTCATGCAGCTGTTGGTCACTGGTCAGTTAATTAATTTTCAATTTAGAAAATATTTGGGTGTATATAGCTGAAATATTTTGGCATGGCAATTCATCATGCACTCCCTAAGGTTGAGGGCGGAAGAAGGAGCTCCCCAGCATATTTTATGTACTCGAACAGTTCCTTC
Organism: Chrysolina haemoptera; assembly: GCA_958298965.1. NCBI lineage: Eukaryota > Metazoa > Arthropoda > Insecta > Coleoptera > Chrysomelidae > Chrysolina > Chrysolina haemoptera. The sequence continues at coordinate 25,636,660 of OY282592.1, read as the reverse complement.
CCCTTCCACCGCCCCCGCTCTCACTGAGCGGATGCTCATCCTGTTGATTGGGGATCAGCAGAATGCTATCTGATAGTTTTGGTATGGAGTGCTCAGCCTTTGTGCGCCTGAACTCCCTTATATCTGACATAAGTTGAATTTAACTGACTTGTGACTTTATTTACTGTACATTATGCCCCCTTGAAACTGGCTGAAGGCCCTAATGCAGTGGCTGATGGCCCTAGCTTGTCTGACTGGATTTCCGATGTGAAGAACCTGAAACATAAAAAAGAAAATATTATTAGTCATTGTGTGCTGTACCCTCAGTGAAGTAGACGTTGTAGTCGCCGGAGCTCCCGCCTTCGTCTTACTTCTTCCGGGGTGTCTCTCTGGTTTACAGGTCGCCTGTATTTGTCCCTGTCTCTGTCGTCTTTCTCACGTCTGTGCTCGTGCAGTTCCGTGAGTAGCGGGTTTGGGTGGATATCTACTCTTTCCAGAGTGGTCCCCGCTTCATGAGTTTGTCGATGTAGTCAGATTGGATATCAGGGTCTGGGTAGATAATAATAATAATAATCGTCTTTATTGTTTTTTCAGCTAGTCACATCTAGAATTATTTGATTAACAGGTGGTTGTTGCTGAAATACAAAAGGCGAAGTTCAGCTTAGGTAGCACAAGTGCTCCTAAGTTGTTCTTCCACTCAACCTCAAAGGTTCTACCCAAACTAAGATGAGACCTAATAGAATAGAAGAAAAATTAGGATATGGTGTATAATCAACATGATGCTGGAAAAGAAAAGACGCACATTACTGAAACTTATTCTGGTTGACCACATAAAAGTAAGAGCGTATGGGGAACCTGTTTGGCATGTATCATGTATCGCGGAGCGTCCGTTGCCATTCGTAGGCAGACGTTGAAGAAAGCCTGGATTCTTTGTCTATATTTGTTCGCGCATCGACCACAAGCGGTCGACGCGTATAACACTATAGGCAGAAGAATTGTCCTGATGAGGCGTAGTTTCAGCTCGAGAGCCATGGTACTCCTACGTCCTATGAGCGGTTCCAGCTTATGCCTTGCGGCTTTTGCTAGTGCTAATCTATGGGCGACGAGCCTTTGAAACGTGAGTTTCTTGTGTAGTGTTACTCCTAGGTACACGGCTTCGTCTACACATGAAATGTCCTCGTCGTTCATAGTCGCACGGCCCTCTGGTGACCTACGTCGCCTCGTGAACAGGATTGCTTTTGTCTGCATTGATTCCGATCTTCCAACGGTTGAATCACGGTTCTAGTTTGTTGATCTGTCGCTGAAGCTTGGATGTAACTCCCCTCCCGTGCGTAGACTCGTCGAAGATCGCCGTGTCGTCTGCGTATAGTGCGAGTTTGGTCATGGGGTCGTCTGCGGTTGGCATGTCCGCGGTGTAGATGGAGAACAGGTGCGGTGATATAACCGCTACCTGAAGGGCCCCAGCTTCTAATCTCCTTCGGGAGGAGAGGACGTTCCCGACCCTGCATCGGAACTTTCGCCCGCTTATGAAGGAGGTTAGGAGCTTGACCATTGGTGTAGTGTATACCGCTGAATGTCAGTTATACTTCGCTGCTCCGTCCTAGTAGATTAGACTGTGGTCTTCAATAATTGAACGTACCACTCACGATGTCAAAGTAGACTTAAACCGCATCTTAATTGCTAGTCTAGTGATCAGTCCATCTACGTCCTTCAGTTTTAACGTGCTTCGCTTAAGTACATGTCAATTATTGGTTTGGAATATTTTCGAAACAGGAGAAGATATGTTGCTTTTTAAGATGTGGATATCACAACCGTCAGTTGATATCATTATGAGGTGTTACTTGATTACCATACAAATTTTTGATCTGATCGTATTCCATGGTCAGTTTTCAGGTTTATCTTGGTGGGTATTATAAATTTTCCTATACACTGGAAACCAACCAATATTTCACAGCTTTCACTACAATGAAAATATTATTTATATTGCATTGAAAACCGTGGTAGCGCAGATAAGAGAATAGGATGATATCCTCAAGGTCGCGAGTTCAAATCAAAGTGGGAACAACAAATTTTTGTTAACAACCCTTTGACTTTTTGTAGATGAAATACATAACATTTGGAAATGTATCTTGCATGATTTGTTTGAAAATGGTCGAGAATATCTCAGTTGAGTGGAATTGTTTTGAAATTCCATTGTCTAAATGAGAGAGACCTTAGTTCTCTCCGAGATAAATTACGACAGCGACTTTTAGAGTATTCCTAGTTTTTTTTTACGTCTATTGTGATATAGAGGGTATTATATTCACCCTAGCCATATTATAGCCGTAGGCAAATTTTTTGACATTGAAATGGAATTTTCCACTAGACAACGATACTCCACTTATACAGTATCGGAAACTTATTAAAATTAACAATCTCAAGCGTTAAATTATCTCGATTGTTAATCGCCCTTATTAAAACACTTGTTCGTTAAATAACCATTTGCCTCCCTAATCCAATCAACTATCACCCAATACAACTTATCTGAAAAATAACGAGTAAGATGTTTTAATTCTAGAATGTTCTCATAAAATAGCTTTATCATTGTTGTCACCAAAAACTCAAGAAAGGAAAATATACCTCTAGACATTCCTTAAAGAGTTTATTCAAGTTGATGGTTTCAATTTCAACAATAACAACAATTTCAAAAACATTTTTTTAACATTCACAAATAACATCAGAGTACTTGGGATTAATTTTCAGTTTTCCACACTCTCAAAAAATAGTTTTCAAGCTGTTTTGTTTATAGCAGTGGCGTTCAAACTTTGTCATTCTTTAGAATTGATAATAATAAAAAAATATTCAATAATCAAATTGAAATATTCATCATAGGAAAATGTGTGAAGTTTATGTTGTACCGAAGATACTTCTTCGAAAAGAATCATATTTCGAAAAAAATATTTAAAGTCAGTTGTGAATAAAAAACGCGCTAAGTTTCACATTTAAAACATAAAAATTAATAGGTTATAATTGTTTTATGAAGACGCACTTCATGAAAATCGAATACCAACCTACGTCGAAGTATAACTCGATAAAACAAGATAAATAATGATTCAGAGTTGTGAAAATATTCATGAACATGGAGATGCAAATCAAGAATGAAATTTGAAAGTTCAAGACCAGTGGACACCGGTTTAGAGAATCAGGCAATTTTGACATATTGTGTTGAACAATGTATTTTGATTAAGAAACGTTCATGGTTTACAAGGGATCTCTCTCCATGAGATTCCTTTCAGTCACTATACTATAACATTTGGAATGATTTTCTTTATTGATCATCGTGTTATTTTGTTTTTCTACGACCACATGGAAATATGCCCATTTCATGCGCTTTACCGATCAAGGAAGTAGGCCGATTGTAAATACTTTTTCATTACTACATCGCAAACTGTACTGTAATGATCATTTCAGTACAGGTCATTTCCCACGACTTTCATGAACTACTAGACTGTCATTTTTATGATCATAAATAATATGAGATCGAATCAAGTTTCTTACCGTTCTAACTTCTCTTCAAATATTTCCACCATGTGGCAAAAATTATCGACGTCGGTTCACTTCCTGGTGTCTTTGCTATCAAGGATTGCTTATTGGTTTCATCAAGGGTGGCGCTGCGACTGAATTTTACTGTAAGTCGCTGCTTAATTTGTGAGGAAATATCAGTTATACAGTGGATTATAATTCATTGGGATGGGGCAGGACGACTCTAATGTCCGACCTACCCTCACTGACGAGCGGCAAGGGCCGCGAAACGCGTCTGCAGGTGGTCTTCCCCAGCCAGATGAAGGATAATTTGTTGTATGAATACAATGAGCCATTGGAACTGGATCTTCTTGGAAGAACGTTTCACAAATATCTGTCAGATGTACTTCAATGTCCATCGTGGGGTTGGACAGAGAAGTAGTTGTTTTCTGTCAGATTTTTGCCTCATATTTTGCTCATGGTGAAAATATTTGGAGAGAAGGGTACTTCGACATTGTAGATTTTACTATTTTATTTTCATGAATTTGTGAGGTTATTGGCAATGCTTCTACTTGTTGAGTTGACAAAGTTAGGGTGCTTTTACACCCTAGAGATGACGCAGCATTTATATTGGTGTTTTTTATATGAATTCCTTCCTCAGGCCGATTGATGCGACTCAAAATATTGAATAAAAAAAAAACTATGAAATCTGTATGTAGGTTACCGTACACGTTTTCAGTCAAGCCAAATTATAACCCTACAGAGTGATTCTTGAAGATCATTATTCTAACAGATGAAATGTCGTAGGGGTAGTAGTTGTTTTCTGTAGAGGATTTGATAACAAAAATAAACTGGAAACTGGATTGTCTTTGTTGTATTTTTTGTTATAACTTGAAAGTTCAAGAATGAGAATAATTTTTGAAATAGTCAGATTGAATCATATTATACTTTTGCGTCTTGGCTTCTTCGTTTAATCTTCGTAATAAATTACCTTTCTCGCTGCAAGATACCATGTTAATTGTTAGTTAAGAACATAAACTGGATGTTACGTGCGTCATTTATAACCTCTATAGCCGCTTGCTGTATGCGCAGTTTTTGTTTTTGTTGGCAGAATAAAAACAATAAAGCAAAAGCTTCATTTGGTTTATTATTCGAAGATTCTCAGTTGATTCATGCGTTGAAAAGTGTGTGACAATCACAACCCAAAAACAACTTGATATATCGTGACAATTTCCCTTATATTATATAAACCAATCAAATGTCACCATTTTCCCATTCCAAACGAATGAAAACACTGCTTTTCAATTACACTCTATTTCAAGAATAACGTAAAATGAATTCTCAGAAAAACCTAGTCATATGCACACAAAATTAGTTTGTTTTCTCAGAATATACTTTACATTATTCTTTAAATAGAGTATCGATAGCCTAAAATGATAACCACGTAACTCACAAAACGCAAACTTTACCTACAGGAGAAGCAAAAAACATTACACATACATTTTTGGTTGCGAGTAGAAAGGCTGTAGAAATGTGCAGATAACGGGATATGGATCTTTTGAAGTGAAAACCTCGTATAAGACTTACGAGTCTTTCATGTTATGGCTTGGACATACTATCTATCCACTTATACGTGGTTTTCCTTGCTACAAGGTTTGATTATTCGTCGATATAGGCCAGACAAGTAAGGTTATTTTTTTTACGACACTCAATATTGAGAATCACGAGCTTATCAATCTAATAACATATAAAAGTTATTTCAGTTTTTTGTAGATATACGAGGTTTTCATTCTAGGCCATTGGTATAGGTTTTTCGCTGATTCCATACGTTTCCATACTTACAATAATCACGATAAATACAGGAATGTCAGTTTCATCGCCCAACTAACAATAATTACAAAATTGAACCGTTTCGAGATTTAGTACATACCGGGTGACCACGAGGTATGATACCAGTTTCAAATTTGGTATGTCTCTATAGTATTTAATCACGCATATTTTGACATGAATTCAACCGGAAGTGACCCAAAAATTTTTCTTCAATTACAATAGGAAACTGAGGTTTTTATAATGATTTGATTATCAGATCACTCCTGTGAAAAGTTTTGGAGAATTCCTAAAAGAAACGAAGATTCAATCATGATAATTTTTAGATCTCTAAAATGGCTTCAACGATTTGGAACAAATTTTGTGAAAATTTTGTATAGTAGAATCGAAGGTTGAAATAGGAGTACCACAAGGAACAGTGTTAGGTCCGATACTGTTCCTTGTATACATAAATAGTATCTCTCATATAAGTGAATTTATGGGACATCTGATATGTTATGCAGATGACACAGCTCTAGTCTTCACAGGTAGGGATTGGGAAGATGTTAATTGCAAAGCTGAGTCGGGTCTGAAAAAAATATTACTATGGTTGAACCACAACTCACTAAGCTTGAATATCAAAAAAACCAAGTATATAACCTTCTCCCCAACAATAATTGATCAACCCACCCGATTTATTCTTAAAGTACACTCGCCAACCTGTGATGTTGAGACATGTCGCTGCCCGAGCTTAGAAAAAACATCTTCAATTAAATATTTAGGGGTAATAATAGACCAACATATACGCTGGTCTGAACACATATCTCATGTGACAAGAAGAATAAGAGCATTATCTCATAAATTTTACATTCTACGAGACATCCTTTCGAGAAAAAATTTGATTATCTTGTACAATAGTCTTGCTGAATCAATTGTCAGATACTGCATAGTCGCATGGGGAGGCGCTTTCATTACCACACTACATGTATTACAGACAGCACAAAATATATTAATTAAGATTATACTAAAAAAAGACAGACTATTTTCTACCCACCTACTCTATAAAGATACTGACCTGCTTAATATAAAAACACTATTTATTTACCAATCATTACAACGAATGCACAGTACGCAAAATAAATATACGGTGAAAAAAAACAGGATGACCAGATCGACTCTAAACAAAAACATTCAAGTTCATTCATTCAAAAAATCTGTAACCCAAAGATCATTTATGTATTTTGGTCCAAAATTCTTCAATCTTATCCCAGCTGACCTTAGAGATATAAAAAACCACAAGATCTTCAAAAAGTTAGTAAAACAATTCATAATAGAAAACCATGAAAAATTTTGTTAGATTCAAAACCAGAGAAAGGAATAGTTAATCTATTGACTCCATGATGTATCTAAGACGCATAAACTGATTGCCAAACCACTGTGGTTCCGTCGGTTCTTCCTCATTGCTACAATGAACCTCCATTTTATTTAATATTTGTATCATACGCTCGCCCTTACTACACACGTAATTGCAAATTCGAAAGCATATGTAAAGGGTTGGAAAAGCAATACAGGCATATTTGCCTAGGCAATTTCCGACCCTGAACCAGATGCTGCTATAAACCAGCAATCGAAATTCATGTATTTTGTAAATTTTGTAAATTTTGTAACATGAATTTTTGTATAACTTGTAAATTTTGTAACTAGAATGGCAATAAAAATTGAATTGAATTGAGATGAGGTATTGCTACTCAAGTCCATCTACTACATTTTACTCATAATATTAATTAGTAATAATATGAATTTTTGGATCTCTGAAACGGCTCAATGATTTGGATCAAATTTTCTATTTACATAAAGTTTTGCGTTTTCAGTTCATCTATATAGGCGTCCTTTTTAGAATAAGGCGATTATACAAATAATCATAATAATATAAATTTTTGAATCTCGAAAACGGCTTCAACTTTTTGGATCAAAATTGTTCAGATGAGGTATTGCTACTTAAGTTCATCTATATAGGCGTCTTTTCTGAAAAAAGGTCATTTCACTAATAATAATAATAATAATAATATGAATTTTCGGATTTTGGAAAAGGTACACTGAATGCACTCGCCGCTTCGCGGCTTCGTACGTAATTTTTCAATTCGTGCGTAATATGTCTTTTACAACACTTGTTACGTAATATACCATATTTTATCTTAGATTGTTTTTGAGTTAACATAAAAAAATGGTAATTCTGTAAGCTTTATGTTAATTTAACATATTTTGTTACACGTCTATATAATTTTTACAGACTAAATAGATATGTTAATATGTGTGAACATGAACATACAGGCCATACAGCTTGCAGAGATACCACTACATTTATATATTTTTTACAGAATAACTAGATATCGGATATTTCAAAACCGTGGAAAACCGGCATTATCCTAGTATTTTTGAAATAATATTTTGGAGTGAAATTCACTCACACGAATATTTTTTAGAAAATTCATGTTCTCGAATAAATTTCCAGTAATAATTGGAGCCCTAGTGGTATTATAGGTAAAAATTATATTTTTCTTTTCAGTCCATGTTGGAAGTTAAACGTGTTCTTCAGTTCTTTATACTATATTTTTTCTTTTAAATAATATTTTCTATGAAAATGATTTGTGTTCTGCTGATTATATTCCGATGAATATAAAAAATTACCGCTTCAACTCTCTACATCGTATACGATGCATTCTCATATATGATATGAGAAATGGAAACATTTTAGGATAGGGTAGGAATGAATTGATACACATCACTTCAAAATCTTATTCATATATTAAATATTCAATAAATAATATCATCCATATTAATACTAAAATGGAATTTCAAATATGTTGTTCATAACAAATCTATTCTCGATAATGTCTAACATAAGTATATCACTATCAAGGAAATTCAAATATCACTCTACGCACGACATAAATTACCTACACTTAGTTTACTGGCTGTGTCAATAAATAAATGTTCTTTTACCATGCACAGTTTCATCTATGATAACGAAATTACATGAAAATCAGATAAGATCCACAAACTTTCTAACTGTGTTATTTTCCACAATTCGTCTGAAAATAGCACGTAGAAAAAAGCACTTTCATGGACTTAGTATTTCTTGTAGCAATCCTATAATATAATAACATGCCAAATCACATCAGGTTTTCTTGAAAAATATTCTCAAGCGAATTTATTTTCTGCTAATTTGATATTGTTACCATTTCCATATTTACAAACAAGTACATAAACTATTCATTGAGGAATTATGAAACTATTGATCTAATACATTTCTTTCTTATATCCGTCGAAATATAATAAATACTGTTGTGGATATTCACTTCACCACTATATTGCCACATGTTTTGCATATTGTTCAAGAGAGGTTTATCGAAATGCTTTTGGAGAATTCTTAATTACAAATAAAAAACAATCAGTTCCATACAAGATTGTCTCAAAATTCATATCACGATATCTATAGGAATACACAATTTCAATTAACCATTCATTCTCTCTTGAACACTAACATATGAAAACCTAATTTCATTCGACATCTACATTCATTTAAATGATGAGCAAGAAGTACAATGTTCATATTGCCACCGTCAGTTCCACCTGTTATCTTGCACAAACATTTAATAAAGTCAAATATTTGGTGAAAGCTACATCGCTTGAAGTCATACATCTTTGGTAAATGGAAGAGGTTCACACAACAATTTTCTTTTGATTTTTAAACTATCTGAAAAGCATATGTTCTCTTCAAGTAACTGGTGAGTGTGGTTGAATTTTCTTTTCCTTTTAGGAACAATTGTATCCGTAACCAATAGAATTTCATTCCAAGCAAAATCCATGTCCCTCTTCTCCGAATATCTGCTGCAAATGGCAAACCTGATGATACGATTATTGTTGAAAGTTGCAGCAATTACAAACAAGTTTCCCCTTTCCGCCAATTTGTCGAGTAACTTCTGTGTGGACGAATCATCCTGCAATCGGAAACAAACCAATCCCAAAATAGAAGTAACAACTTCGAATCTACTGTCACTCCTCACCAGTTTTTCAAAATATTTCGCCTGAGCTATATGACCTCGAATATATTTTTGAATCCCCTCGACGCCATATATTCTCAACACGAACCAAAGTTTCATAGCTCTCAGCCTCCTACCTAGAGGAATTTGCCAGTGGCGGTATTCAGGTATGTCAGGTAACTTATTATGTTTGAGGTAGATTCTTTCAACATTGAAAGAGTCTATCAAACATCTAGCGTCTTTGAGCCACATTGCAGAACAGTCATAATTCACTAACATCCATTTATGGGGATTAAAATTGAAGGAATCGACGTACTCTATTCCTCTCATGAGATAGCGGTACTCGGGGCAAGCAAAAGCTGCTCCGGCATAAGCAGCGTCCACGTGTAACCAGACTTTCTCTTCTTCGCATACCGGTCCCAATTCACTCAAATCGTCGAAGGAGCAAGTGGGAGTAGTTCCTATGCAAGCAACAACATAACAAGGGATGAGACCCTTTTCTCTATCCATCCTGATGGCTTCCAAAAGGGTTGATCCGCGAAGTTTACCACTGGAATCTGATGGTAGAAGCTTCACCGGCATAGATCCGAGTAGGCCAGCTCTTTCAATCGAGGAATTGGACTGATCTGACGAATAAGCCACTAATTTACCCAGTATATCCTCTACTTTGATGTCTGGATTCTCGGCTTGGAGTTCTTGAATCTTTCTTTCCCTTGATGTTAACAGGCATAGCAACGTAGTTTCACTGGCTGATCCCTGAAACAAAAACATTGGTGAATATTTCACAAACGTGATTCAATGAAATTTTCTTAGTATATCAAAAATAGTAATTGTACCATAGAATAATCAAAAACGTCACATTTTCACTGTAGAAACACGTAGCATAAAAATAAAACCAACAAACCTAGGATACGGAACTATGAGAATGAAAGGGATGTCCATGGAAAAATTTCCGGTCGACAAGACAGTAAATGTTAAACTTGATACACTTGCATAGACAATATAAAATAAAAATATACCCAGTGGAGACCTAAAGTAACGGATAAATTTATTTTCTTCGTTATAAGCCATTTTCAGGAAAAACCCTGAAACACGTCGATTTATTTTTTCAAAAAGACACTCTGTAAAAAAACACCCCTTTTCCACCTCAAATGTCAAATTTATATCGTACTAGATAAGGTTTCGAAAAAGAAGAAGATTTTTAATGGATTCCTTTTTTTTCTATGATTAATGATCATAGCTTCGGAAATCAAAGTTCAACTTAAGATCTCACCATAAATTGCAAGTCCGCAATTAAAACAAAGTGTGCCTTCCCATTAAATTCAACTGAATAATTTAGAAAGAAGTTTAATCGGGTGACACTGTGATTCAAAATGGGAACAACTCTCTCGTTCAGAAAACATACTCAGAGGACTCAAAGACAAACGTTTGTAGGACAATAATACCAACGAGTAGGGGTACAATACTGATGACGTTAGCCCGCGAAAATATGGCGTTTGAATCTATCTCAATTTGGAATAGTTTTGAAGTGACTTGTGTGATATTGTATGATGATATGAAATAGATTAATAGGTTCGTGGTGTGATTTTACATGCATCGTACATTCACATAAGATCATTATTTTTTACAAATAAAAAGTCATTTATTATTACAGTGTAATTCCCTATTATTCCAGAAGTTTTCAAACTTCGGTCAAGTGAATGGTATATCGAGAAAGCAATAAATCTCAGTTTGCAACCTGTTCTGAAGTACGAAACATTGTCAAAATGACAATTAACTTGGAATTGATTGTCTGTCTCTACTGGCCTAAAATTATTTTGGGTGGCCCGGTGAATGTCTTGATGGGACAGACAGCGATTTGCAAGACAAATAACATTTTGGGTAAGCATATCATGAACAATATAGAGATAAAATTGCAAAACTAGAAAAGAATGGAGTGTATATAAATTGACTCTTAGTACTTGTCCAACGTTTTATATTGAATAAAATGCTAGAACTTTCAAAAACGTACCTTCAACTGAACAGGAGTTGCTATTAAACGGCAAAAAGAAAAAAGCTGTCCATCTACTCACAAAAAATCACACTTTTGAACATTCGAGATTTTCAAATACAAATCCCTAACTTAATTGACGTTTTGAGGATTCAAGGATAACGTCATATTATTCTCACTTCGTATACTTCTTTCCGCTCGAAAAAGCTTTTGTATGGCGAAACATTTGTCGTGGAATGTATTTTAAATGAATCATTATAATTATTTGACTGATCCGTCGAATTGTAGACGTAGGATCAACACTCACAAATATCATTCATGCTTCATTTGTTTTGTTGACTTGATGCAATGAGTGCATACTTGAATTGTTATGTATTAACTTACTTGAAGAACTCCTCCTCCTGGACCCTCTGAAGAATTGAGAAACATATCTGGCAGGTTGAGTAATCGACCAAGCCAGTCCATCATGACCATTTCTAGTTCTGTATATGCCGGACTAGCATTCTGAAATCAAGAGATAAATATGTTATCGAATGAGAACAATAGAAAATGCAAATGATCATAAAATCCTAAGAGTGGTTTACTATCCATCATCACTATTTTTATTCGAATTTGTGGGTAGTCGTTTTTTGGGGACTGTTTCCTAACGTTTCATTAATAATCCAGTACGAAAAAAAATGTTTACCAATATTCCAGGTGTGGAATATATATATATTTTTTTCGTTTGAAAATACATAAATAGATTTTTGCTGTAATCTTGGAAAGTATATGATTTATGGGAAAAACAACTCAACAAGGTGGGTACGTGAAGTTGCAAACCTTTCAGCTGGTATGTGGTCTAAATGATTACCAAACAAACCAAATAAGTACCATACTGTTTACTGATTAAGCATGGTGTAAGTAGGCAGTAAATTATTCACTTGGTCAAAATTTGATATGGTCAACTTGGTCAGAGTACCAAATTCGTACAGGGTATAAACGTGGCTAGTAGGTAAAGCCATGTTAACAAAGAACCACGCAATGACCACGCAAGTATAGGTACGAACCAAGAAACTCTAATCGTTGACCAAGACTACCTGGGCCAGCATGAATACAACTTGTAGCTTATTTTTCTGCTGCTATAGCCAAAAATTTTTGCTACAGGCAATATCTTTACTGCTGCAGAAGAGTGCACTTTACTGTCAACGTCTACCTGTGGTAGCACAGCTACTTAAAAAGAAATTATCTACAGTTGGAGCACAGTAACTTTGCTGTTGTATGAAAGTAACTTTGCTCTCCTAGGAAAGTAACTATGCTATCGTAGAAAAGTAACTATGTTGTCGTATAGGAAAGCAACTCTCTCGTAGGAAAGTAACTACGCTGTCGTAAGAAAGTAACTATGATATCGTAGGAAAGTAACTATGCTGTCATAAGAAATTACCTCTGATTTTATAGGATAATAACTAAGCTGTCATAAGATAGAGGTTTCAATCTATTATTTTGTTGTTGAAAAGTATATTACTAATAATACAGATAGCATCTCTTTTAGAATAACATTAGTTTTTACCCATGGCAGCATAAGTGTTTCTTAGTTAATTATCTTACAATAGTAAAAATATTTGCTGGAAATTTCCTAAAAGTGATATTGCATTGAACGCGTCCAACAAAACTAGTATAAATAAACATCAATCAACCTCTGAATGTTTAAAGCTTTACATTTGAATCATTGTCAGTTTTTGAAAATTCAATTGTCTGATAAGTTTAATTATCTTAATTTTGTCGGACGCGCTATAGTTTCACTTTCAAAGAGATTTCCTGCAAATATTTTGCTAACATGAGATAATTAATTTCCACTTTCTGATTTCATTTAATACAACACATAAGAACCATACAATTACTGAAACTGAATCACTGAAATATGAAAAATGTGAGAACAACCACATCCACAGATCATATGTATACGATTTAGATTTAGCGAGACACGAGAAGGAGGACGGTCACGTCAGGTACACGTTTGGCAATATAATGATTAATGAAACTGATACCAACCGAACTGTGATTTTAGTATGCCAGAACCGCTTTCAGCTAATGTTTTCTGCTGGGATAGCAGAGAACATTACTGTTCTTGTAAATAAATATTGATAATGCAATTTTTTTTCTCGGATAGCAGAGAATATTACGGTGATCATAAAATGATTTTAATGAAAACTACTTGGCTACAACAGTAAGATATATATCTATCTTGGAAAAGTACATTTCCAGGGTAGCATAAATAATTGTATGGAATTGCAATTTTCCTACAACAGCATATTTTATTTTCGTGATTGAAAGTGTATTTGCAGTGCAAATAAAATAGTTTCAGTTAGGTTATATTTTCTGTATGAGTAAAGCATCATTACTAATATTGTTACTTTTTTGGCTATAATAGGTGAAAAAAACTCAGCAATGACTCTCTCCTGGGGACTTTTCTCAGTGTTTACTCCAGATGAAAGGGTTTCCGATACTGTATAAGTTTACAAGACTTTTCAAGTGCTTATCGCCATATTTTTTTCTACGACATAGTAGGATTTGTTTTATGTTGTCTATTGTGTAAGATTTTACGTAATTTCCGAAAAAATAGATTTGTTAAGTTACAATCGCAACCGACTTAAAAATCAAAATATTTTTGATAATAACTCATTAATAATCAAGCATTTAAAAATATTATTGCCTGATAATTTTTGTCATGTAATGATTTTATAAGTAATGAAATATTATGATTCAATATTTTCCTAATTTCAAAGATGTAGATAACAACTTTCTGAGAAATGAAGTTCAAACCGGTCAAGTATTTATACCGAAGCCATCAGTTACTCAATTATCAAATTGAAGATGTAGCCGTTACTATGCTGTAAGAGATTATCATGAAAATAAATGTAACTTGTTTTTAAACAAAAAAAGTTTCATTTATTATTTTTCATGATATACAATTATTGTCTGCCTAATTTCCTTCATCTTGATGAATAATTCCTCATGCCCAGGATAGTGACTATAAATAAATCCTGTTAGAGATAAAAGATGTTGAAAAATCAGTTTTTAAATTATTCACTTTGAGGAATCCTAAAGTGTATACTCAGGGTGACTTGTATCAACGTGACGATTTTTGTTTTTCGCGTATTGAAATTATCGGTGGCGTCATTAGAAGGGTTCAGGGTTCAGCAACACGACGAAGATTTTTTTTACGTCACAAAGTAGTTTTTTGTACTAAGGCGTAAAACGGACAATCTATATTTTTTACGTAATTTGGAGTCACAACTAGAAATTAGTTTAATTTCGAGATATAACACAAAATTAGTGTTAATTTCGAGTTACAACTCGAAATTAGCACAAATTTCTAGTTATGAATCGAATTTAAGGTAATTTAGAGTTGCAATACGAAATTAACACTAATTTCGACTCATAACATGAAATTAAGGAAAACAATATCACATGTCCTTTCTATGCCTTCAGAGGAGCCTATCATTTCCGAAATAAAAAGAGCTTATATATGTTTCAGATCTCGGAGATATGTACAAAAAATTGTGGATGGTGTACACGGCATTTAGTGGGTCTTTGCGTATTCAGTTAGCTAAATTTCAAGATGATATTCTACAAGTGACTTCATACCAACATGTACCCGAAATTGCATCATTTTTGAGATACAGAGGTCATCCAAGAAATCTGACATGGAAAAGATAGGGTGGATGGCATATTATAGATGAGAGTAAAAACCTCAGACGAGTGTCATAACTGCTGGTGTGAAAATAGATAATCAAGGGGCCCACTTCCTAGTGTTATTGATTTCATATTTTCGATAAATTCCAGTAATCATTGATTCGAGCCCATGCAAAGCAGTTTTGAAAGTGGCTAGTGATATGACTGGTACCCATGCTTCAGATCAAATCAAATCAAAATATACTTTATTGTATACCTGTTGTAATATATTTTTACCAATTACCAATGATTGTTTATTTCGGTTTGTGGTGAAATTTTCCCCAGTTTTGTGACTTTTATACACAATATGTGTAATACACAATTGTGGATAAATTTGTCACATTTTTTATTAAAAAGGTACAACAAGAAATGTGTCATAAATCACAAACAAGACTACCCGCCGATAGAGGGCCTAACCCGCGCTATACTAGAATTCGCTAAGGCTGAGGCTTACTAGCAAGACCAAAGCAATCTCCAACACCAGTTTCATTCAGCCCCCGACCGGTTAGGAAGAAAGGGATAGCTAGAAAACGAGGCAGCAGTGATGAGATAAATATCGCATTGGGTGAATGTCTCACACATTATATAGGGAGTATTTTATTTTTATATTCTATAACTATTTTAAAAAACACAAAGCCTGGTGTCAAATCTTTACACAGTAGTGTGCACTCTGAATGTCAATTTTGTTCACAGATCTATAATAAAAACAAAATGATGTGTAAAAAAATAACAATATATTTTGTATTTTTCAATTATATAGTCCACAGAATTGTACAAAAAGAACCCCAATTTTTGTAACATTTATAAACAACGGTGTATTCACGGTGAAATGTACACAGTGCGGATATATTATTACAACAAATTAGGATAAACAATAATGTGCAAAATTTCTACACAAAGTTGTTTCTGTAACCATCCCAGACACAATTTGTTTAAAAACAACAAACAATTGTGGAAAAAACTACACAAATTTTTTTTCGTGTATAACACTGTAGGCTGCCAAATTGGTTTGCGTTTGCGATAACCATACACCGAAAGTCTATAGAGGATGGCCCGCCCCTTTAACTTAGACTTAGACTAACTTTTTTGTTTTCTTAGATATTGAAATGCAATTTAGAGAATTTGTATGAGACATGAATATTTATTTTTTGATAATTATATGGTAACAGATAGGTAAAGTACATGAAGTTGTTAGGAAAGTGATAAAAAATCATAAAATGCTATTATATACAGGATGTTCTATTCAAAAAATTAAAGTAGCAGCTACTTTGTTTTAGACTTGTAAATCATCTTAATTAATGCATATCTTCAGATTTTCAGATCGTTTCGTTATTTGTTTTGCCAGAAACGTCCAATTAACGCTCATCGTGAAAAGCCCTGTATATGCTGAGAAATGTAAACAGTCATATGAAGTTTTTCGGCACTTGTTGGAATCGGCTAAGATATCTAGAATATTCCGAATGGATAGTAAAATACGAAACTTACCCAATTAACTCCAATCGATGTGAAACCGGCACTCATCATTTCACCAACTATTGCCGGGAATGAATTGGCTGCAGCAAAATACCCATGGAAATTAGGGTGATGCCAATGTGTCAATCCTGGTTGAATGAGTTTGTCAACATCCAGGAGGACATTTTGCCATGGTTCTCCTTCTTTGGGTGCTTCCTTTGGTAATAGTTCTTCTAAATATCCTGGTTGAACAGAGTGAAGTACTGGCCTGCAAAAAAAGTGTATGTCAAAATAATGTATATCAACCTCATGTAATCAATTGAAATGGTATTTGACATAATATTATGTACCCCATAACCGAACGGATGATAGAGACTACTCAAAATTTACGATAAACACCCTACCTATCAGCTGAAGGAATATACTTTACATATCCACATAACCACAGCCGACTTAATCTTCCGAGCCGTGGTGAGAAAATCGGCAACACCGCATGGAAAGCAATTTGACGTCCTACTCATTAATTCTTCAATGTGAATTTCTCAGCTTATTCGGAAATATAGGAAAAAAACATAGGAGATTGAATTTTTAGAGAGAGAACGACGATTAATGTGGTTATTTAATTTTATAAATTAAAAACTGGAATAGCAATATATTCAATTTCTTATACGGCCAAAAAGTATGTACCATATGGGAAAAAAGTTTATTATTGGAGTATTAGAAAAAAGATGCTTGGGAAAAGTTTGTGCATGTCCGATAACCTACAAATCGATTTTGACACATGTCACGTGATCGCTGGTATGGCGGCAAATTGAAAAAAATTACTATGAAAAGTCAAAAAGTCGGGCAAAAAGGCAAGATATCAAAAAGAGTTATTTGAAAAAGTTGCTTAGTACAAAGTTTGCAAAGATAATGAAAATTGAAAATGGCAATTTTTTTAAATATTTTCCTAGCTGTATAAAAATATCATATTATTATCCTATGAATAGCTTAACCATACCAAAAAATTTTTATTTCAATGATAATGACAAAACTTTTTCATTTTCTCTACACCAGTGAGCACTAAATTAAAAAAATTGTTAAAACCCTGGCTGTTACATTGGTTCGTATCTAACAGTTATATCAGAATTCCACGACCATTATGATGACATGACACTCCAGAAACATGGTGTTTTCCAGATTATAATCAAGTTTCGATGATAATCGTGCCAGAGCGTTTCACTGCATGCAAGTTGAAAACTCTAGCCTCTTTAATTTGACGCACATTTTTAAGATTATGTGCGAAGTGAAACGTTCGTGCACGATTATCATCAAAAATTTATTATAATCGCAATAATAGTGGAATTATGATATAACTGTTAGATACGAACCAATGTAACAGCAAGGGTTCTGACAAAATTAAATTTTTACAAATTAGTGCTCTCTGGTGTGGAGAAAATGAGAAAGTTTTTTTTATTATCATCGGAATACAAATATTTCAGTAGGGTCAAGCTGTTCATAAGAAAATAATTTGATATTTTTGTACAGGTATAAAATTGAATTCTAAGTAACTTTTTCAAATAACTTTTTACGATATCTTGCCATTTTGCCCAACTTTTTGCCTATTCATAGTAATTTTTTTCAATTTGCCGCCATACCATCGATCACGTGACATGTGTCAAAATCGATTTTTAGGTTATCGGACATGCACAAACTTTTCCTAAGGTTTTTTTCTCCAATACTCTAATAATAAACTTTTTTCCCATACGGTACATACTTTTTGGCGGTCACTATATATGGGAAATCTGTCAAGTTTGGTTTTTCCATGCCCTAAAATTCACATTCCGGGAGATTTCTTTAGAATATTTTTTCTGATAAGTACAGAAACCACATACATGATCTCTCTGATACATTTTACAGAATGTACCAAACTCAGGTACTTCCAAAAACATATTATTTTCATGAGTCAGATTTCAAATGAAAAATCTGAAAAAAATCATCTATGTAGTTTCTGTATTTATCAGAAAAAAAAAATTGAGAAAAATCTCCCGAAATGTGAATTTTAGGGCATGGAAAAACCAAACTTGACAGATTTCCCATATCTAAGAAATTGAATATATTGCTATTCCAGTTTGTGATGAAAAAAATTAAATAACCACATTAATTGTCATTATTTTCTCTAAAAATTCATTCTACTATGTTTTTTCCTAGTTTTTCGAATAAGCCGAGAAATTCACATTAAAGAATTAATGAGTAGGACGTCAAATTGCTTTCCATGCGGTGTTGCCGATTTTCTCACCACGGCTCGGGAGATTAAGTCGGCTGTGCTGAAACTCATGTATTCCTTTAGAATTACTCAAGTCCCAGAATATCAAAGAAACAGATATATTTTTTTTTTTCGACAAAAATGTATTCTTTCATTTCGTTTTGTTTCATGTACTCATGTTACATTAATTTATTCCTTATATGATTTTTGTTTATTCCTCCTTTACTGCTTCAAATATCATTATCACAAATTTGTTTTGAAAACAATTCAATTCTTTTTTTTATTTGCAGTAACATTTTGCTTTTTTCAAATAAGTGTATTCAGATATTCGTTATTAAATTTTGTAAAAGTATTTCACGTTAATACACTTTTCAAGAGGGCTCCAACACCGTATTTTTTATTACACGTATATTTGTTTGTATGTTTGTTTGTATGTTTGTTTGTATGTTTGTTTGTATGTTTGTATGTTTGTAACTGACTCCTTAGGGCATGATTTTCACCCATTTCCAGACGTCCTAATGATTTGAAATTTGGCAGATGTTCATAATTTCGCTGACAATGTAATATGACATTTTTTTGTTATAAAAAACAAAATGGCGGCCCCAAGATGGCGGAAGAGATTTGTGATAATGGTCCGATTCCATTCAAAATTGGTATATAAGGATTTTCGGAGTCAGAGATTATGATTTTTCATCAAAATTCATGAATTCAAAATGGCGGCTCCAAGATGGCGGACGAGATTTGTGATTATGGTCAGATTCATTTTTTTAAGTAGTGTATTTCGAATTTTATGTCAAAATTCATAAATTAAAGATGGCGGCTCCAAGATGTCATTATGGTCTGATTCGATTCAAAATTAGCGTGTGAGGCTTTTCGGGGTCAGAGATTATGAATTTTTCGTAAAAATTTATGAATTCCAGATGGCGGCCCAATATGATGGACGAGTATTGTGATTAAGGTCAGATTCGATTCATAATTGGTATGGTTTTCGGGGTCGGAGATTTCGATTTTTTAGCCAAAATGATAGTTTAAAAAACTAAAGGCTTTACTTCCCATGTACTAAAAAGTACAAAATAATTGACAATTTAATTTCTCAAATGAAAAATATAGCTTGGTAAATTTCTCTTGAGCTCTTGAACGCTCTTGTGTTGTTAAATTAAACTTAAAAATATGAGAATATAGATCGAAATCACCCACGCTTTTTTTACATTTGAAAAATCAAATTGACAATTATTTTTCACTTTTTAGTCCATGGGAAGTAAAGCGTGTTCTTTAGTTTTTTTGAACTATTATTTTTTTGTAATATTGGAACGTAATATTGAAAAATACCTACAAATATCAAATCGATATTCCCGACATTACCGTAACTGTAATGAAACAAACTCTTTTGATGGCTAACCTTAGGAACATTTGACTAACTGAATACCTACCAAATATACAGTTGAGAATACAGACGACAAGAACTAAATTTGACATGTTAGTAAGGCAACTTGAGTATCCGACAGTGAAACCAATGTGTTTACATCACGCTCATTCAAATCGTATCGTTCATTTTATTGAAATTTCATGTTTTTCCAATGAGAATGCCATGATCAAGACCAATTAGGAAACCTATGTGTTTGTATTTATATAATTAGTACCTAGAGATGCAGCCTCTGTACAGAAACATGTTTCCATTGTTGATTCTTCGAGTAGCCTCAAGCAACTAGAATCTCAAGAAGAATATCTGCAATCATTTCCGAACTTATATCGAACCTTCCTGATCCTTTCTAATGAATATCGATAGTAAAAGTTCACACAGCACATTAACAGTGATGTTTGTCACGTGTAGCTGCTGCAAGTGTAATGAGGTTTCACACATCAAACTCTCAAGAAGAAATTAATGTAAATTCAAAAAAAATCTGTTTTCCTCATCGACCAAATATTTTTTTTTAGTTTCAGTTATTTGTGAAAATTATTCGATAGTCCGATATTTTCCAGTATTTTACCGGATGTTCGAAATTTATTTTCGCAGTTTTCGCAATTTTTTTAAGGAGGGGAGAGGGGTCCGAGCCCCACCCTCGACATTTTCCTCCGAGCCTCCCAACCCACATGTTTCCCAAATAAAGTTATGCAGTCATAAAATTTAGACTTTCACAGCTGATTTTTATCGGAAATACTTGATAAGAATATAGAAAATTCAATTTTAAAATAATCCGACAAATTTTTTGGTGCAAGTCCATACGTTTACGGATGCATTGAAAATTTTCACAAATAGCATGTAGACCAACTCGACATGAAGAACAAATATACGAGGTCTCAACAGTTAGGTAATAAGTTTTTTTTTTGGTGGACTATTACTGTATTTATATGTATTGCGATTATTGGCAGATGTGGAATATCCAAATTCCATTCAATTTCAACATGTCTTTAATTTTTTACCAAGAGAATGTTCTTTAATAATTGAATTGATGAGATAATGAAATTAACACAATCCGCCTTCCATCTCAGTTGATATTCATGCCGATATAGATATATCATTATCACGCATGATTCATTCATTAATAACTACCTATCTCAAATGTGATAAATTTCATCTAAGGAGGTTTAATAATGCATGGGTTC
Source organism: Chrysolina haemoptera (assembly GCA_958298965.1). Lineage (NCBI taxonomy): Eukaryota > Metazoa > Arthropoda > Insecta > Coleoptera > Chrysomelidae > Chrysolina > Chrysolina haemoptera. The sequence goes on along the minus strand of OY282592.1, from coordinate 25,615,329 downwards.
AAATTAATATAATTTGATTTAATTGAGACGCATAAGTTTGTCGATATGGCATTTTCATTTGCCTAATGATGTTTGTAATTGTTGCAACGGGAATATTTATATGTCAACGTCATTCAATGTTTATAGTTTTCACGTAAAATATATTTCCGCCGCTTTTTTGCGCGTCATGAACACCATATTCTCATACATTGCCTCAAATCCAAGGGCAATAAAATGGTATCCAATCAACATAATTACTTTTTGATAACAGAAGTTCATTGATCAAAATAAACAATAATTATATTACAATAATATCATGACAGAAATTATTCTATACATTGATCAACACGAACATTATTGTCGATGAAGGTTGAAGTATTATTTAATATTGAACTTGAACTTGTAATTATTGATACTTGAAGTCATAACATATCGATTATCTACCCTTTTTTTTTCAACATGAGTTAATAGTTGTAAGAATATTAAATACCTAGACAACGATATTACTTTGTGTTTGAATATACAGGATGAACTATGATCAATTAACGAAAATATAAGACAGCGTACTAGTCCATCTTGTGGAGGCACACCTGTAAAACTCCCGGGCAATCCGAGACTTGTATATAGGGTGTGCTCTGACCTCTTGCACTCCCGTGAAGGATGGGTGTACACTGCCATTTTATAACAAATGGCAAGTTTGAAAACTTCGAAAAAAAATTGTGCGAATTTTAAATTTTGTTAGAAAATCTTGAAAAGCGCTGTTCGAAATAACACAGTTTCTTCCATACGGCAGTCAAAAGCGGTCAAAAACATTATGAGAAAAATACAAATGCTGTGAGGATGAGAAATGAAACACACCGTAAATCGTGAAAATATTGAATTTGTGTTTGTCTCGTCTTGTAATGAGAATCAACGAATCTATTGCAAAACTTGACCTTTTTGACTTATGTAATCTCAAAATTCCGTTTTCATTTCCTAACTCACCATATATCATCATCTCAGGAAGATCGCGCAAGTACGTGAATAGATTGTATTGAAAATTGTTTACTGTTCAATGTAGGTTATCGTATTCCAAATATTCGTCATTGAAATTTTGTTGTTTTTACATAGAAGACATCGAGTAACTTCGTGGTTCTACCTATCAATGGTTCATAAGTCACTCTTAATTCAGTACGATTGGGTTTTGAGACAAGAATCGATTGTAGCACCACTAAACTTGGTATACTAATAGTTAGAACCATGATACATACGAAAAATTTTTTTTTACCAAAATTCCGGGGGTGGAACATATATATTTTTATATAAATAGATATTTGCTGTAATCTTGGAAAGTATATGATTTATCGGAAAAACAACAATGTGGAAAACAATTCAATTTTCAATTCAATTTTCAGGTTCACCCTTACTCGACACTGAAAGTTCTGGCGGAGCCGAATATTTGATTGGTCATAACTCTTCTAAAAATGAACGGAGAAGGAAAAGGAAAAGTTTATATCGTTAAGACTCCTACCTTCTCATTCAAATATAATATGCGAGTATTTGTGTTTTGTTGCACTTCACGGAGAGATGTTTGCGGGTAATCAAAAAATCATGAATAATTTAGTAAATATGGAATTATTAAACTAAAGCAGCAACCCATACCCTCTTTGAACTATATGCAACAAATTTAAAGTAGTTTGACAGGTCCCACTTATACATGCCAAAAAAAACCTTGTTTTACTCCTGCCTCATTTTCAACTTACCCATAAAATCGGCATTCTCTTCACTAAATGTTGAAAATAATCGCTTATTCATATCCTGTATATATATATATATATATATATATATATATATATATATATATATATATTATTATTATTATTATATGTTTAATAACAGTATTGTGAAGTGCAAACCTCCAACTTGAAATCACATACTTCATTTTTATGTATAGGTGTATGAGCGATTATTTTCAACATTTACTGAAGAAATTACGGAGATTGAGGGTGAGTTGAAAACTGAGGCAGGAGTAAAACCCAGTTTTTTCTCTGGCATGTATAAGTGAGACTTTTCTCAGTAGCCTCAAATCGTTGCTTATAGTCCAAATAGGGTAATGATTCCTAAAATATCCATGACTTTCGGATCCTCCGTAAATATCGTAGAAGGGTTATGAGAAGTGGGACAAAACAAATTTTAGGTACTCAGATACTTACATGTTATATTTGCATTATGAAGTAGAAGTCTTCAGGAACGATATGCACTTTTTCTTTTCCTTCTACTATAATTTTTAGCAAAGTTATGACACATCTAATTTTTGGCTCTGCCTGAACTTGCAGTAGCGGATTAGCGCGAGCATGAAATGTGACGTCGGCGTTTAACCGCGTTTTCTGAGAAAAAGAGCGTATTTTATGAGGTATTACCAAGAATTATTCTTGTGGAGAATTGAATTATCTCTCAACCTATCGAAATCATTTTTTGATAAATCTTATATTTTCTGAAATAACAAAAAAAAAAGAATTATGTTTTTTTTCAACGAGTTTCAGAGTACTGCAATTCATTCTTCACTTTTTGCTCGAGTTTGTCTGTCGTTACTGTACTGGATCAAACAACTCACATGGAAACCAACATAATTTCTTTATCAAAGAATTGTAATTATTTTCAATTAACGCGTATTTGTTTACATAGCGCAGGTGACCATGTTCCTGCTTCAGAATTTTGAAGAAAAAGGAAATAACTGGAATGTTCCGAAAGATATGGAAAGTCACGACGCGAATCGTTTTGCGAATGAATTTTACACGAGAATGATAATAATAATATCTTTTGTATTTCATTACATCTAATCAAGTAGGTAATGGACATCTGATGCCAGATATTGTCAACATGGAGGCTAATTTGGCGTTTCATATGATAGAACTGAGAACTTAGCGTTGTTACTCAGCAAAAACCTTTCTATGGTTTCAAGAATAACGTAAAGTAAATAAATTCCTATGTATTATGCCTAAGTATTTATGAAAATTTATAAATTCTCACTTAACAATACAATTATCGGCTAGTGGGGGTGATCTCGTGTCTCGCGTCGATCGAAGTTAGACGATTGAATTGGCAGGACGCGACGGTCATATTTCTTCGGAAAATAAGAAAATTACTGCTGACAATTCTATTTTTATTTCAATTCGGCTTATTCCCAATTGTAGTTTTGCTAGATTTTGAAATTATTCGTACTATACTATTGTCAAGTTAATTAGTTTTTCATTATGAGAAAAGACAATACATAGATATGAGAATAACAAGTATTTTGAATTGAATATAGTTCTCTTTGCGGATATATGAATCTATCTTAGCTTTCAGTCAAGACTACTACTCTTACTTACAGTGTACATTTTTTTCTATGTACTCTTCGTTATTCTTGAAATAAAGTATAGCACGGTGTTTCTATCTTCACGCTTTTTAGTGTATTTGAAGAGGATTATGATGCAAGTTTAATAAAAACATATTTTAATGTATATACGGATCTTTGGTGGAATAGAGGGTCTGCTAGGAATACGCCTGGGATAGAAAAAATCAAACTTTGATTATAATCATTAATAAACAGGAGGCGTACTAAAAATGAACTGACTTGTTCAGAATGCACATATGGCATCGTTCAACCACTTCGTTAATAACTATGAAAATTCACTCTGCAGGAGAACTGAAGATATAATCGCTGGAGCAATCTCGTCTTGGGAATACCCATTTCATTAGGGCCGGTTTTTCAAACTCAAACCAGGTATATTTTTCTTGACCGTTGGCGATATCAACGAGTGCTCGCATCGTTACATTCTGAATTACTGAGAGCATTTCAACATCATGCGGAAAAAATCAGAATGTGACGATATAACTAGGTACACGTTTTTGTTGCGATCGGTGAAGAATGGCACTTCAGATGTTAACCTTGAGGTGAACTTCACAGACGGGAATGTTAATCTGTTATATACAAAGTTGATAGTTGAATCGATTCGTTCTGGTAAGGTGTCGAAGGTCTGGATTTATTGAAGATCAACAAGAAAAAAATATGCGTAGTACGACCCAAATGTTATATATTGTCAAAGGAATTATTCAAGTGCAAACTTTTGTTTATCGTGTTTTTATTTAAACGATATTTTGTCTGTTGACGATGATGAAAAGAGTTGCGGTTTACAGAAATAGTATATTGTACAATGGTATACATTTCCCACGAGTAGGTATGTGAAATTTTGTAGTGCCAGCGTAGCGAGTACTACAATAGTTCATATACTTACGGGTGGGACATGGGTCATTTCGTGCAAATTGTACACTATACTTTTTCTACGACCATCTGAATTATAAAAATATCTGTAATATTGTCAATAAAACTTTTTGTCATAAACTTTCCTGCCGTCTGATTCCCATAATACATACAACCTAAAAAATGAAATTAGGATACAAATATTGAAAATCATAATCAAAATCGAACACTAATCGATTTCATAAAAGAAAAAAAAACAAAGTGGTTTATTTGGGATTTGAATCCCCACCCCCACTATCCGATATACGAATGTTCGCTCACTCTGCACTCGCTGCTACGAGCTCACATAATAATATGATGAAATTAACGGCTATAGAAACTTCCTACCAACCATTCGAAAATATAGAATTCGATTTTCATTAATCTTCAAATTGAAATTAGCGGTGTCAATGTCAAATCATCCTCAATACTACTACTCTTTTTCGAATACTTAATTTTTTAAGGAATATTGTAAATGCTGATGTGAAATGTCAATTAGAACGTTAACAAACTTAATTCGATCTTATAATTACGTGGTCGTAGAAAACGTAATTTTAATAGTTAAAAACACACTCTTCATGACCATTTTTCACAATAATGGAAATATGACATAAAGTGTGCCAAAGAGTGAGGTTTATGTGCAAGAAAGTGACATTTTTGTGCTAGAAAGCTGCTTCCTGTAGAGTTTCATAATATTTTGGAATGAAATCATAGAAAAATTATGTCAACACATATGTCAACAAACGTCAAGTATTAAATATTTGCAAAATATTCCTGTTTAATTCATTTTGGATATAAAAACTAGAATGGATAGCGATAGTGCTGAAATTGAAAATACTTCAGAGAACAATTTAGTTCATTGTCATTAAATTCACCACCTTCAGCTTACCAATTCGTAAGTTTTAGTTTTAGCAAAAAGTGTGTTGTAGAGTGACACGTGCAAAAATTTGTTTAGCTTTTCAAGCACTATTATGCACTTGTTTCCGAAACAACATATTTCCACAAACGTAAGGAGAATTTAACATGAAAAACACAAATATTAATTTCAAGGAAACAGCACAAACGGTATTATTAAATCTATTTTCATCATCAAATATAACAACAACATTTGATGGTGCCTTATTCGGAAAATTCGATTTTTCCTTCGAAACAAAAATCTTCATTCAACAGTTGAAGCATCTAGAATAAGCACTAATTTTGAAAAATTGTAAAGGTGACTATGGAGAGAACAAATTTAAAAAAAACAATTACTCTTTGTTTTGTTGCCTCCTAATTCCAGTCTGAATCAACAGACCTCGATTCTATACAAAATGTGACGACAAGGTTAATATCGGTTAATTGATTCCACGGAGGAAGTCAAAGTATGTTCAAAATACCCAGTTGAAGAATAAGCAATTAATATAAAAATTAACTTGTTTCAGGGTTGAGAAATAAAAATAAACATAAAACGGCTTTAGTTGCCATATTAAGCCTATCGTGATTGAATCAAATTCGCTTTACACAATTATCGCAAAACTTGTTGTCGGATGGTAGTTCTTCATAAACTGGTCTTCGACAACATTAAAAAATGTCCGTTTTTCTAAATTTTAAAATGGTATTGGAGGTCGAGTGATATTCGAACAACTTTCAGTTCTCCATACAATAGCAAAATTAAAAAATCAGCTATCTGAATGAAAATGCGAATTTTCACTTTCAGATTTTTTTTTTCCTTTTCATTTAGAGTCTTTTCACAATATCTGTCAGATGTAGTTCAATGTCCAGCGTGGCTTGAGCCGGGGTAGTAGCTGTTTTCTGTTAGATATTACAAATAAATCATATTTTTCATTTTTCAATTTTCATGGAGAATGTTCCCTTTTCAACATTAAATTATTATTATTCAAAATGATTTTGATATGGATGTTCTAGCATTATGGACCAGAATTTTGTTTTGGACAAAAATTTTTGTTGAAAATTCTGCTGTCGTTTGAAGAATTTTATTACAAGTCGTTTTGTGAGAGGTTCCAATGAAGCCGTTTTGCCAGTTGAATTTTTTTTTCAAAGTAGCGCCATGTTGCAATTTTGAAAGCTGGATATTATTGATTGTTGTCAAAGAGCAATTGAAAAACTTCCGCATTGAGCAAAAAAATATTTATATATATATATATATATATATATATATGTCGGTGCAAAAGTTAACAAAAAGGGGTTAATTTATGGACAGACTGTAAAAATTTTGAATTATTGTATATTTATATTCTCCAGCTAGAGTAAAACATGAATTCTTTGCTAGCAAATAACAACTTTCAACAAAATTTGCATTTTCTGATATTCCTTTGTGCAGTTCTTGTACTTTTATTACTTTCTTGTGGTGATAAGCTTCTGAAAAGATTGATTTCGACGAATATATTCAATACTACTAAATTAAACTTTATTATTTGCTTGAGTAGGTGTTTGTTATTATTGGGAAACGAGTCTTTTATTGAACATTTTCGAAAACTTGAGAACTGTACTAGGATTTTTTTGGGAAATTAGGTGAAACTCTCTGCTCAATATATACGATCATTTATTCCAATATCGGATAATATAAGAAAATGGCAAATTTCAATCCACCTCGAGGAGTATCTTTGTTTATTTATTTATTTTTTGCTACAATAACGAAATAACAGTATTTTGTTGACACTAACGTTGGATTCTTGTTGAGCTAATACCGAAGCTAGTAAAATATGTCTAGGGATAGAAATGCAAGATTTTTTTAAAGCTTGTCTTGAGGTGCTGATGAAAACACAAAAGTGATTTGATATAATTGGTATTTTGACCATATTACTGTTTGCATTCATAGTGACAGTTTGCAATCATAGTTACTTTTCCAAATAATAATAAAAAGTCATGGAAATAATATGCCTCATTATTTCCTTTTGGAATAAGATTTCACTTATACCGGTGTAACATATAGTTTGTCATCTTTTGTAAGTTATCAAAATATTTGCGAGAGAGTATGACTAGATATTTGGCAGAATATTTGATAGATAAAATTGGATGATATGATGTTCTTTGTTTTTCTAAAAACTGTCTAATTCTTTGTAGTATCTTGACACTCCATCAATACTTCGGAGGGTGTAAGGAAACAATGAAAAATAAATAATTGTGTAGATACCACAATCATTTGTTAAAATTTTCCCAAAACTTCAAGACTAATAAACCTTGCCTAAAAACTGTCTCAATTTTCACTACACTTAAAGTTCTTATTCAGAAAAATATTCGAAAAAGCTTACCTTTCTCTAATTGTGTCAAAATAATCCGCAATATAATCCACAGCAGCTTTTCCAAACTCACGAAACTGCCGAGAGTCCATCGCAAAGTTTTATCAGTTCTGCTTCTCGGAACTTTTGGAACAACACTGATTTGTTTATTTAACTAAAAAGATAGAGTTTATGGCTTGCAAAATTTCTCACGAAGGAACTCCGGGGACTGATACTGATATATGCGATACCGAAAAGAATAAGTTAGATACTTATGCACTCCTTCAAGGTCGCTGAATTGAATTAGGGGCGTATCTCAATTGAAAACTTGTCCTGGTAATTTTATTTCGCTAAGTATGCTGGCTGACGCACTTTGAAGTAGGAATAAACTCGTGGAAAATCCAAAGTGTTATCGTTTTACATGTACAAGTAGGTGAATATATCTACAATGATTTCTTGGGAAATATCAAACCGAAATACATAATTGGGGAAAAGAGGTTCGAAAACAAAATATACAGTGACCGCCAAAAAGTATGTACCATATGGGAAAAAAGTTTATTATTGGAGTATTGGAAAAAAATTCTTGGGAATAGTTTGTTAATGTCCGATAACCTGAAAATCGATTTTGACACATGTCACGTGATCGCTGGTATGGCGGCAAAGGACCCCGCACATTTCTTATGGGAAATGGCTTTCCGTGAATTTGGCTGCGAAATTTTGGTATGTTGTAGTTCCTGATGAGCTGATCAAAAGTGTTCACAGCCACAAAGCTCAAAAATGGACAGTTTTCGAGATATGGGGCTTTGAAAATAGATTTTTTCAGTTTTTTGGGGTATTTGCTCATCCATCGGAGAGCTCTCATTTCTTGTTGGGATGGAATTCGACTATTCGACGCCTAGAAACCGACTGAAAAATGGTCTGTGCAAGTTGGGGGGGGGGGGGGCAAATAGGGTTACCCACCTGCCGTACGCCCCTGTTTAGAGTTACAACACACGATTTGCCTTGAAATATGACACTGAATGCTGTTAAGTGACATACCAAATTTCATTACGAAAAGTTAAGCCGTTATGGAGTTATTCTGGAAAATATATATTTTTTGCCACTTTCAAGATCCTGTAACTCGGTTGATAATCATTTAAGGATATATGTTTATTGAAACTTTTAGCCACAAAGTAAAGTGAGGATTGTACCCTAAGAGTTCTGGGACACCCTGTATAATAGTTTTTATCCTGATCTTAATCCACAAAATGAAAATTTCATTAACCCCGCCATATCTGTCATCTAAATTAGTATACAACAACAATTTACACAATTACAACACACGAAGAAGGGCAGACATACGAGTCTCAACAAAAAACAAGAAAAGCTCGGAAAAATCTATTTTTCATAAAGGCATAGTGTGTTACAATGAATTGGAAGATTCTTTGAAAACCTGCGACGCTATTACAACTTTCAAAAAAGAATTGAAAATATGTTTATTACGCAAGTGTCATACATGATTGTCACTATTACTCATGCCTACCGACTCATATAAAAGTTCATATATTTTAATATGTTGTGCTATTGTATATTTTATTTTTATAATTGTAGTGTTATATTTGTTGAACATGTAAACAAATTGTACTAAGATATATTATATATATTTTTTACCTATGACTGTAAAAAATTGACTGTAAAATTAGCTTTATGTGCTAAATAAAGAAATTAATAAATGACCCTCAATATTCTTCACCGCGAAGGACCAGGCAGCAGCCTTATGGAAAATTATCACCAGTTAATTTTCCTAAATTGTTGGTATGTTGTAAAATATGACCTCCTGAACAAAAGTATCCACAGGCTCAACTCAATCCTATGGCTAGTTTTCGAGATACAGGGTGTCGAAGTTGGAAAGTAGCAATTTCTTTAAAGTAATATTGCTCTCAGGAAAATATCTTAAATAAAAATATTTTGCCCAACAAATATTGCCTGCCCAAAGGCAATAATTGTAGACTGGTTTTTGATAAAAATATTGTTAGATACAGGGTGAGCCAAGCATAATTCATTTTGTACAGGGTGAATCAAAAAGTAATAGTTTTTATATCTCGAGCTTTTTAGGGATACTTGGCTACGAACCATTCAACAACTTCTTGTCCGAAATTAAAATACAGCATGATTACAACTTTCGTCTGTTAAATTTTCCAATTATTTGTTGTTATTCTTAGTTCGTGTACACTATGATAATGTGAAACACTTATGGCTTTGCCATGTTCAGTTTTTGGAATACACAGGATAATACATTGAAAGGGACACGACCGGCATGTATCCGTTATTACAAAAGTTTTCAACAGAGTTATTTATAATGAAAATATCATACAGGGAGCTTTTAGAATCAGCATTTTCTGTTCACCCTGTATGACATTTGACTGTGCACCACTTTATGAGATAATAAAAGTTAGGATACGAATACGCATTTTGTATGTTAGTGTTGTATGTTTGGCATAATAACCAAATGAAATTAAAATGACACTCAAGGCATGTTTTCTCTTGCAGGACATCACTTTCTTTCTTTTGTAAGATGAATGTGTAATCGAAAATCTGTACAAAACTTATATAAAAACGTGAGCGAGAATTATCATTTTATTTTCGATAATATCAAAAAGTTTGAAGAGATATTATATTTGATTAATTAGAAAGGATAGATCATTTAGTTCTTGTGTAAAGGGGAAGTCAATTGGTCACAATAAACAAACAAATGATGAAAAAGAACAACAGTAGAGTTGGTCTTTTAATTTTGGATCATAATCAATTTATGCGGGTGATAATCTTTCAGCAGCATCGGTAATGTCATTTAATCAGGTGGCCGAGTAGTTGATCTTGTAGGTTCAAATCCTAGCGACTACAGGTTTTTATCTGACGGCCCGAGACAGTGCCAGGAATCGCAAAAAATGGGACCTCGTTAATCCTTGGCTCGCTCAAGTTTCGTCTTTTGAGGGCTGCAGTTCGTAAGGGGACGACAGCTGTTTAACGGAAAAAACAATTTCAAACTCTGAAAAAAAAAACGCGTCCTGCATTCTGCCTCAAAAGTAGTGAGGAAACGAATGCACTGATATACATTTCATAATGTATCTGGGTCATGTCACGAAAATTGTTAATTAGATAAATCCGTACTTATATGGGATGTGAATATAAAAGAAACAAGCAATTTTTGATTGAGCCCATATAAAATATAGTAAAATCGAAAAATGAGGAGATTAATTTATTGTACTACGATAGAATAACAATATGTAAACACCACCGTGGGTAGGTATCAACAATCTAATTGTTACCCTAGGAAATGCATGGAGGAGTAACGATTTTTGTGAATAGTGCTGGAATAACAGACTTCTCCTGTATACAAAAATTAAAGTGATGATATAGGATTCATAAATCTTTTTTCATTTCTGAGTATTTAAATCAAATATCTCCTCAAAACAAAACAAATATTTTTATAATACTCAGTTAACTTTTATATGAATAAGTTTTATACAAATTTTTGATAATGAATTATCATATAATCATCTTCATGTAATACTATGTGATTTTTGTATTTTTGGGTTTGTATACCTGTTGGAAATAAATGACTTATTATTATTATTATTATTATTATCATATGAAATCACAAAAGTTATGTCCCGCATATAACTAGCAAAAGGATTGTGTGTCCCTCTCCTAACATTCATGATCTTATAAAGTAGTGCAAACCTTAATGTCATATAGGGTGATCGAAAAATGCTCATTTTAAAATCCACTTTTATGACATTTTCATTATACTTATAATTTTAATTATACTTACAATTTCGACAAATTTTGTAATAACTTATACATATCCGGTCGCGCCTCTCAATGTATTACCCTCTGTATTCCAAAACCTGATCATAGCAAAGCCATAATTGTTTGACCTTATAGTGATGTACTCAAACTACGAGTAATGACAAAAAATTGGAAATTTTAACAGAAGAAATTTTTAATTACAGGGTGAATTATAAAAAATTGCTTTTTCGCAGTTTTTGTCATCACCTAGCGTTTGTCTCATACTGTATATCAATTTCTGAAAAGAAATATGTCGAATGCTTTGTAGCCAAAGTATTCCAAAGTTTGAAATATACAAAATGTCACTAAAAAAACTGTCACTTTTTGACTGACCTTGAACGAAACGTTGAATTTGTCAGTCTTGACAAATTAACAAATAAGCATTTCAGTGTGTTACTTGTTTTGGTCACATCATCATTGTATAGGGTTGATTGAAAATAATAATGCCCCTGTATGCACCCTGTATCTGATAATATTTTTTTATCAAAAACCAGTCTGAAATTATTTTCTTATGGGGAGGCAATATTTGTTGCGCAAAAAACTCTCATTTGAGATGTTTTGCTGATAGGCTAATGCCAACACGAAATAAAAAAAATTGCAGCAGGCATAGACTAGGTGGAAAATGTTGTTGAGGAAAAAATAAAATTAAACACGAAAACGTTTTTTCTTCTACAAAGTTACAGTAGAATAATGTACATTGAACTGACAAAAATTGAAAATGTACAGTACCAATTTTTTTGGTTTTGGAATGCTTCAGAAATTAAAAAAGCAATGATATTCTGAAAATTATTTCTCTAATAAATCGCAGTGCAATTTTATGTAATCTATGTAGTTATACAAATGCTATACAGTAATAAATAAACTGAATTCATAACAAAACTTTGGGAAAAATAAAAAAAAAAACTTGTTTTCAGTACCGTTTTTTTTTTGTATGGTATTAGGTCCTATTTGATTATTTTTCAGTGATCTATCATCTTGAGAAATGCCGTACAAGAATCTTTCGTCGAAAAATCTCCATCCTGGATGGAAAGTTTCTTTTGCCTGCACCGCTCACAACTGACGGCACAGTGCGTATAAAGGAGTTGTTTCGTATGGCACTATACAGTGCGGCTTTTTATAGTCCCCCCCCCCCCTGTTAACTTTTGAACGGTTCGACGTAGAAACATAAGTGAAAAACCGTTTCGAGGGTTTCACCAATACTACTTTTTGAAATAAAACATTTGGTGATTGCTCAATAAGGGTCGCGGGGGGGGGGGCATCGACTCAAAATTTTTAAATGGCATGGGGGGTCAAGTAGCACATCGTTGAAAAGAGAATTCAATTCTCTTCACAACCATCTAAATATTTTTGAATTTTGTTCATAATTTTCTTCCCCATTTCGATGTTTATGCCTTTCGATTTTTTTTTAGTAAATGTTCCTCCAGCGTCGAGTAATTGCAATGTTTTCTCTCTCAAAAAGTAGTATCGGTAATACCCTTCAAAAAAATTTTGGTTTCATTGTTCCATATCAAACCGTTCAAATTTATCGAGGTATGAGTAGTATTCAGTTCCACATTTATATTTGATATTTCCAATAGAATTGCAAAAAAAATAATAACGAAATTCAAAAAAATTCAGATGGTTGTAAAGAGAATGGAATTTCCTTCTCGACGATGTGCCACTTGACCCCCCATGCCATTAAAAAATTTTGAGTTGATGGGCCCCCCGCGCCCCCTATTGGGTAATCACCATATTTTTATTTCAAAAAGTAGTATTGGTAAAACCCTCGAAACGGTTTTTTATTCATGTTCCTACGTCAAACCGTTCAAAAGTTAACAGGGGGGGGGGGGAGACTATTGAAAGCCGCACTGTATAATCCAATAATAACAGACAAACTGGAGCAAAAAGCGAAGAATGAATAGTAGCACTCTAAAACTCGGCACATGACATCTCGACATGATGTCTTATTAGAAAAAAAATTGTTTACCAACAAATCAGGGGTGGAACCTAAACAATTTTTCATTTAGAAAGAGATAAATTTTTGTTGTTATTTCAGAAAATATAAGATTTATCAAAAAACGATTTCGATAAGTTGAGAGATAATTCAATTCTCCACAAGAATGATTTTCAGTTATACCCTATGAAATACGCTCGTTTTCTCAGAAAACGTGGTTTAACGCCGACATCACATTTCATACTCGCGCTAACCCGCTACTGCAAGTTCAGGCAGGGCCGAAAATAAAATTTGTCATAACTTTGCTAAAAAGTATAGTATAAGGAAAAGAAAAAGTAAATGTCGTTCCTGAAGACTTCTACTTCCTCATGCAAATATAACATGTGAGTATCTGAGTCCCAAAATGTGTTTTTTCCCACTTCACATAACATTTCTACTTACGGAGAATCCGAAAGTCATGAATATTTTAGTTGATATGGAATAATTATACTGAAGCAGGAATCAGTACATTCTTTGGACCATATGTAACGATTTTAAACTAGTGAGACAAGTCTCACTTATACATGCCAAAGAAAAAACTGGGTTTTACTCCTGCCTCAGTTTACAACTCACCCATAATCCCGGCAGTTTCTTCAGTAAATGTTGAAAATAATCGCTCATACGCATCCTACATAAAAAATTAAGTATGTGATTTTAAGCTTGAGATTTGCACTTCACAACAGTGTTATCAAACATATACGCAGGATATGAATAAGCGATTATTTCCAACATTTACTGAAGAGAATGCCGATTTTATGGGTAAGTTGAATATGAGGCAGGGATAAAACAAAGTTTTTTTTTTGGCATGTATAAGTGGGACCTGTCACACTACTTTAAAATTGCATATAATCCAAAGAGGGTATGGGTTGCTGCTTCAGTATACTAATTCCATATTTACTGAATTATTCATGATTTTCGGATCATCCGCAAACATCTCCGAAGTGCGACAAAACACATTTAAGGTACTCAAATAATATTATATTTGCATGAGAAGGTAGGAGTCTTCAGAAACGATATGCACTTTTCTTTTCCCTTCTCCGATCATTTTTAGCAGAGTTATGACCAATCAAATATTCGGCTCCGGCAGAACTTTCAGCGGCGGATATGCGTGTACGTGAAATTTGATGGCGGCGTTTAATCACGTTTTCTGAGAAACTACTAGTAATAAATTTTGTGGAAAATTGAATTGTTTTTCACCCTGTTGAGTTGTTTTTCCGATAAATCATATACTTTCCAAGATTACAGCAAAAATCTATTTATATATTTTTAAACGAAAAAAAATATATATATATATATGTTCCACCCCTGGAATTTTCGCAAACAATTTTTTTTCGTGTTTGTCATGGTTCCAGCTACTAGCATACCAAGTTTGGTGGTGTTACAATCGATTCTCGTCTCAAACCCAATCGTACTGGATTAATAATTCTGAATATAATTCATGCTGGGTCAAATGACCCCTTCAAAATTGTCCTGGGCTTGTAGACTATAAACAAATATGTGGCTGCCGAAAACACGTCTTGAAATCAACTAATTTATGCAGTAACTGCCCCGAAAACTGTTATAATAGAGACCCAATAATATTTGAAGAGGTTAGTGATTCAGAAGATATTATTGATCAAGAGCCAGCAAATAATCTTAAATCGAAATTGAAGAGCTTGAAAACGTCGATGATTTTGAAGATCCTTCTGAAATTCCAAATGTGATAGAAATAATTAGAATTAATTTTTAATAAAGATTTGTAAATTTGCGAGAATATGTTTTTGAAAACAAAACAAATCCATAGTTTTAAAAAATAATAAAAATAATAATGATAAATTTTATAGTATAATTATGTATTTCGAATATTTTATCATAAATAATTCAATATAAACTACTTTTTGTTACAAAAATAATTAAGAAAATCAATAATCATTGAAAATATCGGGAAAATCATGCTTTAACGATCAATAAACCACCAATAAGTTGCATATAGACCATTTCAAAGAAGATATTTCAACAATTAATATAATCACTTATAGACAGAAAACCAGAAAAACATCAAGACAATTGTTCCTAAGAGGTATTTTTACTTTTTCCCAAATATGTACATAAGTCGAGACCTAGTCATATTTTGAATTGCGAAAAAATCGTGCTCATTCAAAACCAAAAAAGACATATTTCTGAAAAATTTCATTTCAATTGAATCATTTTATATTCAAGGAAAAAATGAAATACTGAAAAATCGATTTTTCGTCATTTTGACGGTTAATAGAAACCGGTATCAACCCCCAAACTACATATTACATATTATATTACTTATATTACTATTATAGTTAGAGTGCCCATCGGCAAAAATTTTACTGATAGATACTCTCTCCAAACTTTTTGTATGGATTCTCTATCAAGTCTGCCATCGTTTTCCTCTGTGACTTTTTTGTTTAGGGGGCGTTTTTCCAACAAAAAAAATTGATTTTTTTTGTATGTATTTTCCTCGTGTTTCCTAACTATGGTCCGAAACTGATTCGTTAGGTCGTTTTAAGAAAAAAAGTTCCTATGAAGTTTTTTTTTGTAACGCCCTGTATCTCAGAAGCGAAGCAACTCCGATATGTTCTTACGATCTTTTTTTCTCAAAACAACCTGACGAATCACCATCTAGAGTTTCGTACCGTAGTTGGGAAACACGAGGGAAACAGATAGAAAAAACTTCAAAAATTTTTTTTAGAAAAACGCCCCCCGGAACAAAAAAAATCACAGAAGAAAACGGTGGCAGACTTAGTCCAAAGAATCCATACAGAAAGTTTAGAGAGAGTATTTATAAGTAAAATTTTTGCCTATGGGCACTCTTAACTATTATTGTTTCCCCGACAACATTTTCCACCTTGTCCTTGCCTGCTGCTAATTGTTTGACAAAAATTGTAGGCCTATAAGAGCAATATTACTTTAAAGAAATGGCCACTTTCCAACTTCGACATCCTGTATCTCGAAATCTAGCCGTAGGATCAAATTGGGTCCGTAGAGACTTTTTTTCAGGAGGTCATTTTCTAAAAGATACCAAAAATTTAGAAAAATTACCCGGTGACAATTTTTCCTTGAGACCGCTGCCTGGTCCTTCAATAATTTTTTATATGAGAAAGAGTTTCAGCCGCGACTTCGACATATGTATTTAAGACAATGTTTCTCACACAACTCTATTCCACCAACACCACAAACGTAATGATACTACATAATAATTTCTGACAAAATGAATATGAATAATCACCTAGCATCGGACTAATATCTGATACACGTAAGTACTTATCTTACTATCTTACTAGCCTGTCACTTCATTGACAAATTAATTAATACGGGGAGTTACTTCTAAAGTATAGAGAGCACTCCAACATTAGGCTGATAACGATAACATAATATTATCAATAATAATCACACATCACATTATTTTTGGACCCAGTGATCACTGATCACTCACCCCACGGACCTGGGAAGTGACTAGCTGTGTAAATGACACCGGATGTATAGGCCAGTAGAGATAGACAATAAAACAATTTTCCGAGGAAAATCGAAAAATCCATTTTTTTCAAGGCAAACAACCGCGCAAGAGAATAATTTCAAATAAACTCTTATGTTTGCGCGGTTGTTTGCCTCCTCAAGGTACAGCATGTGCTTTTGGTACTAACAAACAAACAAAAACATTTTTTTAAATCCACTTTAAAATGTATCATCAGTAATCTGTTCGCTCCCAAATTAACCCTATGTGTTACCAATGAAGTTTTATTCCCAGTTCTGTCCATAAATTATGAATAATTTTAACATATACGCCACATAACCTCACAACACTCTTCCCTAAAGATGACAATAAAAAATTGTTGAAAGCTTGGAATCTGTGTATTAGAGTACTCTTATTGGCCTGCTGCATATCCCAAATATTGAAAACTCATATATATATTTATATATATATATATATATATATATATATATATATATATATATGTATATATATATTTATATATATGTATATATATGTATATATATATATATTTATATATATATATACATATAGAGAAGGGTAGTCTCTTGACTGGACTAGTTGATCTTTAAATTAAGATATTCTCAACCTGATGAGTAAGAATATCCTTGGAAATGCAGTCAGGAATAAAAGGCCTCGTTGAAGTAACACTCTGGTGTTCAATAGTCAAGCTTTCAAATTTTTTTAATTTCTTTATCAAGACATCTGAAAATATTAATGGTGTAAACATAACACTAAAAATATGACAATATGAAAAACAACTTACTAACGTGAGGATAGTTTGAAGAAAATAGCATGTGCTTTTCCCTTGGTCACTGTATACACAATAGGTTTTACGGAGAAGATATGAAAAATATGCACTGGTTTATAAAATCAGAAAAATTAAAAAGTGACACAGTGTGCATTTTGTCTCGATCGAGAGAAAAGCAAACGTAATACATTAAAACTGAAATCTTGTTGGAGATTTCCTTAGATTAAAAACATTTTTAAACACAAATCAACATTGTCACATGTAACCGGCTCCAGCACAGAAACAGGAAAGCAGAGGACACAATGAAAGAGAAAGATGAAACTAAAATGTCAGCTGTCATCCACCTGTCAGATGTCATGTGTACTGACTCCATGCAACTGTGATAGAGATGAAACATGTTTATGTTCTATGGGAAATAAAGTGAGTGCCCTCTATGGGGGATTATATGTACTAATTAAAGAGTTTACATTCGAATTTGAAAATGATGGATTTGATTCTAACAGTAAATAACAGATAAATTTGCAACATCAGACCTTTTGTTCATACTGTTTGGTTCATTGTTAATATAAACCATCTCTAGAAAATTTCTCTTGAGATAGTTGTCCTCCCTTGCTAAAATGGTTGGTTCATTAAAATTGATATGGTGAAAAGTATTAATGCTATGTTCTGCAAGAGCACAGCTATTCTTTTTGAGATTACAATCACTCCTGTGGGACGTGATGCGTCCTTTCTACTATTCTGACCTATGTAGACTTGGTTACAATTTGAACATGGCAATTTATAAATAACATTGGTTTGTTCTAATTTAGTAAGAGGAGTTTTAGTTTTGGTGTAGAGAGAAAAACTCTCTAATATTTTTAAATCACAGGAACTTCGCATTGCCAAAAGAAACTTAAAGGTAGTAAACAATCTCTACACCAAAACTAAAACTCCTCTTACTAAATTAGAACAAACCAATGTTATTTATAATTTGCCATATTCAAATTGTAACCAAGTCTACATAGGTCAGACTAGTAAAAACCTGTCAGGACGCATCACGTCCCACAGGAGTGATTGTAATCTCAAAAAGAATAGCTGTGCTCTTGCAGAACTTTTCACCATATCAGTTTTAATGAACCAACCATTTTAGCAAGGGAGGACAACTATCTCAAGAGAAATTTTCTAGAGATGGTTTATATTAACAATGAACCAAACAGTATGAACAAAAGGTCTGATGTTGCAAATTTATCTGTTATTTACTGTTAGAATCAAATCCATCATTTTCAAATTCGAATGTAAACTCTTTAATTAGTACATATAATCCCCCATAGAGGGCACTCACTTTATTTCCCATAGAACATAAATATGTTTCATCTCTATCACAGTTGCATGGAGTCAGTACACATGACATCTGACAGGTGGATGACAGCTGACATTTTAGTTTCATCTTTCTCTTTCAATGTGTCCTCTGCTTTCCTGTTTCTGTGCTGGAGCCGGTTACATGTGACAATGTTGATTTGTGTTTAAAAATGTTTTTAATCTAAGGAAACCTCCAACAAGATTTCAGTTTTAATGTATTACGTTTGCTTTTCTCTCGATCGAGACAAAATGCACACTGTGTCACTTTTTAATTTTTCCGATTTTATAAACCAGTGCATATTTTTCATATCTTCTCCGTAAAACCTATTGTGTATACAATGACCAAGGGAAAAGCACATGCTATTTTCTTCAAACTATCCTCACGTTAGTAAGTTGTTTTTCATATTGTCATATTTTTAGTGTTATGTTTACACCATTAATATTTTCAGATGTCTTGATAAAGAAATTAAAAAATTTTTGAAAGCTTGACTATTTAACACCAGAGTGTTACTTCAACGAGGCCTTTTATTCCTGACTGCATCCCCAAGGATATTCTTACTCATCAGGTTGAGAATATCTTAATTTAAAGAGTTTTTATATATATATATATATGTCATTTGTTTTTGGAAAAAAATGGATTTTTCGATTTTCCTCGGAAAATTGTTTTACTTTTAAGCAAAATTTTCCATTTTTCTACTACTGAAATGCTTTGTGATCATGAAAAAATATGTGCTTGACACTATAAGAAATTCGTCCACGGCGTGAGCTTCAATTATTTTTTACTTTTTAGTCCATAATGGAAGTAAAGCGTGTTCTTTAGTTTTTTTAAACTATTATTTTTCGACTGTAAGCTTCCCAATCGACTCAACTAATGTATTCAAAGCTATTAACTTATATACCTACGTATACAGGGTGTTTCCGAAATTGGAGCAATTAAGAAAATGGGTTGTTATATGGAACATAATGGATAAACAAATGACAAGAATGTTCCTTTTTGAAACAGTAAAAAATGTTCGAACATTTTTATGAAATTGATAAATTTGAAATATCTAAAAAATTGGCTTTGTCGATTGAAAACGGAAGACATTCTGTTTTATTAAAATTAATTGTGAGTAATTTAGAGTCGAACCTTTGTTTTATTTTGAGGGAATTTCTCTCAACTCTGCCAACAACTGTTGCCACCAGAACAGAAGATTGCAGTGTCATTCTCGGAGCTGATTGGGTGGCTTTCTGTTTCAACATTGTGTAAATCACAGAGGTATATCTTGAATAAAATGGGTCTCGATAGTGTACCTTGTGGGACTGCAAATTCCACATTTTCACAGCGACTGGTGGTTCCCAGGGGTTTCTGGTGATACACTGGATTAAAAGCTTTTGGTATATCCATGAATATGCAATGTTTCTTAAAGTTTTCAACCCAATGATTCAATTGCATCATCCGTGGATCTGGACTCCTGGAACCCATATTGGTTGAGGAAAGAATCTTATATTCCTTGAAAAATTTCGATATTCTCACTTTGGTTATAGTTTCAGGTATTTTTATAAGGTTAGATACCAGTGATATAGGTCTGTAGTGGTTAAAATCCAGTTTGTCGTAAGTTTTATACACCGACCGGTGTAATCACTGAAATTTTCAGCTTTGATGGCCAGTATCATTGGTTTGATGTTATGTTATGTTAAATAGGTATGATGGAGGTTTTGAAATAAAATTCACAATGCATTTGAGAGTTTTAGCACTTATATCATCGAATCCCGGTGCCTTATTATTCTTTAAGTTCGAAATCAAACTTGTCACTTCGTTCTCAGAGGTTTCTTCAAGGAACAATGAGTTTGGTAGTCGTTTCTCACCTTTCAAGTCTATATTTGTGATGTATCCCGCTAATTTTTCGTTTCTTATTTGTGTTATTTCACATTTCTCATTTTTGTTGGAGCATGCCTCTTTTACAGTTTCTCACATTTGTTTGCTATTACCCCCGCCTCTATTTATCTTTCTTGTGTAATATTAATTTTTTGCTTGTTCCATTATGCCGTTTAATTTATTTCTGTGGTTTTTGAATTGTTCAAATTTTGTTCTATTATTTATTCTATTTCTATTAGTGGATGCCTTAATTTTGAAAATTTTCGTATTTTTTCTGTTCGTCTTTTTATTTTGTCTATCCTAATCTCAGTTTTCCTCTCGATATCATTCGTCTCATAAAATTCATGCCATGATTCTAATTCCATATCGTTTGCCAATTTATCATAGTTGATGATGTGTTTGATTTTTAGGACATCTCTTATCATGTTGTTTTCAATTTGGAATTGAAAAATTATTGATAAGGGATCCATAAAATGTGTTTTTAGTACGATAGTAATGGCATCTTTTCGAATATTATTGAAAAATATATATTCGATGCAGGATTCTGTATTTTTCGTTACCCTTGTATTTTCGTTGATTGCGGATGAAAATCCGGCCTCACATATGATATTTTCGTATCACCCAGTATGGTTATATTGTACCCAAGAAAAACATATTTTTTTAAACAATTGCTTCAAGTGCGAATTAAACTGTTCAGAGCTTGAGGACGGCGATCTATAGAGGCAAATTATATCAAGTTCTCAGTCTAACCGCAAAGTCACTTTAATTGCTGTTGATTCAAAAATTGTGATCATTTTATAAGTGTAATTATATTTATTATTAATATAGATCATACATCCATCGTTCTGATTGTATTGTACGTTAGGAGGCTATGAGCGCGATCACATTTGGGACGCTATTTAGGGTAAAAGATTCAACTGATAACTCAAAAACGGTTCGTCGTATCGATTTCAAACAAGGACAGTCTTCTAGAGGAAGTTTCATTCTACGTACGTGCTGTAATGGAAATTGAGTTTTCAATCCACTTCTTCACAAAAATTGTCTCAAAAATGTCCCATAAATGCAATTACTAAGAAGCAATTTTTTGGGTAGATGAAAAAATAATTAAAAAAAAACATTTAAACACGTACATAGATCAACGTTTTACCTCTCTTTTGATATCAAATTCATTTCGATTGGATAAAGATTGCTTCAAATTTTAATGGAAGACCATTACCACTGCAGCTATCTCGACTATATATGAAAAGCACCTTGAGGTGCTGCCGCAGACATAGTAATATAGAATCAACGTCCCCTAGAAGCCTGCCCTTGTTTGAAATTGATACGACGAACCGTTTTTGAGTATCTACTCTTTTACCCTAAAAAACGGCACAAATGTGATTGCGCTCATGGCTCAGGTATTGGGCATAATATATTCATCAAATTCATTGATGAAGGTATCCATTTATCGTATAAACTCAAACAACTTGTACATTTATATTTTGTACAATGAAAAATGCCTATTGGTACTTGAAATATACGAAAAAAATATAAATACAATAAAAATCACTAGAAAGATAAGATTATACAGAATTAATACAAGAAATATATGTCGATAGAGATAGTCCAGTTCATTTAGGTAAT
Source organism: Chrysolina haemoptera (assembly GCA_958298965.1). NCBI lineage: Eukaryota > Metazoa > Arthropoda > Insecta > Coleoptera > Chrysomelidae > Chrysolina > Chrysolina haemoptera. The sequence goes on along the minus strand of OY282592.1, from coordinate 25,592,999 downwards.
ATATCTTTGATGGCGAAGAGTTCTCGTCGATTTTTCACTGGAAGAGAATCGGAACTCTGGTGATATTTCTGTTTTTATTTAGCTTCCTTAAATTTTTTCTATTCTCGTGGTAATTTGCTTTTGAATTTGTATAGGTCTCCAGATTTCTAAATTGTTATTTCTTGTCGGTTCACTTGGAGCACTATTTGAGGAAATTATCAGAATTTTTGTTGAAATATTGTAGGGTTCGTTATTATCTTTGAACCTATCCAAAGATTTCTACATTCACCACCAGCGTTTTTTTCCCTTTATTAGAACATTCAGCTTCTTTGCTTTAGCAAGCTTCAGAGGGGTAACTAATATCTTTTGGTTTTTTCAGTCCTCAACACAGATATCTTGAGAAACATATATTGTCTTACCATTAGTTTGTGGCAGTTCTGCAATACTTGTTGTTTATTCAGGTAAAAAATGAATTCGAATTTGATGGTCGGTTTATTTCGGTTAGGGAATGAATCTTGCTCATCGAGTTCAACGCCTAGTTTCAGGACAGGAATTTCTATCCTATAAATCAGTATGTTATTCTTTCTAACTATTCTATCTTCCAGTTCTTCTCATGCTGCTCCACTTTCTCCTCCAGTTTTTGTATTTTTATCTTGTTCTGTTCTGTTCTAGGATCTCAGCAATTGTAATATTCTCATTTTTTATTTCAAGCTTTATTTCTCCTTTATTTTTTTCCTTCATCTCCTTATTGTTTCCAAAAGAATCTCTAACAACACCTTGTTTAATAGCACGGTTGGCATATACAGTGACCGCCAAAAAGTATGTACCATATGGGAAAAAAGTTTATTATTAGAGAATTGGAAAAACGATTCTTGGGAAAAGTTTGTGCATGTCCTATAAAAATCGATATTGACACATGTCACGTGATCGCTGGTATGGCGGCAAATTGAAAAAAAATTAATATGAAAAGGCAAAAAGTGGGGTAAAATATCAAAAAAAGTTATCCCAAAAAGTTGTTCAGAATGGAATTTTATATACATATACAGAGTTAGAAAAGATAATGAGAGATAATTGCAAATAGCTATTTTTTTAAATATTTTCCTAGCTGTATGAAAATATCAAATTATCTTATGAATAGCTTGACCATACTGAAACATTTGTATTTCAATGGGAATGACAAAATTTTCTAATTTTTTCCACACCTGTGAGCACTAAATTAAAAAATTGGATTTTGTAAAAACCCTGGTTGTTACATTGGTTCGTATCTAACACTTTTCACAAAGCATTTGACATTTGATAAAATGAAAATTCGGTTTTTGTGGATGTTAGTGGATAATTGCGATTTTTATAATCTTTACAGAGATTAAGTGATTCACGTAGCCTCATGGAAAATGGGTTCAATGGGTTTGTTTTTGTTCAGTTCGGTTTGTTTGTCCCCCTATGGCATTGTTCCGCAACTGTCATATTACGTCACGATCAGTGTAATTTTGATACTATTGGTTGATTTAAAATGTTTCCACATGACGATTGGCTGACAGGATCGTATAAAAAAATAATCAGAGCAATTTTCGCTGTGACCGTTACTGCCTGAACTTACTGAACCTATTGCCTGTGCAAAATTTTCAGCCGATAAGTTTTAAAAGCTGTCTGGTTTCCAAACGCTCAATTATTTTCAAAAGTGATTTGTTGACACTAACGTCGGATTTTTTTCCAGCTCATACCGATTTTTATGTTCTGATTCCCACGAAAAGTAAAATCCTGTAATGTTCAGGAAACATTGTGAACACCGTGAATAAAGTTTTTAGCTTTTATGCGTTTTCAAAGTATCTTCGAGGAAGAGAATGACTGAAAGTTTGATTGTCAAAATTGAATTAGACAGAATTTTTTGTTTTCCTGAAAGCTATTTAATTCATTGAAGTATCTTGACAACCCAACAATGAATACTTCAGAACTATGAAACGTTTCATGAAATACTCAGTTTTCCACTCAAAATTATTATATTTGAGTTTTTCTTCAGAAATTCATTCGGGAATAGCTTACCTGTCTCTAATCGTGTCGAAATAATCCGCAATATAATCCACAGCAGCTTTTCCAAACTCACGAAACTGCCGAGAGTCCATCGCAAAGTTGGTTTCAGTTCTACCGCTCGCAACTTTTTGAACAACACTGATTTGTTTATTTCACGTAAAAAGATTGAGTTTAGGTGTCTTGCAAATTTGCTCACGAGAAGGAACTCCGAAGACTGATACTGATATATGCGATAACGAAAAAAATAAGTTAGGTATCAATACTTATATATGCATTCCTTCAAGGTCGCTGAATCGAATTAGGGGCGTATCTCAACTGAAAACTTGTACAGGTAGTTTTGTTTCGCGAAGTTGCTGGCTGACGCACTTTGAAGTAGGAATAAACTCTTGGAAAATCCAAAGCGTTTTCGCTTTACATGTACGTGTAGCATGTAGGTGATTAAATGTGAAATTATTTCTTGAGAAATATCAAACTGAAATAGATGATCGCCAAACAAAGGGTGTTCTCAAACAAGAAATATTTTTAAAAAATTAAAAAGGCAAGGTAAGTCGTATTTCCAAATATAACCCACTATGATCAGGCCATTTTATTCATTATATCTTATTTCCTTCTTTGGGTCCTCCGAAATATATTTTATTTTTCCTTCCATCCCACGCGGAAGGGCTCCAATAATGGGTCCTCCGCAACCCTACCCCACAATCTCCCCGACCCCAATAGCGGTTAGTTCATTCATACCGAGGGTAAGCATGCTCCTTCTTCGAGTCCGCCACTCCTGTTCCAATGGGCTTCAGTTTGGGGAACTCGGAACAATTCAAACAGCTGCGGTGTAGATCCATGACAGGCCCGATTGAGAGGCCTACGTGCTCATGGTTCTGATATCCACCCAAAAACCGCTATTCAATCATCATTATCATCATCATTAAGGGCCATGTAGCTCTGTGATTGAGACTTTCGCGTTCGAAACCATTGACTGCTAGTCGGCTGGGTTCGAGTGCTTAGCGACTACAGATTTTTATCTGATGGCCTGAGAAAGTGCTAGGAATCGCACGTTAAAGGGTAATCCTTGGCTCGCACAAGTTTCGACTTTTGAGGGCTGCCGTTCGTAAGAGGACGACGCGACGGCTGGTTAATGGAAAAAACAATTTTAACAATTTATCTTCTTTTTTTATTTCTTTTTTTTATTGGTGATAATTTTATACATGTGAAACGTACGTTTCCCGTGCCATATTTCCATGAAAACAGAATTATCGTTCAAAAAATAGGTAATTTCTAGCGGGGGGTTTAAAGATGACAATTTAATTTATGTATGAAAAATCGCATATGCCCCACTGCAATTGTAACTTTGACAGCGGCAAAAGTTAGCTCTAACTTTTACAGCGACAAATACACTAGTGGTTTTGTCACTTATTAATTTTTTTTTTTTTTTGAATTGATATAATTGATGAAATCCATGTTAATATCTATAATGAAACTATAGTTTAAATGATTTTCACATCAAAAGGGTTTACAAAACCACGACAATTGTTTCGCTTTACAAAAGCTTCTTTTGATGTGAAAATCTTTAGATACACTGTATCTTTACCACTTGAAGAAGCTTTTGTAAAGCGAAACAATTGTCGTGGTTTTGTAAACCCTTTTGATGTGAAAATCATTTAAACTATAGTTTCATTATAGATAGTAATACTTATTCATTTGTTTATAAATTATCGCGGTGTTGGTTGCTAAAATGAATAGTTTAACATTGAATTTGAGTTTGAATTTCTAATTCATTACATCATTCTGCCGAATTACACTCGAGGTTGGTATTAATATCGGGTAAATTTGTGTTATTCAAATTATAAACTATTTCCTTCTCAATTTGACTCGAATAACTGTCAACTTAAAAACACCTCACCTTCGGAGTCGTGTTTTTAATAGTTGACAGTTATTCTCGTCGAATTGCTAGGAAACAGTTTCTCATTAAACAACCCAAATTTACCCGATAACATACAAACCACTTGTGCAATTATAAGTGATAAAATAACTATTTTCGATTTATCTTTTTTTAAAAGTATCTTTATGGCGCATTTTATATCAGATGATTTCGAACTGATGCCAAAAATTTGAATATATGTCTATAAATTTCATAGTCATCACTATTATATAAAAAAAAATACCCGCTGCATTTTCAAACCAGGTAACAAATTTGAAAGGAGGGTATGCTTTTGATAGGAAAATTTGGGCTATTCATGAAAAATTATTTAAATCTTCTCAAATGCCTAGAAATGAGTAATGTAGAAGTACATTTTAGTTTTTTTCAATATAGAATAAGTTATCTTCTATGATATGTTCTTATCGAATATTTTCAAAGAATGCAAAGTGGCAACATTGCTCTTGAATTATTTCAATAACTAATTATCAAAACTGACATTTTCCATTTATTGTACATTGAAACTCATCATATTTTGTCTTACAAAATCTGCTTTAAAAGAACTTATTTGAAGATGTTCCGGAATGGTTTGGAAGTTGAAATTTTAGAAAAATGTTTCCCTCCTTTGAAATTTTAGTTTACTTGTTGAGCAGAGCGTTGGGCAGAATTTGTTGTGCTTACAACTTGAACCAATGTAATTGAAAGGACCAGAAAGTAACTTCTTTATTATACATAAAATGAACAGTTGAGAAACAACTAGATATTCAACAAAAACTCGAAAATATATCGCAATAAGAACGTGTCTTGCATGTGTCTTGATTCCATTTCAACGTCAATCAAGAGAATGAAAAATAAAATTTTGTTGAAATTGAATATTCCTTTGTGAATGTCGGTGTTGCCAAAAATCAGATTATTTAGATTTATATAAGAACTACTACAAAACAAACCGCAGATATTATTAAAAAATCTTTAAGTTTGTCACTGTTCCTCAAACATATACAAGATGTACAAAGCAAACTCAAATGAGTAAATAGTTGTTCTCTTCTGTCATTCGCACATTTTGTAATTGTGAATTCCGATTATTAGTGTTGAAAAGAGATGTTAATTATGGTAGTGTTAACACTATCTATCTAATTTTTTTCATAGTTTAGATATTCAATAAATGAGATGTTATTAATTAACTGGATTTTTTGAAATGAAAACCGTTAAGTTGATGATGTTTTCTTTTAATTAATCATAATATTGAAATTTATGGGTACATTATATAAATTTCAGTAGCAAGCAAACACTTGATTACCAAAAAAAATATTCTTTTCAAAAATTCAAAAATTTTTGTATGACTTACTTTTCTAGTTGTGTTCCTTGCTATCTAGCTTCTGCTCAGACCGATCTCTTCACGTGGTGTGGTCGATGGAGTGTCATCCGACCCTCTGCCAATAAATTCCGATATTCCGCAGGGACCTATTTTAGCCCCAACAGTGTTTCTTCTTCAATGATCTGTTGAGAGCTACCCCATGTTCAGTGAACAGCTTTACGGGTGATAGAACCCTTTTTACCGTTCTCTCTTCCAGAGCTCCGATATCAGCTAATGTTGGCAGAAAAGTTCGTGGAAGAATCATGAACGAATTAAATACGGACTTAGCAAACATTCTATAATGGGGAAATTTTAGATTTTGTCCAAAAAAGGGACATTCGTCTTGTTGGTGATACTTCGTTAACAAGCTCGATTCTCTGGAACACCGCATAAAGGTGGCCTTTTCATGGATATTTCTATGCTCTTCCGAAATATCATCAGGATCGTTCCACCGCCGTTAGAGTTCCTATAGAGACTGACCCATCGAGCTCAGTCCTAACATCCATATGCCGTCACTTCAGAGAAATGACAAACATCTTTTTCCCAGGGCTCGTAGTTTAACTATCGGAAAAGCTGTGTTGGTTGTTTTGAAATGGTACCTGAGTTTAGTGAACTAATTAAGCAATCTATTATAACATCCAATATAATTGAGGGTCAGGTAGCCGAGTGAATAGAATACCCGTTTTTCGGTCGTTCTCTGCTGGTGTCTGGGTTCACATTCTGGCGATTGCAGAATCTTTTCCATGATGGCCCGAGAAAGTGCTAGGAATCAAAGGTTCGACCTCGCTAATCCTTGGCTCGAATAAGTTTCGACTTCTGAGGGCTGCAGTTCATAGAGGGGCGCCATCTGGTTGACGGAAAAAACAATTTAGAACAATTTTTTTTATGAAAAAAGGGGAGAAAGCTCCTACCTAGCATTGCTGTCTGTCATCTGGAAGTTCGTGAAATATTTAGATTGCACTGATATGTCGGAGCTCCGGAGACAGGCCCCAATGGTATAATCCAACCGGATAAAAAAAAATTCCTGCCTCCTTCTTGATAATTTCATTAGTTTAGTTTCTTAACGGATTTCAACGTTTTCTTCCTCTAAGTTCCGAAAACTCTTTAAAATCAACCCCCTAGGGAGTTTTTAAGCCACTTGAATTAACGTTGAAAAATAACAGCTTTTGTGGTTATTCTCAATAACGATAAGGTTGATTTTAAAGAGTATTTGGAACGTAGAGGAAGATATCGATAAATTCCGTTAAGAAACTGAACATAACCTATAAGTTTTGACGTTAGCAAAAGGTCATTTTGTTGATATACTTAAAATGGATAAAAATATTTAAATTATTATAAGAAGTGAGCAGGAATATTACGAAAAATGCAAGATTTTTATAAATATAAAAATGTTAGTGAGAAAAATAGTGGTAACTTTGCGTTCCTTGAACCAAAATTACCGTTCTGTGATAACGATGACCACAAACCTCGTTATTCTGATCCGTCGTTAATAACGTTGGACGTTATCGCCATTTGTTTTGCCTCCCCTCATTTATCTTACTGCGCAGTCTCACAAATAACGATAACGACAAAACTCGTTATTTTAAGTGGCCTGATAACTCATTAATTTTTCTTTTATTATTATTTTATAATTATTTATTATTATTATTTCTTTTTTTAAAATTTGGAAGAAAAACCTAAATGCGACTAGTCACTCTATTACCCTATTACTCTTATAACTCGGCATCACCCTGCTTCATTGTCTAAGAGATTGATAACATTTTTTTGCACGTGAATTCAACGATCTTTTTGCATTACAGTTCATGTTATTGCAAGGTCGGAACAATAATGATTTTTCAGGAACTTTTATTCGTTGTATTATGTGCTGGTATTTCCCGAGCATTAGTACCTGTCCTCGCAAATATATAAAATTACCAAGAGGAAGGCCTTTGGCATTTCCAGAACGACAGTTTTTACCTCTCTAATTGACAGTAATTTTCACTTACTCGACCATATTTATTGTTTTAATTTCTCATTCTTTCTCATTTTAAATTACACACATGCTAATACTGATCTTAGTAACCAACTGATAATGAACCTTGTGAAGTGAATGTATCTCATAAAGATAATTCACAACAAAATTCTGACTTACTAGTCTAAGAGTTGGCTACGAATAAGAAAAAAAAATAAGGTGCAATGGAATTTTTTATGTACAGTTCGGCAAACAGATCTATGTCGATCTGGGGCACTCTTAAAATAAATGTCAAGTAAATGAAACTTGGGGTGGTGGTTCAGTCCAAACCATTTATCTAACATTTCCTTGCGGAATTTTGAAAAACAGATTTTTTGTTTTTTTTTTCTGTTTTTCCTGTATAACTGTTTTCCCTTGTATCCTACGACTTGAACGATATCGTTTACTTTTGTAGGGCGAAAAATTTTCTATAATCTGCATTAACAAACGTATTATTTGACTGGCCTGTCGACTGGCCTACTATGGTCCGTCGTACGACTTATGCGCATCATGGGTGTGCATATTTTCACGGTTTCAGCTATGTTTGCCGAACTGTAATAAGATCCCTCGCTAGATCACAAACACATGGCTCTGCAGCCTAAAGCGCACGCGCGTCATTATTAAATCAAAATTAAGTGGTTGAGTGTACCCCTTAAATTAGGTATTGTTATAGTTTTCATCAGCAGAAATTGCGTGAAATTATTGTCAGAAATATAGGTAAGGGATGAATCGGCGTTGCCAGTATTTGTTAAAGTTGTAAGAACATTGTTTACATTTCAATGACAAGGTTCAGTCCTGTTAATTTCGTTGTTATACTATTTTTCTAATCTTGTATTATATACAGGGTGTTTTCAAAATTGGAGCGTTAAATGAAGTGGCATATGTCAAAACAAAACTAAATGAGGTAATATATTATTGTCGAAAAAAAATTATTTTGGGAGATGTTGAATTTTAAAGGCAGGACCACATATACGCAGTGTTGGTAGTGGTGGCGGCGGCGGTGGCGGTTTCTTTAAAAAATCGTCTCAATCGCAAAAATAAATGAAGGCTTCTTTAGATATAGGAAGTATTTTTTTAAGGAGGACGAGGTTTTTCAAGTACTTATAAAAAGTAAATACGAGTCACTTGTATTTGGAGAAACCTTAGATTTTTCTGGCTCCCTTTTCTGGGAGATGCTCACGTCCGCACATAGGTTCGCAATTTAGGAGGTATCCTTGGAGGTTCCTCTGATCGGCGTTCTCGGGACGGTCGGCTTGGCTCCTTTCGAATGGGTTTCAAGTCCCTGCTCTGGTTTTCCTTCAGGGCGTGCTCTTGGGAGGTGGTTACAGGGATCCCGTTTGATGGTTTTTATATGAACTCATGTTTGGAGGTATCTTCGTTTCCTCTGGTATTCTTTTCCGGGGTGCCTTCCTCCGCACTTAGGTTTGCCATCTCATAGGGTTCCTCTTGGCGGCGCTCTCGGGACGGTTCTCCAGGTTCCTGCTTTGGTTCCCCTTATAGGGATTTTTTTCCGTAGTGCGGGAAAATGACACCTCTTAAACTAATTTGCGTGCGAGTACAGGGTACGCAAGATTCTAGAAGAGTTTGTTTTATCTTTTTTATATCAGGTGTATTCTCATTTTTTTCAATTTATGTTGAGACTGACTGAAGGAATTCTTTCCTTTTTACAGCGTTTGTAAATGAGAAATGTACTACTTTCATTAAAATTCAAATATACAGTTTTAGCCATTTAAGACCGGATCACTCTTATAAAATCTACATTTTCCAACCGATTCATATGATTTTTTTTTATTAGGTAGACATTCAAAAAGTCTACGAGGACACCAAATTTCATGAATAAATCTCCATTTCCAGGGGCAACTAATCCAATTTTTCAAGGTCAAAAATCTAAAAACTAGCGATTTTTTTAGAAAAAATCGGACTACACAACTGAATTCGCGACATTTTCCAATGTTGTAATTGTAATAGGTGGTCGGTGGTCTGGCGGTCTAAGGCGCAGGCCGTTCAGAAGTTCAGTATAGCGGTAGTCGGTTCGAGCCCGATGTAAGTACGAGGGATTTTTTTCTCAAGTACGCAATATCGGAATCGATAGACTACCACAGTCCTTGTTGGAAGCAAGTGTATTGTGTGTTGTCTAGATGCCAATCTCGTCTAGTGCTAGCTTGGAGTGCACGCCGGCCACCCGAGGTGGTGCTGTAGGTTTTCCGGGTTTTCCTGCAGCTGACAAGTAAATACGCCACCAAAAATCAGTAAGTCGCCCCGGAGCGCCACGGCAAATAATAATAATAGCCGTCCTCTACCCGCACAGGCTATGCCTTTGGGTACACTCTACGAGTGTTTATGAGGGAGTATTATTATAATTAATACAAAAGTTGAAAGAGAATGAAATTTGAAAAATATGCCGTTTAATCAACCCACCAATTCGATTTCAGAACTTTTATCAAAATTTGGAATACATCACTGTATTCAGGAGGTCTTGATATATCATTGGTCAAAGTTTCATCGAAATTTATTAATAAATAAGAAAATAATAAGATAAGGAAAGAAAAATATTTTAATGAAATTTCAGTGGAATCCAGTGGTGTAGTCAAAGTTCTGATAAAATTTCTGGAATTGAATTGGTGAGTTGATAAAACGGCATTTTTTTCAAATTACACTCAATTATAACTCTTTTTTGATTGACGCATTTCAACATAATTAACATATGAACCATTTGAAAATGTTAGAATTTTTCTAAAAAAATCGCTAGTAATGTTTTAATATTTTTGACTTTGAAAAAGCATATTAGTAGGCCCTGTAAATGAAGATTTATTCATGAAATTTGGTGTCTTAGAAGACTTTTTGAATGTCTACCTAATCGATGAAAAAATCGTTCAAATCGGTTGGAAAATGTAGATTTTATAAGAATGCCCCGGTCTTAAGTGGGTCACATGGTATGTGTTTTAACCAATTTTAGGGTTAAATGTTATTCTACCGAAGGTGCTGCTGGTGAAGGAAATGCGTCTCACATGGATACAAAGTAAGCTATTGAAAATACATTGATATATAATTATAAGATAATATATTAAAGAGAGATTGAAGCAAAACTGTTAAACCTAGAGAACGATCCTTTAATTTAAAAAGTACTCATGTTTGAAATATATATTTTGGGTCTTTGATCCAGTAAGAATACCTATACTACCAAAGTTTTGGGACCAACAAAATTATGTAAAGTCGACGTAATGAGGACGTACAAATTTCGCACATTCGCATATCCCCAGATAGTCCATTTTGCGTCCTCAATTATCTTAGCTGGACGGTGTGGGAATTCACCAAAAAAAGACATAAAACGGACGTACCGGGGATATCCGAATGCACGAAACCTGGACGTCCTCAATACGTAAATAGGACGTAAACTGCGCCTAATCAGTACATTTTATTTATTCATTCATCAATTTATTTATTTTGTATAAGTTTATTCAACAAAACAGATGTTTCAATCAGAGCTGTCCCAAAGCACAGTGCTTAGTGGTCGTGAAAGCACTCGAAGCACTTTTGAGCTCCAGAGCTCGGTGCTTAGTGCTTAGTGCTCCGGAGCATATAACGAAAAGACTTAGGGCTTAATAATCCCGGGGTGGGATTCTGTGTACCATAGAATTCTATTGTCGACAATTTTGTCTCTTTCTCTCCCATGAACTCAACCATAATGTCATCTCACTTTTTATATCGACAATAGAATTCTATGGCACACAGAATTCCACGCCAGTGCTCCGGAGCACTTTTAGAGATTACTAAGCACTAAGCCTTCTCATATAAATGAATCTTGTCGAAACATGAAGTCTGAGCAGATAATACCCGGCGACACCGCCACCAAGAAAACTTTTGTTAACGTCCTTATGCAACATTTTTTCAACGAAAGTCAAAAGAAATCTGCCTAAAATTTCGTAGAGATGTCATTTGCTATCTTGATACAGGGAATGAGCGGTATATCAACCACCATTCTGTTATTTCTCATTTTGATTCACATATTTTCATTTTCAAACTGTGGGAGGTTAAACACTGTCAGGAAAACCACAAAACCAAACATTTAATCAATATTCCTAATGTATTTGAAACAAATTGCTGATTTAGGCAATTCTGTTTCATAGTAGTATATTGTGTAACAATAGCTATAAACGTCCTTGCAGTAACGAGTATTTCAATCACAAGAACAGCGTATCGGAACAAGTATCTCGACGAGATGATAAACTTGCGATATCCATGTTATCATTACAGTTTCAATTAAAAGGTCAAGACCTACTCTGTCAGAAGATTTTTCAACCACTAAACCGAACAGTAACCCTAGCGATATATTTAAACAATTGTGTTGCTATGGTAAAATTTGGTTTAGATACATTGTGAATATTTGATAATAGAGCTGTAAGCTGAATGCCATTTTAGTTGTTAGTAGGACAAGTAACTTAATCCACAGCACTTCTCAGACCGTTTAAAACGTAAGTTACTGAAACTCGATAGAACAGGATAAGATTTCAACAATCTATATTGAATCGTGACATTTTCCGCTTCACAGTAGCTTTTTCAAGCGGTAAGTGCAATAACCGCTTTAAAAAGCTACAGTGTAGCTATACATGAAATAGTATTTTTTGTGAAAATCTTTTTTTTTTAAAGTAAGTTTCTCTTACTGAAGTATATAACAGTCTGAGGAGTGCTTAGTGCTTAGTGCTCCCTGATGGGATTACTTTTTGAAATTGCTCAGTAATCGCGAGCATTTTATAAATAAAAGTGCTTAGTGCTCGAGATTTTGGAGCACTTTTCAAGAGTGCTTAGTGCTCGAAGCTCTTTTTGTCAGTGCTCGGCACAGGGTGGCAATAAATAGGTGAATTCACTTAATTCAACTGAACTAAAACTAAAAACTAAATCTAAGTGAAGACTTGAAAATGAGTAAGCAAGAAATTTTTAATCATACAGCAAAAACACGATAAGTCTGATTTTCAACTATTGCAAATGATTGACAAAATAGGTCGATGTGGATGAAGTACTGGTTATATATTGTTTAAATCGCAACTACTGGTGTCTGAATTTTGTACATAGTATTGGTGATTGGTGTGTAGAACAAATTTGATGAACGAGTGACATAGGGTTTAGTATTAAACTTGAGACTACTCAATAAATAATGACTATCAACATGGTTATTAACAATCTTGTAGAGAAAAAGAACATGTAAAACCAGTCGTCTTGATGAAAGTTTCTGCCGATTGAATCGTAATCCTGACTATACTGAATCTATAATTCAATATATTGAATTCAATATATTGAATTATAGATTTGAAGACGTCCTTGTGCTATATGGGATCATTGAAAAACGACCCGAAAATTTCAAGAAGACACCTAGTCAACGTACTGATACTGGAAGAAATACCAAACGGAAGCACTAAAAAACAATAAGTTTTACTATTGAATTTAAATCCCGTCAATATTTAAGACTCCTCCGACAATGGCATATATGTGGTAAAATCAATTGATGACATGTTAGTTATTTTCGGAAATGTCCTTAAAATGTCTTTGATCGGCAATGGTGAGTCATTGGGATAGTACTTTTCACCAAATTCCCAGGCGTCAAGCATTTTAATGGTTTGAAGATATTCCTGGGTTAGACCAAGTTTAATCAAAAAAATGTTATCATATTGTTCCGAGAGCTCACCAAAACTGTTTTATGACTGGGAAATACTACACTTTGACAACTCAATAAAATTATTTGCTGCTTGTTATAGGGGGCGCGCGGTAATTGATTGCATTAGTAGCCAAGATGGATCGACTATCTAGCTTGTGCAATTCTCCTGATTCTCAAATTGATCACTCAAAATTATATCTGATTTCCTAGTGAGCATAAATCCGGTTATTCTACAAAAAGACTCACTTTTTCTGAATGGAAATCGTTTATTCTCTCAGCAACTGCAAAATATCATTTATATTTTAATTTTTATTATATTAACCAAATCATCATGGAAACAATATGAACTCATTAATAGTTTCATGCCTGATATCAAAAACTTTATCAAGCACTGTTTCTTAACTTTCCTTTGCTTACTTTTGAAAATTATACTGGTCCCAAAAACTTGCACTGAAGTGTTTGGAGCCTTCGGTGTAATAATGAAATGTTGAAATGACAGTCTGTTTATCTTAATTGTTTTTGAGCATGAGAAAGTGTAGTAGTTCCTACTAAAGCCGATGATATATTCGAACTTCTTTAAACAGTTTCAAGTGGATGTACAATATTAGGGTATCAGGCATCGTAAATATTTCCCCTCGATTGAATCATTAGTCAAATAGGTATGACAATTTCGACAATGGACACACAATATTTGTCCTCTTAACCATCGTACCCTGGTTTTCAGTATACCCGTCAGAATGCAATTCAAATCTTACTTCCAAATGTTTATTTTCAGACCAAAACTGTTCTTTCAATTGCAATTTTGAAGGATTCTAACACTGGAAAATTATGTGAATGAGCTTGACTGACAAATTGATTATCTTACCGAAACTGAAATTGTTCATAACTAGTATTGAAAAAAATTTATCTGTCGAAAAAAAGATATTGAACGTCTGTGGCGTCACTCGACGAAAACAAAAATTTATTAGTAGGGATTACCGATGAAAGGAACAGTAAGGTTACCTTGATTATCGAAATGCGCACGAAAGATATGAATCAACATCAGATATTTATAAATAGAATTTCAAGAAGATTGCTGAAGTACGGATTATCAATGGTTCTGTAATATGTCTGGTTATCCAATAGTAGTTTACAGAACGAGTAACGTTATCAAGGTTTTACATTACAAATGAATATGTTTGAAGAACGAGGGGCAATAGCCCCGATTTCTTCAAAATTTCCGAGTTTTCTAAATCGTTCATTTCTACATAGTATTGAAAAAAAATCATTTCATCCATCGAAAATGAAATATTGAACGACTGTGGAGTCACTCAACGAGAACAAAAAGTTATCTTCAACAGTATGAATTATTGATGACAGTAAGGAACCCTTTCAGTCACGACCCTAGAAAGACTCTGATATCTGAAATTGTGAGCATATGTTGCATATGTTATATGAAAATAGTGTACCCGCTGCTCTTTTACTGTGACTTGGTTAGGGACAATGGACTGAATAGATGAAACACACAATTTACTTTACTATACTATATAATGTTTAAAAAAAATAAAAAAAAAATAAACAACATAAAAATAGTTGTTCATTATACAAGAGAAATTATATTTTAGCTCGAGGTTGTGGTAGACAAAAAACCTCGTCCATCTCGTCCCACCCGTCATCGTCATCAGATAATTGCGGAATATCTTGTCTCTTTGAATCTTTGTGCTGGAGAAGATAAATGAAATCACACAAACCCCCCTCCCCTGTTCATGGCATTTCCGAAAGTATAAATTCCCTTTTGTTGTCTTGAATACTTGCTAATCCTGTTTAGTAAAAATAAAGAGAATGATGGGTGTGACCCGTGTGTTTACTCTTTTAAGTCGAGTATTCCTATTTATAGAATACTTGAAAACATCAAGTTCAAAATTCCACAACGGACCCAATATTTTAAAAAAAGAATCATTCGTTACGTATAGAATGTTTTGCATCCTCTCACCCAAATTAGCCTTATCTTCCGTGCCCACTTGGAATCAAGAGTATTCAATAGGAAAGTATTTTTTCACACAGGTACTTTTCCTCCCTAGGGAGAAAAGTACTTCTCCTCCCCCTCATTTCAAGTAAGTTGTAAACGATGAAACTTGTGAATCTATTATAATTAAATTTTTTCCGTAATTTCTAGAACATCTTATATATCCTGTATTCTGGTAGAAATCAAACATGAATGTTATTTCTACTTTAGTTCTTTAATAGCTATATGTATATTTGGAGCGCAAAGTGATTGATTGGCGCTCGACAAAAAGATTAATCTTTGGAGAACGACCATGACACTTTGTGCTCGAAAAGCACAAATTATTTTTTCTACAAGCGCAGCTCTTAGAAAAAAATTATCGACACTTCATTCAAATAGGCACATAACATTACTTATGAGAAAATCACTCAATAGCAATCCGAAATGTATAAGCTATCTAAATGTCCAATAATTCAAATCACTAACATTAAGTGAAATCATATGTATTACGTGGGAGTAAAGTGCCTTTTTCTCCCTTGGATATTTACTTAGTAAACTACATCCTACGGGAGGAAAAGTGGCACTTTCCTTCCGAGTGATACAAATAGCTATTAGGAAAGTGAAGCATTTGCTACCTGGTTTTTTGCTTCAGTCTCTTTCGGGGTTCGATATCTACATCAAATGATATTAAACAACACGCATTAACGTTGCAGGAGGCGTGTATCCTGACTTTTATCATAGTGTAGTAAAATGACCATCAGCGCGTGCTGATAACAGCGCTCTCTCGCGGGATTTCTAGGTTGGCTTTGGAAGGGCGCTCTTCTGCTCTCCAGATCTGGAGCAAGAGTTGCTTCCTCTGCGTCTATTTCCCTATCCTCCCACGACCCCTGGGTTAAGAAGTGGTGGGATGCATGAAATATCAGTGATATGTTTCCAGAGCCGGCTAAACCCGGGTGCAGCGGGTTCGAAGCACCCGGGAGGCAGAACATGAGGGACGGCAAAACCAAACTGAGGTCATCAATCAGTGAAAGTAAAAAATCGAAGGCAGCGTCCCATACGAAACTTTTCCACTACATATTTGATTTGTTTATTGCCATATTCTCATTGGAATATGCCGGCTGCGGTGGGCGGCGCGACTCAAAATTTATAAAGAATAAAGGTAACAAAGACACTGACTGTCGATTTCGGTCTAGATTTAATCACCTTTTACGAGGAGCCGCTGCGCTACATGTTCATGTAGGTCTTCGGAAAAGTATTGTGTACAACCTACGGCTCGTGTTTCGTCATCTTGTCAAACTCGTTTGAAATATCCCATTTTCCGCACTAGTTGCACAATATACTATCTAAGTAAGTATGAGAAATGTGTACTGAATAACATTAGGCCTAGCATAAACACATTTTAATTTTTCTCATTGAAGACTTCCATTGCCTGGAGTGTTTTTATTAGCAAGACGTTTCAATCGGTACAGTATCTCCGATCGTTATCAAGTGTTAACTAACAGCTAAAGTAATGAGGGGAACTTCATAGATCCTGAGGTAATTACCCCAACTCCCTGTTTTCTTAAGTTGCTAAAGGTGAGCGTGGTAATGGGTGTGCACCCTTATCTTTTGTATCTTCTAGAATTGACCTGTTATCAATTTAATGTTTTCCACACATTCTTAATTTCAATGCTGGGTTGGCTGAAAGCATTGTTTGCTTGGATGTAAAGTGACTCTTTAAATTTACGTTTAAACCAGTTTTTTCCTTGTCTAAGTCGTTGGCATCTTTCCACAGGATGCGGTGATGTTCCGTCCGTGTTCTGCTACTCTCGACTTCGAGAGTCTCTTCCTCAGTCCAGCGTTTGTGTTCATCTACCCTAATACTGAACGGTGCTTTGGTCCCACCGATATAGCGGCGTCCGCATTGGCAGGGTATTTGGTAAACGCAATTTTTTATTTTTCAGGCTGTTTTAATTAAAAGGCTTCTTAATGTGTTACCAGATCTGAAACAGCTTCTGACGTACTTATTCCCGATCCATTTCAGTTTCTCCGATACACCTTTGATGCATGGTAGGAGAACACCGTGGCTTGGTTGTTGATCCTTGTTTTTTTTTTGTTGCCTTCTTTTATAACGTCTTGTAGGAGTCTATCTGGGTACCCGTTTTGTTTAATGTATCTCTTTATGTAGGTGAGTTCAGTTTCTTGTTCTTCGTTTCCATGTTTCTTACCCTTTCCACGAGAGTTTTCACGATACCTTTTTTGGTCGATGTTGAGTGGTTTGAATCAAAGCCCAGGTATTGTGCGGTGTGGGTTTCCTTTATGTAGACCGATGTTCGTATGGAGCCTCCAACCCTCTCGACTTTGACATCCAGAAATGGAAGGACGCCTTTGTCCTCCGTTTCCATGGTGAATTTAATGGTTTTTCTGATTTTATCTTCCAGGAAGTTTTCGAGGTGAAGTCTCCATGATCCCATATTATGGACGTATCGTCAACGTATCTCAGCCAAAGTTCATTGAAAACAGGTAAATTCTAGAAGAATACAAAATAATACAAACCACGATCACGTTTAGCAACTTAAGAAACCAGGTAACTACCTGGGGTAATTACCTCAGGACATGTAAAATTTCCCTCGTTACTTTAGCTATTGGTTAACACTTGATAACGATCGGAGATACTGTACCGATTAAAACGTCGTGCTAATAAAACAGATAATGGAAGTACGCAAATGAGAGTAATCAATTCACAACATTGTCTAACACTTTCAAACAAACATTATTTTAACTAATCAGTACATTGAAGTAAAGTAAACTTGTTAATTAATTGATGACTTTATAATTTGATGTTTTTTCAGCCTTCAATATACATTATATTACAGTTGACACATACATAGAAATAAACTAGTTTTTATTCTCTCACAATGAAGTTAATTTTTGAAATAAATAGAAAATTCGAAAGGGAATTACTTGAAAAAAAACAAATTCACTGGATATGATGTGTTACTGTTAAGGGAGGAGGCTTTTGTTGGTAGTGGAAGGGGTGGTAAATGTAGCCTTTTGCATAGGGCGGCAGATCTGGTTGCGCCGGCCCTGTGTTACTCACCATGAACTGTATTTTGATTTCATAATAAAACCCCTGTGTATTTATTCATTTATCTATTATCAGACATGCTGATTCGGTCGGGCGTGCTAATGAAAGGGTTGTAAAACTCAAAAAAACAATAAAAAAAATTCAAATAGTTTGCGCCAAGATGAACTGTTACTTTTCAGTTCTGTAGAAGTTGGAATTTTTGTAGATTGTAGAAAGGGAATTGTACAGGCTATGCAGTCACAAGAGCACAATCATGATCCTCAATCTATTCGAGGCTCGTGATTCCGAGACTTCGTATGAAGTTCATCAGTTTCCTGGGAGCTTTACGGAGACACCTTCCAGGAACATGAGCTCCTTGCAGAAAAGCGGTGGCATTCGCAAAGAAAATTTGCTGCAGTTCTCGCAGTAGCGGTAACTATCACTTTATTTACCCATATTTTGATGTGATACCTCAGAGGGCAGTGTCCACTGAGGTGTACCGTTACCAGCCTTTTCGCTTGTCTTTGTCTTGGCACTTTATTTCAATGAGACTGCATTTCATCATTCCATAAGCGTAGGAATTCTTCTTTCAATTGGGCTTGGGAGAGTCCGGACAATCAAAGTGAGCTGGTAGTCAGGGTTTGTTCGCAGTCTCAAGTCAGATCACAAGTGTATGTCTTCAGATATTTCAGTGCTGCTTGGCTATCTGACAGTATTTTTGCCTCTGGGTGTCCCTTTCGAGGCACGTATCTCTAAAGAATGTACTTTTTCTTGAAATATGGTTGAAGTCCCAAGCAGAATTTTTACTGCTATCGACCCAATTTGTACTAAATATGACTACAGATTTGATAAAGATATTCATTCATTTACGCTTGTATGGTTTGAAAAATAGTGGAAGTAGTGTTAAGCTACATTTGTTTTACTGTACAGACGAGATTCAGACCTTCAACGTTTGCCTGAGAATGGCAACAGACACATCCCATTTTATGCCAAACGAGACGACAGGAACAGAGACAAATCTAGATGACTTCAACAAAATAGACTATACCTCCGTAGAGGTGAGACAAAGGCAAAACCTCCGGTAAAGCTAGCGTCGACCTCAACAAGGCTTAAACTTTAATTGATCATACCTTGTGCTTTGAGAAAGTGAGCTGCTCACAAATTCAAGCCCGTTTAAGGTGGCACCATACAAGTCTTTGCTATTAAAACTGAACTCATGCCAGATATGAGGAAGCTTCAGGTACCTTATGGTTGAGAACTAAATGTAATGGTTTGATTTAAAAAAATTCCATTCAGCAAAATGAGGATTTGCTGAGTGGAGCATTTTGATGCTTCGTAGTTCCTTCTTCCGGACCTCAGAGGGTTCATAGTAGACGATGTCCTTATTTCTCAACTAGCGATCCCAAAAACGTGGTTGAGTTATCGTATTCATTTCTGGAACAGATGACATTTTTTGGGGCTCAGTTTCAATCTGGAGTTTCTCAGTCAAAGATATACGTCCTCCACGTTTTTCACATGGTCCTCAAATGAATTGCTGGATGAAATCATGTCATAGAGATACAGATGACACCTGTTCCATGAGAAACCTTTCAGAACAGTCTTCATTAATCTTCCAAATGTGGCTGGAGCATTACAGAGCCCGAATGGTATAATTGTGAGCTGCCATAACCGTGAGCCGATGATGGAATCTATCTCTCCTCGTTCTTCTGGAGCTCGTTATACCTGCCAATATCCGCTCTTCAAGTGTAGTGTCGAAAATATCGTACAGCTGGCTAACGTGTCTGGGGTGTCATCTATTTTCGGAAGGGGTATCCGACGTCATCCATCCGACCACCGACTTACATTGCCACAAATCTGTTGACGAATTTGGTGCGGGTATTAGTCGTAAATTGAAGCCCGGCTAAATACGTCGCACCGAATTGGAAGTTGTGTATCCAATAACGGCTCTTTGTCACCAAACCTGAACACTAATTTTGTGAAGGTATCAGTTCATCTATTGACGGTTGCCGAAAGACGTTATACCGTCGTCGGAGAGTTTACCAAAAAGTTGATGTTGTTCATCCGACGATCGGTCGACGTCGAAAAATATATGAATCACGATAATGTTTAAAAAATCAGTCATATACAGCGCCATCTGTCTGAGGTGTCATCTTCAAAAAAATAATTGTCTCTTCGAAAAGACGTAGTGGGATGGTCAGGAAATGGAACTATAAAATATTGTCAGTCATGTCGTCCATGTTTGATCCAATATTATGGCAGTTTCTACATTTATGAATAATCCATAAAATTGTTAAAAATTAATTATTTGTGAGGCGCTCGTGTTTTTTTTTTTAAGTGTCTTACCCATATTATTATTGAATCCATCCCTCCATCGTCCTTACTAAACCGATCGATATTTCATGTGTACATTATACGACAGGTCAATTTCTGCATCTTCGAAAATGATAAAAACCTAACAGGTCCGGTTTTGTATAAATATATTTGGTGAATGACGTTAAAAGAATAATTTAAACATATCACACCCACTTTTTTCTTCATACGTTAGTTCCTGCATCGAACTGCGTACTGACCCGAATTTTATTGACGAAATCAGTAAAGAATGAGGTTGTGCTGAGGTCGAACTGACGCAATAAACGAGGAAGAAATTGAAGATCAAGGATGGAAAATACAGTTCTAAACAAAAACGAACAAAAAGTCGAAACTAAAACGCTTATACCCATAGAGAAAGAAGTGGCTCCTCATAACAACGGTAAAAGACCTGTACTCCTTAAACTTCTAAGGTACAGTTCGGCACACATAGCTAAAAACGTGAAATATCTACTTCTTGTGCGAGCGTTCATGTTGAGTTCTTTATCACTGGATAGATATATTAGGGGCTAGAGTCCATCGTACGACTAATGCGCATCATGGGCGTGCATGTTTCCATGATTTCAGCTATGTGTGTCAAACTATAAAATGTAAGAGAGAAAATTCTAAGAAATGGCAAGATTGATGAATACCAATTATTCAGTGACATCTTTTCTCTTCCCGGAGTGGCTTCAAAAATATTTCATCGAAAGCGACAAACTTAAAAATAGTAAAAACCACACCTTCGAAGACTGCGGAAAGCTTTTTAGGATACCAATACCACAGGAAGCTCAAGTGGATGGTCATGACAGAGGTATATTTTCCGGAAACAACAGAGCCACCAAAAAAGCAAGTCGTGACGGAAAATCGTCCAATCAGAAAACGTCGCGTCCAAACCTGAGAAGCACGTCAAAAAACGACTAGATTACGATTGTTTAAATTGTTTAAAATTGTTTTTGCCGTTAAGCAGCTGTCGTCCCCATACGAAAGGCCGCCCTCAAAAGTCGAAACTTGTGCGAGCCAAAGATTAACGAAGTCTTGCCTTTTTACGTGCGATTCCTAGCACTTTCTCGGGGCATCAGAAAAAAATCTGTAGGCGCTAGAATTTAAACCTACACGATCACAACACTCGCTCTGCGATAGCTGATGTTCTGTTGGTGCCACGGTATAGATTAGTAAAATCAGACCAAAATTCATTGAATTCTAAACTTTATAACAAGCTACCTTTCCATTTTAGATCCATTGATGAAAAATGTTTTAAAACTGATGTAAAACGAATTCTTCTTGAACATTTTTTCTATTCTATTCTAGAGTATAATCAAAAATTGAGTAAATAAGTAAGTTTATTGTAAAGCTGGTTCACGGAAAAAACAATTTCAACAACAACAACAATACCATCTCAAAGTCAAAGCACAGAATTTAAGAACTACTCAAGTTGAGCAGGAACAATAACAGGCATTTTCACTCGTCACAGACCAGTGAGAAGATGCAGCTGCACAAAACTTTCCTGCAGACAATGTGGTAAAGTACAAAGAAAAATCAAAGAATGGCTTCAGATTGCCTGCCACCAAGTCGAATGCAAGCGCGTAATCTTTTTCAAACGATTTTTTTATTCGTCGTGTACTTTCTTCGGCACTTATGTGGAAATCTACTTCATCAATACGACGTATCAATTCATGTTCAGTTCATTTTTCCTTGTCTTTTGTTTGATTGTCAATAAATACCTGTAACTTCAATTCATCAAGTGATTTCATTCGAATTTTTGAAATAATGTCACAGTGAGCTCCTGTGGCAGTAAACTAGGCATATATTTGGGACACCCTGTATATCTAATATTATTTGAAGATACGTCATGCTTTTTTTTGGAAAAAGAACACAAAGACGTCTCCACAAAGTTTAATAAGAGATCAGGATATAAATCCTACATCAACAAGACGTTTCGAACATATGTATGTTCATCATCAGTTTATAGTACAGAAGAAGAGGAGAAAATGTGTGGGGACAAAAATAGTAGACATTTTTTTAACTGGGTACAAATAACAACATGTTGTGTTATTAACATTCATATGTTGTTTGTACCTAGTTGAATTTGTTTTTACTGTTTTTGTCCCCACACATTCTTTCCTCTTCTTTTGTACTGTAAACTGAAGATGAACATGTCTATGTTTGAAACATGTTTTGTTGAGGTGGGATTGATATCCTGATCTCTTATTAAACTTTGTGGGGACGACTCTGCATTCTTTTTCCAAAAAAACTTGGTCTTCCACTTCCAGTATGGACAACTACCTTTTTATAATGTTATCTATTGAAAGAAGGTCATTTTTTTCAAATTTTAATAACAAATTTCAATAACAAAGTGATATATTAACAAACAAAATATACTGATATCCTTAACTTAAAACATCTATTGCCAATGTGATTCACAGAAATAATCCCAATCTGAATTTCTCATTCAGTTCAGGAGAGAAGCTACTGGTGGCATTCTTAGATGAAACATTCGACGTATTACTGGTTGTGATAATTTTTTGCTCGTTTGACTTTTGTATGATTCCATTTCCTATTTCCTCCACTATGGAATTGATTTCCTCCCAAGCGAAATCAATATCTTTCTTGGTCGTAAGTCTACTACAGATAACAAATCTGACAACGAAATTCTTATGATAGTAGTAAGGCATAATATACAATTTCTTCCTTTCAGCTATTCTGTCTAAAAGCTGCTGGGTTGATGAATCGTCCCCTCTAAGTCGAAAACAAACCACTCCTAAACTCGATATAAGTAATTCATATCTCTTGTCTTTCCTCACTAGACTCTCTAAATATTTGGCTAAAGATACTTGTTCACGAATATATTTTTGGATGCCTTCCACCCCGTATATTCTCATAACGAACCACAGTTTGAGAGCTCTAAATCGTCTGTAGGTGGGGATCTGCCAATTTTCGATTTCTGGTTCGAATATAGGATCTGATGGAACGGTTGTCTTCAATTTGAAAGCTGCTTCTGCATCTTTCGTATTTTTGAACCACATTGCTGAACAGTCTGAATTCACGAGAAACCATTTGTGTGGGTTGAAGTTGAAAGAGTCAACGTATTCGATACCTGAAACACGGATACAATTTTACGATTTACCACTATAAATGTGTAGCATAAAATTAGGTTTCATTATTCTATTTATATTAGACATTCACTATTTCTGAGTTGTGAGATATATTTCATAAATAGTATATTATACGAAGGCGTTGAAGGGCCAACAACAAAATATTTTTCGAAACATTTGGAACTGCCACTTTGAACTGGCAATTGTCACTTAGAACTGGCAATTGTCACTTTGAACTGGCAATTGTCACTTTGAACTGACAATGGTCACTTTGAACTGGCAATTGTCACTTTGAACTGGCAATTGTTAATTGACAAAAAAACAATATCTATACATGCAGTTGGCAATAAATATCTTTTTTTAGTAACATTTTACAGTTCAAAGTGACAATTGCCAGTTCAAAGTGACCATTGTCAGTTCAAAGTGACAATTGCCAGTTCAAAGTGACAATTGCCAGTTCAAAGTGACAATTGCCAGTTCAAAGTGGCAATTCCCAGTTCGAAGTGACAATTGCCAGTTCAAAGTGACAATTGTTAGTTCAAAGTGGCAATTCCAATTGTTTCGAAAAATATGTTGTTGTTGGCCCTTCTACGCCTTCGTAATATTATATAGCAAGGGACTGAATCCTGCAGGTCATGTTTATTGTCTGAGGGCTCGTAGAGCCCGAGGGCCAATATTCACGTAAGGGATAAAATATCACTTTAGTCCTGCGGCATATACGCAATTTTTTGCACTTCCCTGTATTATAAATTTCAATAATAATACAACTAATTATTTTGATGAGTTATATAAACACGGTACTCAGATTACTCGGTAGGTAACGTCATAGCAACGGTGTCAACAAACTTTTTCAATTCAGTGTAATTTCAGTTAATGTTGACATTAACCGACACGTCAAGAACATGAAATCTCTTCACTGTCCTCTAATATTCACTTATCAAATACAAATAATCGCCCATTTAGTTTCATCAATTGTAATAATGTTAATATCACATACAATCTTAATTCAATCAATAAAGATTTATAATTTCCTAATTTTTGTCCTAGTTATTAATATGTAGCTGCGGAAATGTTTGATTTTTACTTTATGTCTCTTGGGATTTGAAATGCAAGTTTATCTCCCTAGGGACTGAAACATACCCCTGTTATACGGGACTAAAGTTGGCACTTTAGTCCCAGAAGTACAAAAAATTATATACAGGGTGTCCCAGAATAAAGGGGAATGGTTCGACTTCACAGTTCGGTCCACTACAAAATGTTTTTTTTTTTTGGTTAATAGTTAATTTATAAGTTGAAATCTGCTGCCAGCGTATTCGCCACCTACTTCGCCATTAAATTTTTTTTTTTGCAAGCTATTCTTTACGATCTCATGAAACCACCATCCCCAAGATAAATACTTTCCGATACTGTCATTTGATATTTGCAAATAAAGGAAATGAGTACTTACGCATTTCAACATTGAAACGTGAAACATGAAACGGGAAATATGAAACATGAAACGGGAAACATGAAACATGAAACGGGAAACATGAAAAGGGAAACGGGAAACGTGAAAAGGAAAAAAAATGTTGTGCATCCATACACACTGATATACAGTCTGTCTGTCGGGACCGGTAGTTTTTAAGTAAAAATAATTTTATAACTAAAGTTTAGTTTTATTTTCAGGTTAAATTACAGTCTAAAAAGAGTATGGTTAAGAAATAACCATGCAATTATAATATATGACGCGACTGTAAAATAGGCCGGAGTTGGTCGTCAATGAGATCCTGGGTCCAGGGCCCGTAATGAGATCCTGATCCTAATCCTGGGGGCCATGGATGGAATTCCAACAAAATAGCTATTTATGATACACATTCGTAAACTAGGACTTTTTTGTCGTGAAGCGTGAAGTTTGTTGAATGAGGCGCAGTCGAGTTCAACAGGTATATTGCCAAATTGTACCAATTGTATCGTTAATGTTTCGGTTGGTTTCCGGGTTTCGTCGTGGTCTTCTTTGGTAAAAATCTTCAAACGTTTCAACTGCAACTGCGGCAGCCATCTTCAGTGGCGTGGTCGAAGAACTCTTCTTGACGTATCAACTGAAACTGAAGCTCTCGTCTCTGGCATGTCATTTATAGTGCTGATTTTGCGCGCACTTCACCTGTGCTGGTCGGTTCACGCGTATTTTCCGCGCGATTCATGTGACATGGCTTCATTTAGGCGCCTTTCAATGCCGCGTGCCAGATCTTTGGTAGATGTGTTCTCTCTTCCTTTCTGTTGAAGTTCTCGTGGTTGTGTATTTCTATCTCTCCTAAATACATTCTTGTTGAGTAATGATTCGACGTTGCTAGTCTCTCGGTGTTTCCGAAAAGAATCTTGTGTTCCCCGTCAGACAATGCATGTTCATGCGGACTTCTCGGTGTTCCAATCGAAAACTCCGCTTGTGCTCAACTAGGCGGGTACCAATGCTCCTTTTCGTCTGACCGATATAAACTTCAACACAGTTACATGAAATCTTGTAAACTCCCGCTAATTTGAGTGGATCTCTGCTGTCGTTTGCTGATCTCAAATATTGCGATATTTTCTTCGTTAGTTTGAAGACGGTGTTGATTTTCTCTTTCTTGAGGATTTTCCAAATTCGGTTGGTGACACCTTCTATGTATGGCAAATAGACTGTTCCTTGAGGGTTGCTCTTCACTGGTGTTCCTCTTCTCCCTCTAACGCGATAGACATACTGATGTGAAATGTCAAATTATTATACAGACGTTAACAAACTTGATTCGATCTTTTTTATTTAATTCTCTAATATCAATAATGACAGTCTAGTAATAATGAAAGTCGTGGAAAATGAAATATCCTGTACAGAAATGGTCATCACAGTACAGTTCGCGATGTAGAAATGAAAAAGTGTTCAAAATCGGACTACTTCCTTGATCGAGCGCATATTTCTATGTGGTCGTAAAAAAAAGATCTTTTTGAACCACACCAGTATGACCTCATCATGTCCAAGTATTTCATACCAAAAGTATGCTGTTAAGGTATAGTAATCAGAGTTTCATAATACATTACGATACTACGATACAAGTGAACAAGTGAAATTTTAAAGCACTCGCAATTTTAAGGGCACTCCGTTTCGAGTCATGCTATGAAGGTACTTATACACGTGTATCATACGATATTTTTTATTATTCCTGCATCATGATTTTGAAAACAATACTGGAAATTTATTTTAGACCAGGAAAATGTCTCATTTATTGTACTATATCTAATCTAATGTCACGTCTTTTTGACATGGTGACTTATTTGGCATTTCATACGATAGAAATGAGATCTTGGCGTTGATTCCTATCGACAACCTTTCTAGCATAACGTGTTATTCTAACCTTGAAGATTTCCTACGCTCTTTATGAATTTGATAAGGATTATGATGCAAGTAAGATAAGTACGTAAAGTAGGACTTTTTTGTATGAGCTTGAGGTTCAATAAGCACGCGAGTACAAAAAAGCCCTTTACGAAAGTGTATCAAGCAAAGTTTTTTTTCCGACAGTTATTACATATATTGCCATATTGTGCAATTGTATATCATTAATTTTAATGTTTCAGGTTATGAATTGTTGTCGTATAATAAAATGATGACTTTTTGAAAATGCGTAAATGTATGAACAGCGTGTAAAAATTAACTTTACGCACAGTTGATGATTTAACGCACAGGTGATTTTTTTACACACTTGTTCGAAAATGTATAGCTTCACGCACAATGGTAGAAAAAGTCTTTTATATACATCATACATGCACCGTGATCCTTGTCAAGGCATCAAATAATAAAGACTTTTTCATAATATTCCTGCACCATAATCCTTGTCAAATGAAATCTTCAAAATTATAACACTCCGTGCTATAAATAACTTCCTAGTATAAATAACTTTATTTGTATTTGTGTGATTGACAGTTCAGAACGTTGCAATACCCCGTATAACAATACATAAATGTTTTTTTCATATTTGGGAAGTTGAATAAATTCGTGGAAAATAAGTGATTAGTAAAACCCAACCGTACCTGCTTGGGTTATTCCTTGTTCATAACAAATATCATTCACACCCTCATGGTCATGCACGGCCTAAGAGTTCCATGGGTATTTATATAAGTAATAAGAATCGTGCACATACAGGACGATAATGATAATAATTTGACAAATCGCAATTAATTTTTTTTTATGGAATTTCCTAAATATATGATCTCGTTGAACAACAAATAGGAACATTAAGTTATTTGCTAACATTTTGAGAATGCATCTTTGATTCTTGGAAGCCGAAATAATTGCAAAATAGCAGATTCAGACATTGTAACAGTAGTTCGATAGTAAGACACATTACAATCAATCGTTAACAACAATGCGAGATCATTATCAAAAACATGTGCAGTGTGCATTAAACATCTACAACCATGAGAAGAAATTTCCCTTTCAGCTCATTTCCATTCCAAACCAAGGAAGATGGAATACTAGCGATATTCTTACATTATTGTACATTCAATGTACATCCAAAATCGTTCTCTTTATTGATGTTTCATGTTGGTCCAATATTGTACGTCCATTGATCATCCATAAGACGGACAATACGAAATGTAAAAAGCACATCCAAGAAAGAACATCCATTGGACATCCATATCGAGTCCTGGACGTTTGGACCAATCTTGGACCTGAAATGGACGTCCACTGGACATTGTGTGTTATATGGGGAGAACTACTCAATGTTTTAATCGAGAAAACATGACGGAAATAATATCAAAATAGTATAAGAATATACGTTATTTGAGTGCCCTAAATGCAAAACTCGGTATTTGCCAAAATGTCGAAAATGGAGATATTGGTACCAAATGAAAGTTATTTTCAATATTTACCATACAAATATCAGAACTAGCTGCAAAACAATGTAGTTTCCATGCAAATCCCATTAAAAAATCCGTGTGAGATGCAAAACTCTCTATTCAAAAGCGAGTTTCACTTGCAAAAGTCGGTATATGTAACCTAGCCAATAAGAGTACCGGAATATGGATCACGTGGTTGAACACATGGTATTGAATCGAGTGTTTCTGTTTTCTTGCTTCACTAACTCATCATTCGCAATCAAAACTTCTTCAAACACTGATGTGATTTTTGTGAGAACTGACATGAAATGTGTTTTTAAATTCTACTCTTCATTTTCATGAACAAATTCCATATCTGTAGAACTACATTGAGATGTAAAAGTAGGTAAGTTTCATTTGTTCAGATGCGAAACTGGTTCTTTGCATTATTTAATTGCAAAACTTTGTATTTACAATTTTCAAACGCTGTTTTTGGAGTCATAGCATTTCCAATATGTGCGGAACAGAAAAGAGGATCTTAGATTATATCTCCATCTATCGTAACCAACTTCAGTAGCACAAGACGATATGTAAGTGAACTATGAGTTTTTTGCAGATTACTCGAAATGACTTGAGATGCAAATACAGAGTTTTGCATTTAGGGCACTCAATTTTCGATTTCATGCTTTTGTTATAATTTTACCTTTCATTAAATATCTATATTCAGGACAAACTAATGCAGCCCCTGCATAAGCTGCATCAACGTGCAACCAAAGTTTTTCCTCTTCGCAAATCTTTCCAAGCTCTTCCAAGTTATCGAATGCACAAGTTCCTGTTGTTCCTAAACTAGCAACAACACAACACGGAATCAAACCAGCTGCTTTATCATCGTTGATAGCCTTTCGAAGAATATTGCCTCGAAGGCTACATTTGGCGTCCGTTGAAAGTAGCCTCATCGGTACAGAGGCTAGCAAACTCGCCTTTTCTACCGATGAATTGGATTCTTTCGATGTGTAAGCTACCAACTTCCCCCTGATTTCATTCACTGGGAGATTCGGATTTGCATCGAGAATATTCTTTACTGTCCTCTGCTTTCCTGCCAATAAACCAACAAGTGTAGATTCACTTGCAGCATTCTAGAATTAAAAAAAGTGTAATGGATGTCAGTTTTTTTTTCAATAATTCTCACTTGTATCACTCCACCTCCAGGGCCTTCAGATTCATTTAAAAAGTGTTCAGGTAAGCCCAACATTTTTGCTAACCAGTCCATCATTCTAACTTCCAGTTCGACGCATGCTGGGTTGGATTGCTGAAAATAGAGCATCATGAGTATCTCAAACTAAATTCACAACTGAATAATAGCTATTAATGTAACGAGATTATTATGCGATTTATAATATAATTTTCTCGAAAATTATAATATTTTATCGAGTAGATAATATGGTTGTTCTACGACCACATAGAAATATACCAATTTTATGCGCTATTCGAATTCTACATTTTCGAATAGTTGGCACGAGGTTCTGTTATCATTGAATAAAAATTCAACACGCATTAGCATTGCAGGAGGCGTGTCTAACCGATTCATAACCAATACATGATGAAAAGTCCGACCTAGCGTTACCACCAGCCAGCGCGGGCGGACTACAGCGCCCTTTTGCGGGGATGCTATGTTGGACGCATGCAAATCGGGCACCAAACAGGTAGGTACCCTTTGCGGTCAGTTTCGAGGGATTATGAAAACTGCAATTTGGGTACCGAAGATTTAATTACGATTTAAGTACGTATGCCTACGTCTATGTCAACGGTTTTGAACACGACAGTCCCAACCAATGAGCTACTTTAATATAATTGAACTAGAACGAACTAACCTTACGTAGACATTTGAGTGCGTGGAACTTGAATACATACATTTTGCGAAAAGTAATTATTTAGTATAATTGAACCAGAACGAACTAACCTTACGTAGACACTTGAGTGCGTGGAAATTGAACAAATGAATTTTAATTGGGTGTAAGAAACAAGAAGACAAATCAGGAATTATTGTCATCAAAATATCGATAGGAATTGGAAAAGAATATAATTATTTTATTGTTCCCTACCTGATTACAGTTGTTTAAGGAATGGTGTCGAAAAGGCCTGTCGGATTAGAGAGACACATATATTAAAATTCAAAGTCTTCAAAAACCTATACTAATCCATGACAGGAAAGTTAAAAAAAGACAGAAATTTATTGAATCAATCATTATTAAAAACCAAAATAAGGAAATCAATAGGCTACACTTTATTAAATGTTTGTCATTCCATTGTTATGTCAATAAATAAGATATTTAGATTAAGATATTTTGTACAATTAATGTAATCATAATACAATAATAAATATATTTTTGTATGCTTTAAAATAGTTTTGTATTATTTACCTATTAACCTACCCAAAATTATAAAAATGACGAATGAATAATAAGGCTCGGTGCCCAAAATGCAATTTTTGTAATGGGGACCTTTTGGGTCGGTGCCCAAAATGCATGTTGAATTAGTCCTTCTATTGCCTTGGTGCCCAAAATGCAAACTCCCGCTATGTTCGCCTCGGCAAGGCGCTCTTTCGCTCTCCTGAACGGGAGCGGAAGAGTAGCTATCTACTATTGCATCCATATCATCCTTCCTCTATCCCCCTGGGTTACGTGGAATATGATATGTTAGTGTCTTGTTATTGTGTTTGATATGTAGATGTGAAGGAATTCTTAAAATATAATAATAATAATAATAATACTCCCTCATAAACACTCGTAGAGTGTACCCAAAGGCATGGCCTGTGCGGGTAGAGGACGGATATTATTATTATTTGCCGTGGCGCTCCGGGGCGACTTACTGATTTTTGGTGGCGTATTCACTTTTCAGCTGCAGGAAAACCCGGAAAACCTACAGCACCACCTCGGGTGGCCGGCGTGCACTCCAAGCTAGCACTAGCCGAGATTGGCATCTAGACAACACACAATACACTTGCTTTCAACAAGGACTGTGGTCGTCTATCGATTCCGATATTGAGTACTTGAGAAAAAATCCCTCGTACCTACATCGGGCTCGAACCGACTACCGCTATACTGAAGTTCTGAACGGCTTGCGCCTTAGACCGCCAGACCACCGACCACCGACCACCTAAACACCCATTTATTTGAATAGTTGGGGGTGAGGGTTCGAATCCCATATAAACAACTTTTTTTTCTTTTATGAAATCGATTAGTGTTAGATTTTTATTATAATTTTCAATATTCGTATCTTCAATTCCTTTTTTAGATTGTATGTATTATGGAAATCATGACGTCAGGAGAGTTTATGATAAAAAGTGTTATTGAAAATATTACAGATTTGTTAATGATTCAGATGGTCGTAGAAAAAGTATAGTGTACAATTTGCATGAAATGACCAATTCATGCTCATTGTACAATATACTATTTCGTAAGAATAATTTAACATCTGATGCAATTGCCAAATTGACTGGGTTGATGAAAATGCAATCGACAAAAAAAATCTTTGTCTTCATATATCTGGCAAAAGCATTCGACACCCTTGACCATTCAAAACTACTGTCAGTGCTCTTTTATATTGGCTCATAAATTACTTGAGAATTACTTATATAACAGGAAACAATGCGTCAACATTAATGAAACTATGAGCAGTTATCGAATGATAAAATATGGAGGGCCTCAAGGTACTATTTTGGAGCCAATTCTTTTCAATCTGTATGTCAATGATCTTTTCGAAAAAGATATGTAAGGGGAAGTTGTGAGTTTCCCGGACGACACTGCCGTTTTTTACGAAGGAACTGACTGGACCACTCTCAAAAATAACATTGAAGTTGATTTTTAAAATATACTTAATTAATTTTGTCAGCGATAGAATACTGACAATCAATCATAGAAAAAATCATTTATGCCGTTTACATCCTACTCTGCAAATTTACCACCACATAACGAACTGGAAATACAATATGATGACGGAACACTTTTGAAAATAGAATCTGTCGATAAGCTTGAATACCTAGGTATATAAATAGATTCTCATTTGAAATGGGAATATCAAGTCAATTATGTAATTGAAAGTTGCGATTCATGGTCAATACATTCATAAACATATCTAACATCATTAAAATAAACTATTTGAAAATATTGTACCATGCTTTGGTCAAATGTCATCCTTCCTATGGATTCATAGCATGAAGAGGAGCCTCAGAAACGCTCATCAATAACCTACAGACAATTCAAAAGTGCATTCTTAAAATGATGTATAAAAAACCGCGAGAATATCCATACTGTAGCCTGTATCGAGAAACGACGATAATGAATGTGAGTCAAATATTTGTTTTTGCAATCCTCTTGAGGCAGTATCGACATAAATTGTCGTTGGTACCGAGTTGCTACCTACTCAGAACCCTTACCACACAAGGCATAAAACTAACGCTGTGATACTATGAACTGAAAAAACGATATAGACCAAGAGCCCGTGTCACTATTTTTGGTAGTGCTAAGTTTACGCCCATCGACCACTGAACCTTGAATTATCGATGTCGACGATGCTACAGAGATTCTCGCCATACATGATTTCCGGGGCGAAGTTAGGGTAGAGGGCTTACCGATCTGTGTCAAATAAAGTGAGCAAACTTTTCCGTAAGAATACGACTGACAGTATTGGGAAAGCAAAGATTTCAGAAAAATAATTCGACGCTCGCTGATTGTCAGTCGCCAACATCGTGGCGTTCATCCGCTGCAACCCTCGAAATATGTAAGAAAAACAAACAACAACAAAAAAATCCACTTCACAACTGACAATGGGGGGGATCTTACCATAAGCATTAAAATGACACAAACTTCGACGGTATTTTCAACAGGGCGGAAGGGCGCTGGGCCCACCTGTTTCAGAAAAATTTTTAGGTATTTTTTTATGATAAGCTTACGACTGATTCCTACACAATTATACTCAATTCTTACTGTCCAATTGAAAAATGCAATCAACAGTCATCAAACATGTGTTGCAAATATTTCTATTCTTAAAAACAAGTTCGTGGAATGGGGCTCTATAAAGCACGGCTATATTTTTATCATAAAGGTCAGGTGTTTATGACAATCAAACATTTAGGTACAACGTAAGCACGTGAAGATGAAAACAAATTTCTCAGCTGTTTAGCCAGGAATCACACTGATCGACTAGGACCGACCGTCCGCGACCGTCCACCTACGACCAAAATTTCCAACACGTATATTCTTATCGCACAACTCACACTGTATAATCGTAATTGACCGTCCTCAACCGTTTTTCAAAGACCATGTTCGAAATTGTAGTCTGCTGGAAATTTTGGTCGGTGTCACACTATCCTGACTTAATGTCATTTTGACACACATTTATGATGAACTTTTGACTTCAACAAAACTCATGTAAATAGGTATATTTTCTACCGGAAAAATAAAATGTTCTTCTTCAGTATCACTACTGCTCATTATTTAAAGCAAAACTATTGATATTATATATATTTTCAATAAATGAACAGACAATTCACATAACCTTTCGAATGTCAAATTAATGTCAGATTTACAAAATTATTCTAGTGGTCGGTCGTGGATGGTCGATCAGGGTGACTTTGAAAGTTTTCATTTTACTTTTGGTCGTAGGTGGACGATCGCGGACGGTCGGTCCTGGTCGATCAGTGTGATTCCTCACTTATAGTATGGATAATGTTCAGTTGTTACCTGAACTAACAAGTTCCCTGCATTTGCGAGGTACAGGTATAATATGACAATCATTGAAACATCGCCACTAAATTTTTCAATACTTGTAATTCGACGACTGACACTTCAAAACATACCTGAAGTGGACTTCAGTCGATTAATTCATGTATCAGTCATCACATGTAGGAACGCTTGAGTTTTTTCAAATTAGCGCTATTTCCGTAAAAAAATATCAATTAATCAAGAATTAATCTTGTTAGTCTGGATGAGATGTATAACCATTCATTTCAAAATTTCATTCAGGGGTGGGCTAAACAGGGAGGAGGTACAGTTCAAAACACCTCAACATTTTTGCATATAGCTTATTAAGAGTTTTGATACTAGATGAATGAATTCTAGAGTTTTCTACGCGAAAAAGGTACTCTTGTCGAACATAGATAGGACGCACACTTTTGGAGTTAACTCGATTTGAAAATTTCCTCTCACGCCTAAGCACCACAAAAATGCTTGACAAAATCATCAATAAAATCGATATTAAATTAAAAAAAATAACTGCTAATGTTATTCAGCACTTGCTGAAGTGGAATTAAATGTCAAAGGAGTATTATCAGTTGTCGTTTTTTTTTTCATTCGATATCGTTTTTGTTTTGATGATTTCATCAAGCATTATTATGGTTTTTAGTCGTGCGAGATATTTTTCGAATCGATTTTACATGAAAATGATTCGTCTTATCCATGTTGAACAAGAATACAATTTTTGTGTAGAAAACTCTAGAATTCAATAATCTGTCATCAAAACCTCAAACAAATTACAACAAGATCGTGACCTTATTTCAACCCTTTAAGTACGTGCAAACCTTATGGCTTTGGTTTTGCACTATAAGATTGTTATACCTATTGATGTGTTAAAATGCCATGAACGAGAAAATTGGGAAAAAAACTATTTTTTTCTGTAAAAGGAAAATTAATTTTCTAATTGCCTAGCACACGTCCGATCGCAGAATTTTCATTTTTTGAGCTCAACACTGACATAATTTTCAGTGGTTAAAATCCCTGAAACGAGAAAATGAGTCAGCAAAAGACAAGCTTTTATTTATAAACTATTGAAAAATAATATTCAGTATATGAAAACAGAAAACTTTTGAGAATTCAACTATATTGCTTAGACTTTGTTTCAAGTTTGATGGCATTTCACGCCCAAGCTTTTGAGAAAATATTGAAATTTTTAAAAATGTTTTTTTTTCATAACCTAAAAATTATGTTTTCCTCATTAGATCAATATTTTATAAATTAAATTATACTTAGCATATTTGGTGAAATGAACTTGCATAAGGAAAGAAAGAAGCTTTGTTTTAGAAATTTTATGGTATATCTCCTAAAGTCAGCATTGCCTTTTCAAGAATTATACTTTCAATATATTGATATCCAACCAATTTCAAATTTCAATAAGGACTTGTTTAAAGCTTCTTTCCCGAAAGCGCACGAGGGTAAATTATTCACAGATATTGTCTTTTGGTAAACACTATGATAGGATTCAAGCAGTTGTAATTCTGAGTCAAAATTCCTAAATTAAAATTTTGTTATTCAGACATCTGAAGTTTTCTGTCTTACCCAATCCGATGAAATGCATCCCAGACCCGATGAAAAAAGTTCACCCACCACACCCGGAAATGAATTCGATGTTGGAAAATATGCATGAAAATGGGGAGACTGCCAGTGGGTTAGTCCTGGAACTATGACTCTTTCCACATCTGGAAGAACATTTTGCCATGGTTCGCCAGAAAATGGTATTTTCTCTGGAAGTTCGTTACTCAAATATCCTGGTTCAACAGATGAAATTACTTGTCTGAAAAAAAAACATAAATAAATATTGGTTAAGGAGTAGCTGTTTATGATACAAGCTCGTAAAATAGGATTTTTTTTTATGAGCATGTGTTCTGTGTTCAAAGAGGCAGAGCCAAATTCAACAAAAAAAGCTCTTCACGAAAATGTGTTTAAGACAGTTTTTCTTACGATAGTTATTATATTGAAAAATTGTAGCAATTGTTTCATTTATTTGAATATTTTACGCATGTTTTAATGTATTAGTTATTTTTCACGAATTTGTACTAAAAAGTTTACATTATGCACTGTCGAAGAAAATATTAAATGTTATTTCTCATGAAGAATAGTCATAATAATTTAAAGATCGTAGCATTATATCCAGTTCTCTTATACAGGGTGTTTCCGATATTGGGCAATTAAGAAAATGGGTTGTTATATACAGTGTGACCCACTTAAAATGGAACCACCCCTGTAGAATGTGCATTTTTCAATCAATCTCAATTTTTTTTTCATTGAAATATTAAGCATGAAAAACTGTATCTTGACACTAACTTTCACAATTTTAGTTTCATTTCCAAGGCACTCTATGGTTTTTTTTGTTTGTCAAAAACGGCAAAAGTTTATTAGGCAATTTTTGTTTTCAAATTTGACTACACCACTGGATTCGTAGTCGTTATAAATGAAAACTGTCAAATTTTCATTAAAAAATATTTGTTAACAACGAAGTTACAACAACTTCAATTTAGGAAACAAAGTATTGGTTTTTAATTTTTATTCAGATTATAAACATATTTGAGATCTGACAACACTGTCATCACCAAGTAGAACACCAGTGAATTTATACAGTGAAAATCCGAAGTCAATAGCTCAATCCGTTCTACAGTTATAACTCCTGAAAATATGGTAATGTGCGGAAGAATGTACTAAGTACTGCATAACTTGAAAATGAATTTTTAATTTTCTGTTATTCTAGAATACACTTCTCGTAACCTACACTCAAATGAATGATTTTGAAGGAATATTATTCACAAATCCATTGGCGTAGTCAGATTTTTATTACAAAACGCTTGCACCACAAATCTCTCACATTAACATATTTTCAGGTGTTATAACTGTAGAACGGATTGAGCTATTGACTTCGGATTTTCACTGTACAAATTCACTGGTGTTCTACTTGGTGATAACAGTGTTGTCAGATCTCAAATATGTCTATAATCTGAATAAAAATTTAAAAAAAAACTTTGTTTCCAAAATTGAAGTTGTTGTAACTTCGTTGTTAACAAATATTTTTTAATGAAAATTTGACAGTTTTCATTTATAATGACTACGAATCCAGTGGTGTAGTCAAATTTGAAAACAAAAATTGCCTAATAAACTTTTACCGTTTTTGACAAACAAAAAAATCATAGAATGCCTTGGAAATGAAACTAAAATTGTGAAAGTTAGTGTCAAGATACAGTTTTTCATGCTTAATATTTCAATAAAAAAAAATTGAGATTGATCGAAAAATGCACATTCTACAGGGGTGGTTCCATTTTAAATGGGTCACACTGTAGAACATAATGTATCATAAAATGGCATGAATTTTCATTTTTAAAGCAGTCAAAAATGTTTGAAAAATTCAATGAAATATTATAAAATCGCTTTTAGTTACTTTTGTTTGGGAGGCACTGGTTTGATTCTACAGAATATAGCGTGTATGACCGCTGGCAGTATTTCAGCGTGGTTTGCGCAGGTTGCAGAACTCTTAAAAAGTCTTGAAAACTTTAAAATTCAGTATCATCCAAAAAAAATTTTTTTTTCGACAAAAAATATTCAATTATTTCGTTTTGTATTGTCATCCTCTACTTCCCATTTCATTTATTGTCCCAATTTCGGAAACACCCTGTATATGTGCATACTGGTGATTAACGAAACACTTGCTTTAAAATAGTCATTTGATCGATCATCAAGTCACGTACGACATGGAAAATGAAAATTGAATACTTGATAATGACTAGGAAGAACAAAGACGAATGTCGTTAAAAGAAAATGATAATTAGAGAAGAATGTGCGAAATGAAACATATTGAATAGGTATTTGATTCATTACACCTATCAAAATCAATATTTTTTCTTCGTGCTTCTATACTTATAATGAACGATAAATAATAATAACCATGCTCTACACTTACAAACTATGCCTTCGGGTACTCTCATACGAATGTTCGTGATCAATATTATTATTATTATATTATAATATTCAGTTTTTCAATAATGAATGGCGAAAACATTTGGAGGTTCAAAGTGATAAACCAAATTCAATCAAAAGTGAAAGTGCTGTATCAGACAACATTACACTACAATTATTGTTTGCATAACAAGAGTGATTGTACAGTAATTATTATTGTGAGAATATGGTATCTCGCTTGCTGTCAATGCAGTTAATCCAATCGAACATTCTATTAGTTACCTATGGAAGTCGAATATGGTTTAGAAACACATAAAACTTCTGTTGAAAACGTGATTTAACATCATAAGGCTGATTATCAACGTTATATTACAACAATTTCATTGATGGAGAACATCAAACAATAAACTTTTAACCAAACAAAAATGCACGATTCCTTTCAATAGAAAGAGAAACCTAAACACCAACAAACAGACCTCTTCGAATCTTTGGGGACAGCTCACAGATGTCAGGAGAAACAAAGTACCTGGACTCGAAGTTCACCTGGAACAAAATCTGGAAAAATTGCTGATAAGAACAACTGATGATAGCCAGGCGCCCCTTTGGCAAGACATGGGTACTTGGACCCAAGCAATCCCTTAACGATAAGGTGTTTTATAGTGTCCACGAATTTCTTGAGAAAGACTGGAATAATTAATGAATATGTGTAGGAATATATGAGAAATTATATTTGATCCCTCATTAATTTTATTTGTACTCATTACTTGTCGTTTTGTGAATAAGTATTTTTTATAATTGTGACAATGTTATAGTACCTGCTTTATACTATTTATGTTTATATATACCTGTTCATTCAATTTTGTATTTGTATTTATTATGATTTTGTCTATGAGATTTATATCTTCCGATAATAAAGTATATTTTCATTTGATTTGATTCGATTCGATAACGTATGGAGTCCTGCAATGAATAGTGGCTAAAGGTTCTACAAGTGACAACCAGAGGGAGGCTGGCTAGTTCACGAAGACCGGCCATGCTGGGATCACTGGTGCTGAGTCCAGCACATCTACGATCAGCCTAGAGGTAATTTCATACCTTCTGCCTCTGTATTTGCATACTGTGGCGGAAGCGAGGATAGAAGCCTCCAGACTAAAATGCCTAGACTAATGGAGGGGTAACAATCTAGGCCACTCCAACCTAATGAAGGTAATAAGAATCGACACATCAGAGATGCCGCCGGATAAAATTACTCCAACCTACTCCTCCGATGAAACATACACCACCATCACAAAAAATGGTAAAGTCATATCAAAGGCCAAACCTTATCTATGTTAAAATTTTTATAGAAGACCCAAATATGATGTTCATTTCGATTTTCTCCGAATAGCCAGCCATCTCGGGTAACCTCATGAAGGTTTCTCTCATGTTTCTACTAAGTGGTGATGGTGATGGTTCCTTTATTGGTAGAGGGCAAGCCTGGAATACGGATGGCTCTTAGACTTTGAGTAGGGGCTGGAATACACGGGGAGAGACCGTGATAAGGCATTCAATTTGAGCATTGGTACTCAAGCCTCTATAATCCATGGCTATTTGCACTAGAGATTCTAATGAGGGGACCTAGAAACCGACTCATAGTCATTCTCTCCGACAGTCATAAATGCCCTGCCATCATGCAGGTTTTCTTCCAAATCAGTTCGGGAGACTCAGCGACCTAGAAGCACAGAACAAGGTGAAACTTGGCTGGGTACGATGTCACAGGTGCATCTAGAAAAATGAGAGCGTAGATGCACTAAGAACACAGGAACAACTCTTTTCGGACCAGAACTAGTGAATGGGATCCCATTTGCGGACATTAAGCAGGTCACGCCAATGGGACATCTTGACAATTGTGCACTTGATATAGGTTTTAATGAGGAGAAGAATCAGGGGCGGTCTCTGGTACTATAATACTACCACCATTTGCCAGTAATAGTCGTCCTGGACAGGTTGCAATGGTAGCCCAGTCGTCCCAGTTTCGCGCCACTGCTAGATGAAAATAAAATCTTTCTAGGTAAAAACCAGCTTTTATTCATAGAGTGCATTATAAAATAAAATAGTTATTTTTGTATCTAGTGCTCGAAATGCTATCGACTATTTTTTTCAACTCATAAAAATCAGTTCTTGAACACCAAAGTATTTCGCGCACGGGATGCAAACAAAATTTTTTCTACAAACGTCAAAAAAAAATAGGTGGTATAAAATTTTATCACAATTTAAAAAGTGTTAAAAAGCCTTATTTAATTATTGTTGAACACTCAGAAATAAATGATTTCTTAGAGTTTGCTTGATTGAGGACCATAAAGTTAGGAATTAATGATTTCTTAAATTTTTGCTTGATTGGGGAGGTATTTCGCACATTACTTCGCGCATGGTGTCATCATAACGAAGGAAAATGAAAAAAAAATGTTCACTTCGCATATTATTTTCAATGCGCGAACCTTGTCGTTTGTAGAAAAAATAATATTCAGTATATTAAAACAAATAACTGTTTGAAATTTAAATATTTCCTTTAAAGCTTGAGGCTTTATTTCAAGTGTGAAGAGCTTTCACGCCTCAGATGCCATTGCAATGAGTATTACTGTGATTTTGAATCATTAGGTAAATATTACAAGAACAAATAATCCACTTCCACTTGAGGTAGAACAAATTATCCATTCATTTCCACTTGACGTAGAGTGTTTGAAAGATTTCTGCCGAAGCATGAAGAACTACTACTTTGTGTTGGCTACAATAAAAATGTGTACTGTACTACTCGGGTTTTGGGTAACTCGCAAAATAACCAAACTAACGAACGAAACTAATTTAATAAATTATTACTGGAAAGAAGGATCAATAAACAATTTGTAAACTATTTGTTTTAACGACGCTTGTTAACCATGTTTTTCTATCGGCCTTCGCGCTTCTTCTTCCTCTCCTCTTCTTCTCTCTCGGCGAAGGTTAGTTCGGTGAGCGACAGGGCGACTAACTATCAAGATCTACAACCAGCACAGGGCTGTAACTATAAGGTGTAACAGTACAATAAATGTCAATAATTTCAAATATTGAACAAAGTGACAATAAAATAGACTGAAAGGGTACATTTTGAATGATTGATTCAGTTTCTTGAGCAAAACCTCTCAAAAGCTCCTGAGACCTGTGTGCAAGGCAAAAACAGGCAGAACTGGCGAGCGTATTGGGATCAGTGGCGCACCTAGTGGTGGCACGGGGATACAGCCTTATCGGGAAAACCAAGAAACCAACCGCTTTTCTCTCAGAGTTTGGATAAACCAATTGAAAATAAATGTTCTACTGTGATATCTTCTCTTCCGAGTAAATTTTTTGGGATGTACTGTCCTAACTCTGACATAGCGTAGTTTACGACTGCAAAACTTCGCTAGAGAACACCTTGCCAGGAGCCGACAAAGAGCGAGAAATGCGTCTTAACATTTACAATGTTAATTGTTTATCTTTTATCAATTAATATCATGCAATTTTTTTTTTATTTCAGGCATGTAATTGTACAAAGAAATGTTTCTTCACTAATGACAAAAAATCCTTTTACAAGAAACTTCAAGTTTGCTATGGTCATGACATTCTACTGTTATTCTGAAATACACATTACCTTGACCTTAGAAAAAGTTACTTTTCAGCTGGTGGTTAATGTGTACTCCAAGCTACCACAAGACCAGATAGAGGACAGCTATTATTATTTGCAGTGGCTCTCCGGGACAATTCAGTGATTTTTGGTGGCGTATTCACTTTTCAGATCAGATGTATATTTATTTATTTATTTGACATCAGCAGTACACCCACAGAGTGATGAATACCTTTTCTATTTTCTTATTGAGAAAATTAACATTGGTTTCATGAGAACTTCCTTTCCGCAAATGCTTTTTCAATGGAGCAAATGTGGAAATGTGCATGTTCAATTAAAATTTCAATAAATTTCCATTATCATCTTTTAATAGTGTATCTGTTCCACGAAATGCCAACCCCTGAGTTCCAAGGAACATCGTTACGCAGCAGCAACCATTTCAATTTAACATTCAGAGAAATAATTTAACAATTAAGTTGTTTGTTGCATGTAGAATGCAATGTAAAATATTCTTTATTTCATTTTGTATCGGAAAATACACTGTTACATAAATGAAACGAACAATTTTGACGAAGCGAAATCGCTTTGTTT
Organism: Chrysolina haemoptera; assembly: GCA_958298965.1. Taxonomy (NCBI): domain Eukaryota; kingdom Metazoa; phylum Arthropoda; class Insecta; order Coleoptera; family Chrysomelidae; genus Chrysolina; species Chrysolina haemoptera. Next base: position 25,550,877 of record OY282592.1, on the reverse strand, counting down.
CAACACTATCCCACAAAGAAGAAACTTGAGGCAAATATCTGTCAAAAAACCACTCCTTCCCCATACGAACATTGAATTACAGACATATATTTATTACAAGTGCTAGTTGAAATCTAGCATTGAATATCATTCCCCGTCTGGTTGGGAATGGCCTCCTGCAGTCATGACATGTTTCATGGATTTCATCCCTTTCATCAGTGCTAGGATAGGTCAGATAACGTAAAAGTTATCCTGGTCCACCCAGTAAACGATACCACCCCAAATTCAACAACAAGACGCACTCCTCAGTGGCACAGACTCCAGGAAGAGTTAATGCATGAATCGAACAAAGTTCGAAAAGTGTGCCGTAGAGTTTCAAATCAGGGTTTATCAACGTTATAATTTGAAGTTATAAATTTAAATTTTCGTAAACCAGTGGCGTAGTTACGATGGTATGTGATCATATTTTCTTTGGACAAGTGAATGGACAAATGAGCATTTGACATCAATCAAGCTCATAGGCCTTTTCATTTAGATGACAAATGACTAACTTTGTTCACCTGACAGCCCCAACGGCAGTGATGGCGAATATTTTTTCTTTTTAAAGGAAATAAAATAATCCTTCGGAGTTTTCTCATGGATAGTTAACTTGAATTTACATGGAGAAGAAAATTCACCATCAGAAAAATTCGTGTAGGTAGGTATATTATTTTGTCTAAGAATGAAAGGTTTTTGGTGGTAGGTAAAAATTACTTAACTATATAGTTATTTATTATACAAGGGAAAAAAGTGTAATTTTTTTCCCGTGTATAATACACTATTTTTTTCTGTGACAGGAAAAACGACGATTTATTCAAATATCTACCTTCACCTATTTGTACATATATCCAGGAAAAAAACACTCACTTTTTTCCCGGTTCTCGGGGAAAAAAGTAATTTTATGAAAAGTTATATTTTATTACCTGTTAACAGACATAAAATATCAAACTTTTTTCCCGATACATCTATATGTAGATTTAACTACACTAAGAATGACACTAAGAACGAGAATGTTTATACAAAAGAACGCATATGAAGGTTTATACATTTATTTTAGATCTGTCATTTAAATTAAAAATTAATAATTAAGAAGTTGGTTAACTTTCATCATTTCCAAGAATTGAGAAATTTTGTGGATGAAACGCGAAACGCGCTACTTTTGAGATTTGGTGGAATTTCAAGTCAGTTTTTTGTGGTCCTTTGAATGTTTCAATAAATATTTGATATATGTAGATTGTGAAGATCAAGACGTTCCGAAAATGATGGGCGATTTTTGATTCTACTGACAACAATTCTCGCAGTTGGCATATTAAAGAAACCTAGACATCGTCGCTATAAAATCAATGAACATAAATCTAAATAGAGATTGTTTATGGTAAAAAATAAAGTTTGTAGCTTCAAAAATGATAAAAAACAGTTTTTGAAATACACCCAAATGAGTCTAGTTTTTACTGTATTCTGGGTAATGAATCCATATTGAAAGTTTCTCAGGATACAGATTAAATTTTGCAAATCCTCTTCCGTTGTGGCATTTTTCATTTTATATTTTTTTATTCAGTTATGGGGTAGAAGCATTAAGCCATCAATGGGGATCCTACGGTTGGTAATAACAAAAATTAAGTGTCCAAAGGTCAATGCTACTTTCCTTACTTTATAAAATTATAGTAACTGCAAGATAGACGCTGTAAACCCATTCCATGTATTCGTTCGACTTCTGAATTTATTTTCAAAGTAAACTAAAACTCACCTGTGAAAGGTTCGAGTATGGTTTTTTCCCCACAAACACAGCATTTTCATACCATTGTAGCTTTCAAACAACACAGTAAACGAGAGTCGAGGTAATAAATTGAGTAACTTTTTTCGAATTACACTGTAATTATTATCACAAACGCACACAAATAAAAATAAACTACAACTATCAGTAACAAAACAAGAAAACGAACGCCACTGGATTATTTTGTTGGGGCCAAAGCACATTGTTAATATCATGAAATTAAGGTTAACAGACCGCGAATTTTGAACTGAGCCAATCTCAAATTATTGTTTCCCAATATCCAATCAGACTTTGGGGCTCAAAACGAGCGCATGCGCCTTAAAAACTCATCTAAATGAAAAGGCCTATTGATACTAGACCTGAAAATCATGACATTCCATGTGGCTAAAAGTGGAGGTTTCTGAGATAATTGAGAAAAACTGAAGATATGTCCTGAGTAGCAAACGTGATTTCGTAGGTGCCATAATCGCATAATGTAGAATATTTGTCAACTTCGTGAAGATTTTTCAATGTTGAAAGAATCGGAAACATAGTTCGGGTGAGTCAGAATGAGAGTGACAACTCAATTTTCATTCATTATATTATTTGAGCCAATCGATGTTATGGAATCACTGATTTAGGTCTCATTCTGACTTACCCGTACTATGTTTCCGATTCTCCCAACATTGAAAAATGTTCAGGAGGTTGACAAATAATCCATCAATATAATGTAAGAAATTAGTGTTATGCGATTATTGTACAGATGAAATCTAAACTTTTTTCATACTTTTGACACCCTGTATCTCATTTTAGGAGATACCTTGATGGAATCTTCTCACCTCGAAATTAGTAGAGGAATCTGTATTCAGAGTTTGCTGGTCTTATTCTGACTCACCCTGTATATATAGTATACGTACAAAAAAACGACGTAATGCGATGGAGCATATTTTCTTCAAAATGTATCCTTATTTTCGTCAGATATAAAAAATTAATGGTCATGAACTAAAATTTTTCAAATCAGTAATCTTGACAGTGATGAGGTTTGACTTATCTTGAATATTTGGAAGAGCCTGTACGTCAGAACAGGATACAAATTGCTTTTATACTGTTTTTGTTTTATGTGGACCACTTTACCCATTGAGAATGTCACCAAAGCACTTTCCACATAGTTTTCCTTGCATCTGCTTAAAAATCAGATCCAAATCTGAATTATTGGAAATACGTTGAAATTAATTGACAGTTATTGGAGTCAAATTGCTAATGGAAACAGTTTAGAATTTGAACAACACAAATTTACCCGATATCAATACAAACCTCGAGTGTTAATCGGCAGGACAATATAATGAATAAGAAATTCAGAAACATATCAATGTCAAACTATTCATTTTGGCAACCAACACCACGATAATTGATAAACAAATGAATAAGTAAAAAAACCACTAGTATATTTGTCGCTGTAAAAGTTAAAGCTAACTTTTGCCGATTTCAAAGTTACAATTGCACTCTGGCATATGCGATTTTTTATACATGAATTAAATTTTCTTTCTCACAATACTTGGGTATACGTGGGTATACAGAAAGGAACCCCGCATTGATAATTCGCTCCTGGCATTCTAAAACCTACAATTCCTCCTTAGTTTATCAACTTTTTTCTTAGACATTGACAAAAATGGTTCTTTCTTTCATTATATCCCACTTTGAAATCTTAGACAAGTATGGTTTTTCGCACTTCGATGTTCCTCATCATTCGTTGGAAGATTGAGCATTAAGTAGTTATTTATAATTTTTTCTCTTGTTGCATATAATTATGCCAAATGGTGTTTGGTATAGAAGAACTTGATTTCATTCAGTTTGCAATACCTTTTTAGGATGACTGTTATTATTGAATAACTCTCTCTTTTCATGTGAAACAATGTGATTAGTTTTATGAATTCGTATCGTGTATGTTTGATAAACAAATTAATATCGAGAAAGTAATTTCTATGTGACAAAATAACTGTTGCGAAGGAGTAGTTTCAAATTATTTACTTTTTATTTTTTTTGTATCGTATTTGTGCGGTCTTTTTATCGGAGTCGTGGGTCTTTTGAGAAATGACCCTATTACCATTCTAAGCTACAGCATCTCTATGTATGTCTTTCTTCTCTTGCTGCACCTCGAACTATTACATAACTTCATTCAATATGGTCAGTTTTTCCGCAGAAGCAGCAGTGTCTTTCAAGGTTCTCATTGAAATACAGATATTGATTTCTCAGTTTGCTTCTGTTGGACTTGTTCCATATGTCATATACTATACCTGTTTTTCATTTATCCAATCACTTCTCCAAAGAAAATGTGAAGGAAAATATGACCTCACACCATTGTAAGTACGCCACTAAATCTATTTATTTTTTCGTACTTTTGACGCCCTGTATCTCAGAGGGAATGCATTTTAGGACATACCTTGATAGGAACTTTTCACCTCGAAATGAGGTGATGAATCTGTAATCAGAGTTTGTCGGTCTTATTCTGACTCACCCTGTATATTTCACTGAATCTTTTATTATGGAAACTAGAACATGGTCTAATTCCGTGCGTTTTTCACTCCGACAAACACAGATGTGAACGTTGATAAGAATTTATTTCTCATGCAGGGTCAAAAATGCAGGGTGGGACACATGCATCTGAATCGGCCTCAAGGCCTCATCTTTCCCGTCCTGAACAATTCTTTGAAAGACTCATCAGGGTTGCTTATTATTCCGAGTGACCTTTACTACAAATTATCACACATTTTAAATAGACCACCTCTATTAACTCTACAAATTATCGCCTTCAGAAAGTGTTGAAATTATTTGTGGTTGATTTGATAAGCAAATATATTTTTGCCAGAATATGGGAGGAATGGGCGATTTCCTGGTACAAAAAATTGACATAGAGAATTCATTTCGAAACTGAGCTCAAAGACAATTAGGAAAATCCGTTCTAGAACATTTTTGTTACTGAACATTTTATTTTTCAATCTTAGCTTCAAACAAATTATTTCAATTAATTTTGAACGATCAGTACTTGAAAATTACAATCATTTATTAACTAGATATTACTAAAGTCGATTGTGGTTCACTAAAGAAAATATTTTTTCTGTGACGGGAAAAAAGTTTGACTTTTTATCTCTGTTGACATGTAGCAAAATATAACTTTTTATGAAATTATTACTTAATCACTTTTTTCCCGGTTATAATATATATAAACAGAAGTAAAGGTAGATATTTGATTTTAGGATATTTTATGATTTTTTTTTTCCACGGAAAAATAGTACCTACTTTTTTCCAGGATATGTACACATAGGTAAAGGTAGATATTTGATTTTGGAATATTTTTTTCACTATTAAATCGTCGTTTTTCCCGTCACAGACACAACCTCGAGCTAAAATCTAATACTTTTTCCCCTTGTATAATAAATAACTATTTACACTGCATCGAATAACTTTGAGAGAACGTTCTGTTTTTAATAATAATATACCTACCGTACACGTGGAACTCATTATTATGTACTAAATGATCAATTTTCATTAAACCGCGCAACAAAAAAATATAATTGAAGAATAATTAAAAGCAAACAGAATGCTGAATACAGTGCGACTGTGATAATTACTTGTGGACCGATTTAAAAAAAAAAACTCTACCTTCACCCTATGTTATCCAATCAACATTTCTAAACAATAATCCATTCGTCACAGTTTTATTACAAAAATTGATTCCATCTTCTAAGTCCTGGTAAATTTTCTCCTGAATATTTGTAGACATAACTAATAAGAGAAAATACGTCATATAAGTTGTTGAATATTTCTGACCGATTTAAAGAAAAACCTTCCTACTCAATGTTATCCATCCAACGCTTCTAAACAATAATTCATTCGTCACAGTTTTATTACAAAAGTTGATTCCATCTTCTAAGTCCTGGTAAATTTTCTCCTGAATATTTGTAGATATAACTAATGAGAGAAAATACGTTATATAAGTTGTTGAATATTTCTGACCGATTTAAAGAAAAACCTTTCTACTCAATGTTATCCATCCAACGCTTCTAAACAATAATTCATTCGTCACAGTTTTATTACAAAAGTTGATTCCATCTTCTAAGTCCTGGTAAATTTTCTCCTGAATATTTGTAGACATAACTAATGAGAGAAAATACGTTATATAAGTTGTTGAATATTTCTGACCGATTTGAAAAAAACCTTTCTACTCAATGTTGTCCATCCAACGTTTCTAAACAATTATCCATTAGTCACAGTTTTATTACAGAAATTGATTCCATCTCTTAAGTCGTGGTAAATTTTCTTCTGGATATTTGTAGACATAACTAATAAGAGGAAATACGTTATATAACTAACTTTTCTTGGCGAAGCAAACTCTTAATGTAGTTAGTAGATATTCAAGATCCTTAGAGATGAACAGATACCAGTTAAGCAAATAGTCCTCATAATAAGTAGGTACTTACTTTTTTCGTATATTTTGTATGTAATCCGCAATGTAATCGACACTGGCTTTGCCGAACTCTCTAAATTCTTCGATATTCATTTTGCAACACGCGGTCTATGGTACACTGATTATTCGTAAAATTGTTCTCACTAATATAATAACTTTCTCCAGATGAGCTAAATCTTCCTTAAATTCTGAAACAGACCACGCGCCGTGTGAAGTAATAGCACCTGCTTTATTCTGCTTACGAAATTGTTATTCAATATCTTGTCAAGAGGTATCGCCATTCTCTAGTAAGTATCTTAAGAATGCTTCTCAGTATTTGGGACACTTGATATTCTACTTAACCGGCCCAGGAAGCTGTTTAAAGGCACTTCTTAAGGAGCTATAAACAAATCTTTAAATATTTTCCTCAAGTATACAGTGTGACCGATTTAAGACGGAAACACCCTTATAAACATATTGGAATGATTTTTTTTTTTTTCGTCAAGTCTACTAGGACACCAAATTTAATGAATGAATCTCCATTTCTAGAACCCACTAATTTTTCAAGGTCAAACCCCGAAAACCCCCTTATACCAATTTTTAATCGAATCTGACCGTAATCACGAAACTCGGCCACCATTTTGGGTTGCCATCTTCAATATAATCTCTGACCCCGAAAACTCTCACACACTAATTTTGAATCGAATCAGATCATAATGACAAAAATCGTCAGCCATCTCGGAGCCGACATCTTTAATTTATAAATTTTTGACAAAAAATTTGAAACATATGACCTAAAAAACCCCCACATACCAATTTTGAATCGAATCTGACCACAATCACAAATCTCATCCAGCATCTTGGAGCCGCCATTTTGAAATTATGAATATTGAAAAAAACATCATAATCTCTGACCCCGAAAATCCTTTCATCATACCAACTTTGAATCGAATCGGACCATAATCACAAATCTCGTCCGCCATCATGGAGCCGCCATTTTTTTTTTCTATTACAAAAATGCCATATTGCATTGTCACCGGAATTAATTACATAGACACATACATACATACATACAAGTGAAGCTAATATAAGCGTGTTAATAACAAGAGTTTTATCATGAACTTGAGGTATTAGTTTGACCATACAAGATGGAACACACTGTATAATTGACCATGTGTAATGTCACCAATGAACAAAACTTTTAATATTATCTTATATTGATGAATGTTTATATCTTGATTACTCAGAATAGTGAAAATTATTCAGGGTAACGTTTTTGTTTTGAAAACAGAGAGAAAATGAGAATTTTCAACGCCCTCTACCGTCAAAACTAGCCTATAGAAAAAGTTTTGCCAATTGGACTTTTTGTTTGGAATGACTTGGACTACAACATATCAAAAATTCAGCCGATTCGACAGGGGGCCAATTTCCCTATAAAAGTGTGCGGTGTCCTTTAATAAAAAAATAAGTGTATTTCATAATAATTTAACGATTCATAATTTTGGCGTTAATAATCTGATGGAAGCCCGAAAGCAAAGCTCGAGGGCTTTCATCTCTGATTATTAAAGCCAAAATTGTGTCGAGTCAAATTAATAAATACAAGAGAAATTTAGAAGCAATAAAAATTGTCTACTATTTTATCAAGGTCGTGTTATATTTATGAAGATTATTTCTTGAATCCAATTGTTTATATTAGAGAGATATATATTCACCAAATTAAACAATCTGGAATGATAACAATCAACAGAATCCAAACAGAAACAGAACCAGAAACCACAATAATTATTGTAGGTGACATTTCCTATCTTCCAAACGGCTTGGTTTTCGAGATACAGGGTGATAAAAATACGTGTTTTTCATTTACTTGTATGGTTCAGGAGCTACAATGAAAATATTAATGCGAACATTTTCCAGTTTCGCACAACATAAAAAAATTTGGGAAGCAAATATTCTCACAAACTTCGAAAGGGTGATTTTTTGAAAGTTTTCAGGACGAAAAGTTCATATAAACATATGTCCCAAACGGCTTGGTTTTCGAGATACAGGATGATAAAAATACATTGTATATATCGTATAAGTGGATAAAAACGTCTTTTAAACACGCGCGATTTTTCGAGCACGACGACGGCGACGCAGCGGATCAATAATCATGAAATTGTTATTTAGACTTTACGGTTCTCGAGTTGTTGATGTAGCCATGGTAACTTTAAAAAACTTCACCTACTTAACTACATACTTAACTACTTAACCTATTTTAAAGAATATGTAAATCTCAAGAGCAAATGTATCCGGCCACACTGAACGTAGCGAACGTAGCGCACATAGGGAACATAGCGTACGAGTGTCTGTGTGGCCGGATACATTTGAAATAGTGCCAGCTGTATTTTGAATGAGAATCGCGAACATAGCGTACATAGCGCTGTGTGTGATCAAGACATATAAATAAGAAATAAGTTACTTCATTTTCAAGTATTAGAAGAGGTGAACGGAATGTCAACTGAATTTATTATGTTATTTCTAGTGCAAAACGAAAAACTTCATCTGTTACGACGCTGACGTATACGTTTTCCGCGGCTTTTCATGAACATTGAACCCACGCCAACCATTTGGCAAGAACACAATTAATCAATGTGAAAAAAAAAGATGTTATAGGTTGATAATGATGAATTAAAGTAAAATGATCATTGATTCAACCAACAATATTAGTTTGAAAGACAGAATAAAATAATTAGCATATTCAATAAAGTTATTAACGTTCCTAGCACCGCATGGATACAATAGTAAATTATTACGACACACACGGAAAAATACCTGTGTAGATTTTTTCCTTCAACAGTGGAAAAAAAGTGTAAATAATGTAAACAATTGTCAAAAATTAGCACACCTGGTTGTTATATAGTTCTACCAATAATTGTTTATTTCGGTTTTTTGGTGAAATTTTCTCCAGTTTTGTGACTTTTATACACAATATGTGTAATACATAATTGTGGATGAATTTTACACATTTTTCATCCAAAAGGTACAACAAGAAATGTGTAATAAATCACAAACAAGACCACCCGCCGATAGAGGGCACAACCCACGCTATACTAGAATTCACTAAGGCTAGCCGACCGAAGAAATCTTCAACACCAGTTTCATTCAGACCTCGACCGGTTTAGAAGAAAGGGATAGCTAGAGAACGAGGAAGCAGTGATGAGATATATTTGTACAAATTGTACAATTATATGCAATTCAATCAAGTGTTTTAAACACACCTTTCACAGGTGAATCATACAATATTTTTTACAGGGAAGTATAATTGAAAAAATTTAGGCAAAATTTCAACAAACTCGTTATAGATCATTCGAATTTTATTTCAAGGTTGTAGACCATGTGATAACTTGATTACTTGGAAGTTCACGATGCGAAAGGAAACTTATAGTAATCTGTCGTTTCTCGATGTTAAATCTGAAAGAACAGATACTGGTATCCTCACCTCTGTTTACAGGAAGAAGAGAAACACACACAGAACAGCAGCTCAACTACGGCTCCAATCACCCAAACTCCACAAAGTGGGGCATCGTGAGAACGTTGGTGGAGATAACAGTGTGTATTTGCTACAACCAGGAGTCACTGGAAACGGAAATGAACTACATCAAAAAGGATCTACGCCGAAACGGATACTCCGAGAAACTCATTGAAGTACAGAAACCACTCCAAAGGACCAAGAAGATTGAAGAACGACCACAAAACCTCGTTCTCGTCCTTCATTACATCAGTGGTATCTCTGAGAAGATTGGAATGATCGGGAACAAATACAAATCAAGAGTTGCTTTCAATCCAGCAGTACCTGACGAAGCTTCCTCACCAAGACGAAACCAGAAAACATAACAGAATCTAGAAAAAACTGTATTCACGAGGTCCCATGTGAATAGGGGTATTCTTAAATCGGAGAGACCAAGAGGCCGCGGGGCGGATATTAGCGCAGAGGATAGCGCACGGGCCTAGCGACCGAGAGGTCCAAGGCCATTTTGTCCGTGAAAACATTTAAATCCGTACCTAATTGCTGACCACGGCTGGGACGATTCTAATGTTCTTCATGGAGAACAACATTGGGGAAGCATTGGTTTAATTATCAGTTATTTTGTTCCATTCGATTACTTTCCGCACTACCATTTTACTTTTCACGTTTATATTTTACTTTTCACGTACTATTTTATTTTCCGCATTTTTGTATCAAAATGACGTTTTTTACATTGAAATGACAACTGAACAGGCCCGGACTGGGACCATTTGGGGCCCTCAGCTAAAACTTGTGAAGGGGCCCCATACCGGGGGTCTGGGGGTTATGTAATACAATTTTTGAAAATTACAGGCGCTTGAAAACAATGATAACGATTTTTTACGCTATTTTGGTACTTATGAAGAATTAATTCAGCTGGGTTTGTATACAAATATTATGATGACTTTTATTGACTCATTCATTAAAGTAAGAAAATCACGGTATTTTTAGAATACCACAATACTACAAAACACATGAGGTAGAACTGGCAATAATTACAACGAAGTTCAAAATAAAGTGCAGTATTTTATTAGGTATTTTTTAGCACCAAAGGATTAATGAATTATGTCAAAATTATTCGTGTGATAAAAATAATGACAAACGGATTTTGGGGATTAGAAAAATAATACTTGATTTTTTTTTTAATTCTTGTGTATTGAACAGTTTACAATGTTGTTATACTAGAATAGAAGGGGCTTAACTTAACTGAGATGATTCGACATTTTATTCCTCTTGCCCTAAAATAGCAGCTTCTTTGTAAGCAACTCACTTATTAAAGCTACTTCATACATTATTTTAGTGTAGTATTTTTAGGTATGGGGTGGATGTTATTATATGTAAGAGAGGGGGAGGAGAAGGACGATGTGCGCTGGCGCGGCTCTACTGACTGATCAGTTGATCTGATAGAGCATCACTGGCACTTGTGCAGTTGTCTGCTGGACATACGTCACCACGCAGACGATGCATTACACCACAACAACTTAACTCATAACACAGAAGCTCGTATAAATCTTTCGTATAAACAGCGAGATATAAACACTTGATGGGCGTGTTCTACTTTTGGAAAATATAAACAAATCATCACCAAGGACACAAAATAACTTCTAACAAGACAAAAACATTTTTATGTACGTCATGTGGGGCGCTCTCGGGCCGGGGGCCCTCCACCATCGCGGACCTGCGGACCTGGCCAGTCCGGGCCTGCAACTGAAAAACAGTATCAAAAAGGCATTTGTAGACGTGTATCATACGTTATGCTTTATTAGGCCTTCATCATGACTTTCCGAAAAGTGTGCCGGAGAGTGCCGGACTTTGTTCGAATTCATGAATTAACTCTTCCAGGAGTCTGTGATACCGAGAAGTGTTTCTTGTTTTTGGGTATTGGGTGTTATCGTTCAATGGGTGGGCAAGGATAACTCTAATGTTATCCGACCTATTCTTGCATTGATAAGTGGGAAACAAACCGTGAAACTTGTCATGTCTGCAGTTGGTCATTCCCAACCAATATGTGAAAATATTCAATTCTCAGCCATCTTTACTTGAGGGACAAAGTTTGGTTTTGTTTCAATTGCTTTGTTGTTTATATCAATTTTCAAGTTACTGTTCTGTAGTTTTGGAGAATAGGTAATAGGTTTGACTTTCGTAGTTGATGGTATTTAGTGATAACTGAAATAAAGTGTAATATCCGTTTTGATTGAATTTGTGTTTGCCAGGCAAATTTACTGGAAAGTTTTCTAGTCCAACAAAATAATCTGTAATGTCATTGAAAATTGAAATGTTCGGTTCTGAAATGCTCTATGAGAGCTGAAAGAGACAGGGTATCATTTTTTAGAATTCCTGCTGCTGTTTCAACAAATCAAGGAAGTTATTTGAATGCATTTTCTGGTGAACGTCATAATGCACGTTTAAGGAGTTTAAAACGGAGTCCTTCAACAGAAACATCAAACAATCACTATTTGTAAGTGTGTACGGGCCAATGTTTATCTTGCAAGAACATTCCCCGATAGTGTAGCAAAATAATGCACTCCGCGACAGCGACATAATTGCAATCATTTCACAAGCAGTCTCTTTCTGTTATTAGTAAATACTATAAACTTCGAATTTACAAACTTTTCTCTAAAACTATAGCACAGGAGATACAAAACTGATGTTGACTAAACGAAAATAATAATGCAACTGAACCGTGAACCGTGAACGGTGAACCGAGAACCGTAGAACAAATGTAGCTTGCCCCTCATATAAAGATGGCCGACTTGTCAAAGTCACGTGTTCTGGAATTGTCTATTACAATTAGCACTTGCAATTGTGTTCTCTTGGAGGAATATTGCACAAATTGGTGTCAGATGGGGGAAGTAGTTGTTTACTGACAGATATTTGCCTCAAATTTTCCACTTTGTGGGATAGTGTGGAGAGATGGGGAATTCAACTTTGTCGAAATTTATCTGAAACTCTCCGGCACACTTTTCGGACTTTGATCGAATTCATACATTAACTCTTCCCGGAGTCTCTGCTACCGAGGAGCTCCAGGATGACTCTAACGTTACCTGACCTATCCTAACACTGATGAGAGGGGTGACACCCATGAAACATGTCATGTCTGCAGGTGGTCATTCCCGGCCGATGGGGGATAATATTCAATTCTCAATTGCAATTAGCACTTGCAATTGTGTTCTTTTGGAGGAATATTGCACAAATTGTCAGAAGTAATTTAATGTCCGTAGGGGAAAGTAGTTATTTTCTAACAGATATTTTCCTCAAATTTTCCACTTCGTGGGATAGTGTGGAGAGAAGAGAAATTCGATTTTGTCGAGATTTTTCGTTTCATTCATTTGAAACTCTCCGGCACACTTTCCGCACTTTGTTCGAATTCATATATATTTTGTGTTTATGTTTGTGGGAAGTGTATTCTGAATTGTGATGTGTAGTAGTCAACTTACCCTTCCCATAAATCGTCACCCCTAAAGGGGCGACGAGCAGAGAGGCGGGAGCACCATGGATGCCCGCTGCCTGCCACCTCCATCAATTGATCGACCGCCGGAGATCCAGTAATCCATAACAAGACCGGGAGTTCTGCGAGTTGACATTGAATGTTGCTGAAATCCGGAACTATGAAAATTTGCCAAGTTTGTCTATTGACAGTTATCACAGATAACTGACTCTGACAGCGAATTCGTGCACATTTCAGAGGAAGGCATGAAAAGGGTTGCTCGGCCAACCGACAACGCTAACCCCTAACTGTCCAAATCAAATAATGTGGTAAATCTTATTGGGGATGTGGCTCATCCAAGAGCGAACTTTAGATATTTGAATTGATGTATTCTCGTACGTTGACTCGTAAAACACCCTGTACAGGTCGTAGAATTTGGCGAAGACTCAAAATGATCTTGAGTGTTGGCAGTTTTCAGAATTAAACTTCGTGGCAAAACCTCGGAAAGTTTACTTGGAATTTTCAAATGATTAGCGCATTTCTAATGAACTATATTTTCCACTCATGAAATTATTTTCTATGAAGTCCTTCAGATAAACAAAATTCACGTTTGTTATATCGCAACCTTCCTCTGCTAATAAAATGTATTATTCGTCGTAATTTAAAAGATTTTACAAGGTTTGTTAATGGATTTGATAACAAATAAACATGAACTTCCATAGAAATCATAACATTAACATTTACTACGAAGTTGGGTGAGAAATGGGAAGTCATTCGGAAGTTAGTAAAAACAGATTAACATATACACGCACGTTACCCATCGAACGCACGCTTGAAAAAGTACGAAAGCGCGGTAGGGTGGCTAAGATTTTTATACTTTTAGGTACTTCAGTTCCAAATTTCAAGAATAAAATTTAATTCACAGGAAAAAGTTGAAATTTATAGAAAAATGTTAAATTTCAATAAAACAGTCGAAAGAAAAATGTTTAGAAAAAATATTTATCTTTATATTTAGTGCGCGAAATGCCACTTTGGTGATCGCAAACTAATTTTTTGCGCACGAGATGCAAACAAAATTTTTTCTACAAATAATATTGTTCTAAAATAGGTAATATGCTTAGATTAATATAGCAGGCTACCGAAATAACCAGACCGGATAGAATCAGATGGGCTATAAACAAATTCTCTCCCTTCAAATCACCTGGAGTGAATGGAATTTACCCCGCTCTCTTACTAAAAGGGCAGGATGTACTAATACCACATCTATGCAAAATCCTGAGAGCCTGCTTGGCCTGGAGATATATACCAACTGCGTGGCAGAGAGTGAAGGTCCTATTCTTGCCAAAAGTAGGCAGGATTTCAGACTTCACTCCCAAGTCATACAGGCCAATCAGTCTATCGTCCTTTCTGCTCAAAACGCTGGAGAGATTGATAGATAGGAGTGAACGTCAATACGCATACCAACCAGGAAGATCAACCGACTTGGCGTTGGATGATCTCACCAGGCTGCTTTCAAAGTCACGTGAAGACAAAGAACTAGCAATAGCCACCTTTCTGGATATCGGAGCTTTCAATAACGTATCCACTATATCTTTGACAAATGCACTGACGAGGAGAGGAGTTCCTCCCACAATAAGTCAATGGATCCAAGCCAGCCTAGAAAATAAGACCATTACGTCCACCCTGGGCGAGGCAACCATAGAAGCCAAGGTCTATAGAGGGTCAAACGAGTCAAAAAACTATTTTCGGACGTGTTCTATTCTATTCTGTTCTGTTCTGTTCTGTTCTATTCTATTCAATTCAAGTTATTGTTGTACCATTCCTCATGATGCTAACTTTGTTGGCAAAGCGCGCGTTGAGTGATTCTGACATACTTTTGGTAAATATGTAGTTTTCTACTTCTCTGCAAAAAAAGTCTAGTGAGATTGATGATGATTGAAATGAAGTTAATCATATACGTATTCCAGAAAACAGACTTTATTTCATCACGAGTTTATTCGCACTGAACTAGCACTCATAAAAATGTTATGCAATTCATTAATTCAGCCATTTCGTCTGCAGGAATGACGTCACTTGGAAATCCCGGAGAGGTCAGAGCCCTCTACTAAAGAAGTTATTGCTGAGAACGGTGTAGAAGAGACAGCACACTCGGATATCAAAATAATATTATTGCTCATTACGGAACCAGCAGTGGATATTAAAATAAAGTGCATACGGAAAAGCTTACAACATCATGAGTGAATATTTCATGAACAGTTTTTTTCTGTGTTCGATTTGAACTAGCATAACAGTATACAACATGTAGGTTCCTATCATTAGTTATAACGTAATATGTTGATGAAAAAACAGTATAATATATGAGTAATTTTAACCATAGTGAACAATATCTCCAAATAACTGCCTTGGTTTTTATTGTAATACGACCAAATTGACAAATGTGTAGACAATTTCTGTTTACTAATTAATTTATTAATTAATCAATGGTACCGTAATGTACAATTCAATATTGAATGTTCATTGCCAATGAGAAATGTTTATTCTAAATCAATAACTCAAACATAATCAACACACCCTCATCCCAAATAATGAGAATAACGTAATAGTAGTAGTATTAATATTAGAATTATGTTATATTCATCAGAAATTAAGATATCAAACCCTAATAACGCAAAAATATAACATATTAACTTACAAAAGTGGTACTTCTGTGAGCTTTATGTAAATTTTCAGCCATTTAACATATTTGGTTACACGTTTATAAAAATTTTAATTTTTACAGAATAAACAGATATGTTAATATGTGTGAACTTGAACATACAGTTTGCGAATATACCACTACATTTATATATTTTTTACAAAATAGCCAGATAATTAATATGTATGAAAATTAACACCCGTTAAAAATTAACATAAAGCTTACAATTACCCCTAATGCCTGAGTGAAAGCATTGAAAAAACACACGGGAATTACATGAACACTCAACACGGAAAATGCTAAATTGATAAAATTGGATGCCGGGAAATAAGGCCGAATTGTGTGGTTTCTCCGCAATTAGCGTCAGTCGGACTTCAAGCTTGTTATTGTAAAGACGTACTTTTTTGTCTATAAAGTAGTTTTCAGTTATATCGAATAAATCGATTTTTTAAAAGAGACTTCGAGTGTTCAATAAGTTAACTGGCGCAGTCGGTAGGATATCGAATGAGCAATTTTCGTATCAACGATTTATCGGATATCGAACATTTGGTTATTAGTTGTAAAAGTGTTTGATACGGAGTGGCTCCTGAGGAATCAGGAAAACCAGTCCATCGAAGACCTGTGGAGGACCCCACCAGCAACGCATCACCGGAATTTGAAACGAAATAGTTCAAATTCGCAAGGAATACACCATGGTGGAGACAGAAATAACCAATCCAGAAGTGGTCCTTATAGAAGAGGATGCTCAAAGTTGCAATTCATTCAATGTGAGTACAACTGGATGTCTGTTGAAAAATTACCTGCTTTTATTGAAAATTTATCGTTGAAGATTCCTCCAATTTACTCCGCTGACCTTTGTAATTTGAGAAATATTTCAAGTCGATCTAGTAGTGGAAATCTTGTTGAAATGTCACAACCGTTCAACCCAGAGTACCTCAAATGTGTACCTCAGTTTGACGGCAATTCCAATGACCTTAATAGGTATATTTCGGTTTGTGATGGTTTGTATTGATAACATTTTGCAAATTGTTATCAATACAAAATTTCACGAGTAGAACTCCTATCAGAACTACTCACACATCACCAGTACATCAAGGAAAACCTTTCCAACGCGCTCAGCAAAACCAATTTGTACAGCCAAATCAATTTACTCAACAGCAGAGAAATTCCCATCCAACACCAAGAACGCCTTTCCATAATCACACTCAAAATAATCCTTTTTGATCTCATCACAATTTTCCATCACAACACCCAACCTCAAAAATGTTTCACAAATTCCCAAGTTTTCGGGAAAACCAACAAGAGCAAAATGTTTTTAAACTAAACCCAAATCAAATGCTTCCAAGACCCACACCAATGAGCGTATCTACCAGACATACTTCGAATAATGTCCGGACAAACCCTTCAGCTTTCACTTCGCGACAACTTCAACAAATAAAATTGTTTCCGAAGAGCTCTACAACACCAAAATTGATCAATGTCAGGGTATATATTCTAACTATGAATGTTCCTCAATAAATCCATGCGAATATCAAAAGTATGAAATCGGCAATCGCTATTATGAAGAAACATTTGAAAACTCTTTTTATGAAATGCCACAAGCACAATTTCGAGGAAAATTTTCAGAGTTTGCCTCCAGAAGAAGGCCAAACATAGATCCCTGCATAATCTCATTCAATGCTTCAAATTCAGGTGAACTACCATATATTTTACTGCCTGAGAATAATCTCAAAATACTGATTGATTCTGGGTCCTCAAAATCATTCATTGATCCAGATTTAGCTTACAAACATTAAGAATGACCCTTTCATAGTTTCGACTTTTTTTCGAAAATCTGCTCATAAACACAGTGCACTTATACCTGCATCAAATATATTTAATCTACCAAAGTCAAATCTGAAATTCTTCCTTTTCAAGTTTCATAATGTATTCGATGGGTTAGTGGGACTTAATAATTTTAAACTTCTCCAAGCAAATCTAAACTTTGGCGGAGGACTTCTCGTAACTCTTTTTTCAGAAACAAAACTTAAGTACCACAATACAAACAGCAGCCTAAACTTAATTACGATTGCACCTCGGTCGGAACAGGTTATAAAAATAAAAACTGCAATACTCAATGGCAAAATAATTATTCCCCTCCAGAAATTCCACAACTGCTAGATTCTAGAATATTTAACAATTGCAAAAAACGGTAGGGCTTTGACAACAATTCTTAACAATACGACCGATCCTATTACCTTGGACTTTTCCGAACCTATCAGTGTTAAAAAATTCAACCGTAAGTGCTAATAGATCTGAATAACTTCGATGACACCGACAAACCAAACATTGACCCAACCAACTTTCGTACAGAACACCTGAATGTCGAAAAGAAATACCACATTCTTAACTTATGCAAATAATATTTTGATATTTTTTATTAAAAAAATATGCCCCTAACATTCACAAGGAAAATTAAACATAACATTAAGACTCAAGATGAAACAGGACGTAGACGACCAAATACAGAAAGTGTTATATCAGAACATCGTAAGACCGAGTAATTCTCCATGGTCATCTCCCATTTGGGTTGTCCCCAAGAAGGCAGATGCATCCGGGAAACAAAAGTCTAGGGTAGTAGTAGATTATCAAAAACTTAACGAAGAAACAATTGACGACAAATACCCTCTTCCAAGCATCACTGACTAGACAAATTGGGATGTTGCCAGCAGTTTTCATCAAGTTGACAAAATGTCTGAAAAAAGGAGCGAAGATCGAACACGATCAATACTTCCTTTCCTGTTTTGACACTTGCAAAAACCTTGTAATGAACGAGCCAATCCCACAATATCCCAACTTCTCTAAGTCCTTCAACACCTGACAACTGACGCTTCAAAAGTTTTTTACACTACGATAATAGTGAGAGTGAAACTTCTCCGCATAAAATTATGACAGTTAAAGAAAATATCAGGAAAGCCTGCCAGTCTCTTCCATTTGAGGAGCATCTTTCTTGTGATGAACAGATAATACTGTTCAAAGGCAGAACAATTATGAAAACATACAGTCCCAAAAAGCTCATAAATGGGGTTATAAAATGTGGGTTTTTGGTGAAGTTTCTGGTATGTCTTAAAATCTTGAATTGTTTGCTGGAAAATAAGGATATACAATGAAGGAAAATGAACCTGATTTGTGCGCGTCCAGTAATGTGGTTCTTCGTCTGAGTAGACCCATTCCATCTAACAGTCATCATACATTTTTTTATGATAATAATTTCTCTTCTCTACCACTGATGTCAGAATCAGCAAAACAAAAAATGCATTCTGTTGCTACTGCTCGTGAGAATCGACTGCGTGATTATAAGGGTCTTACAGAAAAATAAATGAAACAGATTAGAAGGTGTACAATACATGAACAGACTACTACATTTGAGGGCACCAATATACATAGTGTGCAATGTTATGACAACAAAATTGTCACACTAATCTCTGAATATTGTGGAGCCCAGCCAGTAATCAAAGTCAAGAGATTTTTCAAATCTGAGAATACCAGAAAGGAAATTGACCCAGATATTGTCAAATGATATATAATCGTCATATGGGTGGCGTTGACCTACAATACTCACTTAACTCTACCCAATAAAACTGAAAAGTTGAAAATGGTATCATAGCATATTTTATCATATGGTGTCGTCGTTATCGACTCCTGGCTATTGGACAAAAGAATAACAAAAAAAACTAGGACCTATGGATAATATGATACATTTGCTTACATTCAAGACTATGTTAGCTGAAGAGTTATGCAACACACCTACCGTCTCAGAAAAGAGGTCGCCCAAGCTCTTCAACTCCAAATCTACCAGTGAAGAGAAGATGCTTGGAACCAAGACCTAATCACAAATGTACAGGGTGTCTCAAATTCAAGCCTCATCATTGGGATCTCGGAAACTAGAAGAGATACGAGGTCGGTTAAATGGAGGCAAAGTTGCGCAATTTCTCTTTTTGAATAGATGCAACAAAACAAATTACACGTTCCCCTAGCTACTTTTTCTGTTCTACAAGAAGGAGTCATCAGATTTTCAAACAGACGTTTCGTATTTGAGCTGCCATCATCAACTTTGTTTTTTTAAATACGGCCCTGGAATTTTTATTATGGATTTTAAAAGCTTCTTATCTCCCAAAACAAATGATGTATCGCACTTATTCGAAAAGTTTAAATTAATAGTATTTTCCATAAGACCACATGTGTTAGAGAGAGAGACAAAAATTGGATTTTTAATAAGATTAAAAACAAACTTTTTTTGCAATAATGCATTGCATAAAACTCAAAACCTAACATAAAAGTGGGTGATTAATAAATAATATAATTGAAGTGTCATCCCTCAAACTCTAGGCCCTAGGCTATATTTACAGAAATAATCGCATTTTATCAATAACTAAAACATCATGCCTATTGTTGAACATCACACATCGTTTTATATCAATTTTCAGGAGCTTCTAAGGTCCTAAAACCAATGATGTGTCCTTCTTTTTCGAAAAAATCATTTTAACGATGTCCTGCTAAGATGTTACCAAAAATATATTCTCTGTCTCTCTCTAACACATGAGTTCTTATGGAAAATGCTATTAATATAAACTTTTCGAATAAGTGTGATCATCATCTGTTTTGGGACATTAGAAGCTTTTGAAATCCATAATAAAAAGTTCAGGGCCGTATTTAAAAAAACAAAGTTGATGATGGCAGCTCAAATATGAAACGTCTGTTTGAAAATCTGATGACACCATCTTGTTACATCTATTCAAATATAGTTATAAAAAAATAAAAATGAAATCGCGAATTTTTGTTTTTTTCCAAAAATCTTCGGAAGTATTCGGAATTTTTCGAATATCAAAGCGGCGTTTTAATTAGCACTAAATTGAGCAACTTTGCCACCATTCAACCGACCTCGTATCTCTTCTTGTTTCCGTGATCCCAATGATGAGGCTTGAATTTGGGACACACTGTACAGATGGACGGAATTACCCATTGGCCAGAATGGACAATAGAAAGAGAAAGATGCAAATTACTTGGTTGTAAGAGCAAATCACGTGTAAAATTCCAGAAGTGTGTAGTTTACTCTCAATTCAAAACAGAATTGTTTCTGTACAATTCCATCAATAAATGTATTAACTTTCGTTTCTTACTTCAATTTAGTTATAACTTGCAATGTCAAATTGTCTTCCTCTCTTTTAAATGTGCACGCATAATGTTCCCTCATGGGAACAGAGAAAAAATGGTAAAAAATCAGGCATTTAAAAAAAATCGCGATTTTTGGTATTTTTTGGTTTCTTCAACAAAGAAAGTAAATTTAAAATGTTTTCCAACTGATTTTGAAAATTCCAATTAATTCATGCAATAGAGGGTCAACAGAATATAACCATTTCGATTGTCGTAATAACCATGGCGGTTGACGCGACGTCGATAACTTTTCACTTGGAAAATGGTAAATATTCGGTTAGAGAGAGCCGACAAATTTTCAAAAAAAAAACTACGTATTTCGGTATCCCCTACAAAAAATTCAAATGAAATTTTTGGCGGTCACAACTATTTTCGAAGTACAGGTCCATTTTGTTGTGAATTTTCACCATTTGACAAATCGAATTTCTGTTATTAAAATGTGACAAAATATTCCCATATTTTAACCAAAACACCACACATGCCCTTATTTACTTGTTTTCAGTACTTTTTTGCAGAAACAACTACTACTTTTCAAAAAGTTCACCCTTCTTCAAAACGTTAACAAATTGTGATCATCATCGAATGACTGATATTTTTTATTCATCAAGTTGGTATTACTTTTATGATTCGGTTTTCGTCGGATCTCGTTTACGTTTTAGGTTAGGTTAGGCTCGCTTCGCTCGCCCTTATTACCTACCGACCTAACTGCACACAGATCCAGTCTTTTAAGGCAGAAGAAGGGAAAACAACCCAACCCACCCAACTTACCTACCCTACTCAACCTACCATACCTAACCTACCCTACCTAACCTACCCTACCTAACCTAACATACTTAACCCAACCTAAGCTAAAGCGTAGCTGCTCGCTGCGTTCGCCGTCGTTAGGCTCCCTTCGCTCGCCCTTAAACTGAAATATTTCATTAAATTTGATATATGAATTCGAAAAGACGATATGAGTCGAGATCTCACGAGAGTCGACGCAAGAACAATATCGTACTCATATCACCAACGTGATATCTAAAAAACCCCAAAAATTCAGTGTTGGACAACGGAAGTTTTATTATTTATCAACGTTTTGCAGGGTGGAAGTTTTTTCTGCAAAAAAAGTACTGAAAAGATGTAAATAAGGGCGTGTGTGGTGTTTTGGTTGAAAAATAGGCATATTTTGTGAATTTGTAATTACAGAAATTCAATATGTCAAATGGTGAAAATCCACAACAAAATGGACCTGTATCTTCGAAAATAGTCGTCAAAAATTTTATTTGGATTTTTTTATAGAGGAGGCCGAAATACGTAAGTTGCAAAAATTATTTTTTGAGAATTCGATGGCTCTCTTTAACCGAATATTTACCCTGACACTCCTGAAATGAACATTTTGTATAGTTATGCCTGGAATAACAATCGAGTAAGCATTTCGGTCTCTTAATGTCAACGTTCGACACTCTAATGTACCTGAACCATAAACGTCATTACAATCGTCAAACTTCATCTCTAAATTATAGTGAATACAATGCTCTCACAGATCCTCATGCCATTATTACGCCGATGCATTTCGAAAAAGTTCAGGTATATTTCAGTTTCAGTATCATTCTGTGAACAGACACGTCAAATACAAATGATTTTCAGACTAGTCGGAAATTATGTTAGAAGATATAGCAAGAAACACGATCAACCCAAAGAAACCCCTAGCGATTTCCATGTATGCACAATTTCAGATTGCATGGTTGATCCTTGCAAACCAGAACCTTCTGTAGTCATCATCGGAGCTGGAATCGCCGGTTTATCAGCTGCTCAAAGACTTGTTCATTGTGGAATCAGTAATTTCACTATTTTGGAAGCTACTGAAAGGTAAGTGAGGACTTTCTCGGGATTGACGTAATGGCAAGGAAGTGTAGAAATTTTTCAGTATGAACCTCATACAATGCAAGACAGTACATATGGGAAAACATATTACCCATTTTCCACTTAGTATTACTCTTGATTAACAAGATTTATTTGATTTTGATTACCGAAAATTTCGCAAATAATCGTTTATTAAAATATAAAAAATCATTTGTTAATTTATAACTCTGTTCAAAAGGTATGGATTTTTCTGAAATACTACACAATTCAAAATTATTAAAAAATTAGACCAGTCGCCAAGTACACGTACAGTTCTTCTCACATAAATGTAACTAGTACAGTAACCACAGACAAATGTAAGCCACAGGTGAAAAATGAATCGTAGCACTTGACATCAATTATTCCAGGGGTGGAACATATTTTTTTATTTGTTTAAAAATAAATAAATAATGTTTTGCTGTAATCTTGGAAAGCATATGATTTATAGAAAAAAACTCAAAAGGGTGAAAACCAATTCAAATCTCCACAAAAATCATTCCTAGTAATTTTTTATGAAATGCGCCCGTTTTCTCAGAAAACGTGATTGAACGCCAACATCAAATTTCAGGTTCAGCCTTAATCGCCGCTGAAAGTTATGGCGGAGCCTAATATTTGATTGGTAAAAATGATCGGAGAAGGAAAAGTTCATATCGTTTCTGAAGACTCATACCTTCTCATGCAAATATAATATCCGAGTATTTGAGTACCTAAAATGTGTTTTGTTTTGTCGCACTTCACGGAGATGTTTGCGGGTGATCCAAAAATCATGAATAATTTAGTAAAAATGGAATTATTATACTAAAGCAGCAACCCATACCCTCTTTGGACTATATGCAACAATTTTGTGTCAGCTCCCACTTATACATGACAAAAAAAAACTTTGTATTACTCCTGCCTCATTTTCAACTTACCCATAAAATCGGCATTATCTTCACTAAATGTTGAAAATAATCGCTTATTCATATCCTGTATATATTAATAACACTATTGTGAAGTGCAAACCTCAAGCTTGAAATCACATACTTCATTTTTTATGTAGGATGTGTATGAGCGATTATTTTCAACATTTACTGAAGGAATTGCCGGGATTATGGGTGAGTTGAAAACTGAGGCAGGAGTAAAAACCTGTTTTTTCTTTGGCATTTATAAGTGAGACTTGTCTCACTAGCCTTAAATCGTTGCATATGGTCCAAAGAGGATACTGATTCCTGCTCCAGTATAATTATTTTATATCAACTAAAATATCCATGACTTTCGGATCATCCGTAAATATCGTAGAAGGGTTATGTGCAGTAGGACAAAACACATTTTAGGTATTCAGATACTCACATGTTATATTTGCATGAGGAAGTAGAAGTCATCAGGAACAATATGCACTTTTTCTTTTCCTTCTACTATAATTGTTAGCAAAGTTATGACAGATCAAATTTTCGGCCCTGCCTGAACGTGCAGTGGCGAGTTAGCGCGAGCATGAAATGTGACGTCGGCGTTAAACCACGCTTTCTGAGAAAACGAGCTTATTTCATGAGGTATTACTGAAAATCATTCTTGTGGAGAATTGAATTATCTCTCAACCTATCGAAATCGTTTTTTGATAAATCTTATATTTTCTAAAATAACAACAAAAAACTGATTTTTTGGTAAACAGTTTTTTTCTTATAATACGTGATGTCGAGATGTCATGTGTCGAGTTTCAGAGTGCTACAATTCATTTTTCACTTTTTGCTCGAGTTTGTCTGTCGTTACTGGATTATATCCAATTCTGCTAATCCGTCAATATCGTCAGCGTCTTCACAATCGTAAACTGACAGTTTGAATTAGTGAATACTGTAGCTATCGTCTCGGGTATCGTGAAGTAAATTCAAAATGGATGTGAGAACTTATTCAAAAGATTTTGTTGTGGTATTTAAATGTCGATGCACAATCTTTGGTGCATGATTTCAGTTGTCCAATTAAAATTGAAAACTAAGATTGTAATCAAAAAAACATCAACGGAATCCAATTCAGTGATAAAAATCAGTATGCAGAGGATCCATCATTTGAAAAAAATCTCACCCTGTGCTTATCTCATCATGAGAGTAGTTCCTCTTCACAATGTTCATTGGTGCGGTAATTATTCTAAGAAATATATGGTAATAATCGTGGTACTAAATATTGATCATCTACATGTTTTGTAGCTAAGCATGTATGGGCTATTCACATTGTCAGTTTCGAGATTTTCCATCACTTAAAAATTTGTCAGGATTCTAAAAATACAATAACATAAGTAAAAAAGACTTCAAAATCTGGCAATTGTCGTCTATATTAATTCTGTCGATTTCATATTATCAATTTGAACAACAAACGGAAAAAACCGGCGCCCGGTATACAGTCTTCGATATTATTGAATACATTAGTGCTAATGATTGTAACCAAATAATATAAATGGTGATAATTTGAAGTTTACCGTGTTCTACGACTGAAAAAATATTACAACTGACGCAGGTCAAGTTATATAATGGTCTTCATAATGATAATGATTAATTGTCATAAAACTGAATTTTTAACAAATTATAAATGAAACAAACCCACTTGGACATGATATCAATTTCAATTCAGACACGCAATTGCGTCAATATACAAGTAATTACCCGCATCTGCCGACATCCATACAACCTGAAGAATTGAAAAAATATCTCAACCAGAAATCTGCGCAAAAAACGCAGTGGAAGTTGATGTATATAGGCGTATTTAGATCGTTACGATTCCTTTTGTACATAAATTTCATTCATAAACTTGGTTTCAAACTAGATTTGTAACAAATATGAAAGCGTATAATTGAGCGAAAAAAAATTATAGTATTTTATACCAAATTGAAGAAAAGTCGTATTTCAAAGATTTTATTGGAATCGAAATTGTAGTTCTTCGGGCTTCATGGTTCCTATAAATTCTCAATGATTACCATATTGTGTCTGATAAAGTTACATTTTCCTTCACCTTCTAAACAAAGTTGTAATCCTAAAAGATGAAGGATGAAGAAGGAAGGATGTTGGAATTGATCTTCTTCATAGTCAACATTTGAAAGAGAGTTTTCCGGTAAAGTTTCTGTACAAACCATGTTTACAAGATCTTTGTCGAAATTTTGTCAAGATTCCCAATATGGACAAGCGCAATTAAATTTTTTCGATAGCGGCCTATCAAAAAAAACTTGCTAGGATGAAAAATCGAATTGTGTTTCGAATGTGAAAATACATGAGTTCATATCTGCATGCAGCCCTGCGAAAAATTAAGCGTTTCAATATTATTTATAAATATATATAAATATAGTATTTAGTATGAAGTACAGTAGCAGAAAAATAAAAATATTTCTTTTGACATAATTACCGGCATCTTGGAATGAATGCCGTAAAGTTTAAAAATGCATATCTTATAGAAACGGAACATACAAAATTAACAAAACATTCTAATAGCGAGCATTTTCAAAATACTGTGAGTGGACTTAGGTCAAAATTAACGGTATTGAATAAAAACATGACCTAAAAAAATGTAACTCACCCTGTATCTAAATGAAAAGTAATTTTGAATGAATAAAATTCATCAGAATGTTAACTTCCTTTTGTTCAATCATCGGTAGGAAGACATAATATATTTTTTGTACAACTGACATTAAAAATGACGTTTTTAATTCATTGACACATGAACTAAAAACTGACGTTTTCACAAAATCACTTTTAACACTAGTGTTAAAAGTACTTTTAACACTAGTGTAAAATGACAGATGAGATGATGGATACTCAGTAATATAGATCTCTCTAATAGAAACACTTCAATCAGATATTATAATCAGAACACCTACTCAAGAGGAATCGTTTATAAAAGTTCACACATGTATTTGGCCGTTTGCGCAATTGGTAATACTAATTCCTTTTGAAGTTACAAACGAAGTAGTATTTAGTCCAACTGTAGAATGTCCTTCATCACTGACAAATAATGACATTCATAAATAAAGTGCGTTGGGGTTTATTATATTTGAAGTATCTGTCAGTCAGCCTTGTAATCCAAAGATCGTGTGTTCGAATCCTTATGGATCTTATTTTTTTTTTGTTTTTTTCTTACTAGCAGTAACTGTTGAACAAAAAATTTTGTATGATACATTTGTTAAAAGTGATTTTATTTTGCTCGTGGGGTTGCTCCACTCGCTAACGCTCGTTTCGCAATATTCCCCACTCACAAAATAAAATGCCACTTTTAACACTTGTATCATAAATAACTATTTTTGTATTCAAAAACATTCTGTAAATTTGTTTAAATTCTTTTATTGGTATAATAATCAAAAAAGCTTTAATAATTCACATTTCAAACAGATTCATCAAGAAACAAAACACGTTTAGACGGAAACTATGATGTCTTACCAAAATATAACTTGGTGGTTCTAGAATATTGCTAGAAGAAAAATCCGCCAGCCGCCCATATTCCTGTAAATAACTATTACTTAACGATTCTGAAAAAATCAGTTGGGAGGTGCTAAATTTCATGACGTCATAACTTTGCCATGCTCAGCAAAGTTATTGTTATTATTATTAAAAATTTGAGCCGTACATGAAACACGATAACAATATAGGTATACGAATACTGAAACAATATTATTTTTGAAATCACTTACTGAATAGGTACCTGATAAATAAGTTGACTTGAATATTTGTTAGGGTTGCAAATCTAGGTTCTTCACCTGTATTTCAATTATGCTAGCGGTGGACCTCATAGATATTTTTGTGAATAGCTCTTTTTTCAGCATACAGACGATTAGGTATGTTTGTAGTTTATAATAAACAACGGGTAGGTACTGAAACAAAATTATAACGAAATCTCATTTCTTGAAAATAAAACTTATTAATCGTATCATCAAATAACTAAGCTCCCTTTAAGTTGAATCTTCATTACAAATTATTAACATCATAATAACACATAATACATTAGTTACAATATAATACGTTAGTTACTTTATAATACCCTAGATACCAAATTGGCATGCTAAAATGACAATAACGTTACATAACCAAAGTTGTTGAATTTATATTCACATCATTGTTGTCAATGATACGGTAAAGCTTTGAATGTAACTTGATTATTATACAATTTACTATACATGACATAATAATCTCCTTACATTATATAATAGCTATAATAAACTTTTTCGTAATAAACATTTTGTTTAATATAAAACAATAAAACAAATCCGTATACTCCCAACCATAAGCGCACCTGGTTCACAAAAAAACTTCGTTAAGTTTTACGTTTAGCTCCTCCGCAAACTGAAATCCTGTCTGAGCCTTACCAATTTTCATAAACTTATTTTAACATTTCTATAAATAAATAAAATACAATTAGACAAAGGATTAGATCTGTGGTTGCACACAGTGTAAATTGGCTACTTTATCAAGTGAAGAAACGCTAAGTCTTCCCCTCATATGAAGAACATGTTTTGAAGCTATTCAGGTCCATCCTCAGTCGAAATGTGGGGAGGGAAAACTACATATTGGGCGAAAATTGCAATGTTGAACTTTCTCCCAATATGTAGTGTGTTTTGGTATTTTTTCATTACAGACCGGCAGCTAGCGACATAAACAGCTGTCGTATAAACGAATGTCTACTATTGATACAGGCATTTTTTTTATGTAGAAGATGATGAAAAACACAAATTTTCAATCGCCACCATTTTTACTAAGCGCCTGTTTGAAAATAAATTGAAATTGTTGAAATTTTCGAAATGGCAGACATTTTTAATGGATATTTAGTGTTGAAATACACGTATCAAAATGTAATACAAAATGCAATTTTTCAAACAATCAATTAACGTCTGCCAAAGAAATATACAATGAATTCCCCCAAATAGATATCAGAAAACTCATGGGCAGACGATTTGCGCAGGTAAAACAATTTCATTAACTAATATTCATTGAGTTATATTGAACATTCAATATTTCGAACAATAGACATACGTCTGCCATTGAAATTTCAGTACAGTACTGTGAAATAATCAAAATATTCCACAGACAGACCTTTCGCACGTGTGTAAATGAGTGGTGGACGCGCATGAACACATAAAAACTGCAGGTGGACTTCTGCCATCGATATTCTCATCATAGTTATGATAAAAGTTAACAAATGTTTCAGTAGCAGACGTTTTATAAGTTACAATTATAAATTACTAGCATAATTAAACAATAAAAAGAAGTGTCTCCCATGATTCGATTTTAGGCCAGGAATACACGAGCGTACAACTCGCCGCGTGCCGCACGCTCCGTCCCTCCGTCTTTTGAATACAGTGTGAGGTTTCACGAAACGGCAGATACAGTCAGTATCTGAACGGATGGGTCTATACTTGCCCGAGTAAAATATCTGCTCATGTATCCTTGTGCAAATGACTGATATGACACGGTAATATTTCTATCCCATAGTTATATTATCATAGATATTTGATCGAAGATATGACAGTGTAATAAGTAATTTTGATCATAGATGAAATATTATCATATATCTATAATAATATGTTCTTGTCAAGAGAACCTATGATCATATTTGAAAAAGAAGATGGCGTCGGTTAAGTTCATGTGGACTTCTGGACAGCAGCTACAACAAAAATGTTAATTACAGAATATGACGTAAATTTAATGCTGTACAACGCTAAAAATAATGATTATAAGAACAAGAATAAACGTTCGATACTGTATATATACGCCAATTGAACAGGCTAATAACAATATTACTGATATGCTGATGGTTGTATAACAGCAGATGTGAGGAAGAAAATCCACAGGTCTACAGGTAATCATTAGCAGAAAAAAATTATGAAAAAGTGCATTTTGAGATTGAATCGGACACTTTGGTCACTAATGCAACAAAACGTATTCTCATCCATTCTCATGTATTTCTCATAATGTTTGTGATCTTCACATTGAAGCTCTTTCAGTAATTGGTTATGAATGTATGTCTTGCAAAATCCATGGCCTGATCCACAAGTGTAAATCTAACAGTCGGGTCTGCAAAATATATTTTCCAAGCTTTCGGAATCATTTATTCCATCATCAGGCAGACTACAATTGGAAAAAGTCATAAGAAATTTGAATTCAAAAATTATATGAGTACTTACATCTTTCTTGAGGATGCTTACATATGTGTTCAAAATAAGATATAAGAAACATTTTATAACAGAAAATGACTTCTAGCTTCTTAATACATTATAAATATTATATTATTTGAAAGTTCCTCTTAAAACTGAACGAAAAGACAGATTGTTGTACATAGACACATACTCCATTTGTTTATTTTCAAAACATGACAGTTATTAATTTGACAAGTGACACTACTCTGTTCGGAATACAAATCAATTTCAGTGTAGGTTAGATTCTAACCTGTCAAATTAATAACTTGTAGGCACTCATATAATTTTTGGATTCAAATTTCTTCTGACATTTTCAAATTGTAGTCTCCCTGATGATGGAATAAACGATTCCAAAAGCTTGGAAAAGATGTCTTCAAAGATTTTCCTTTTACATTGCTGCAGACCCTACTATTAGTTTTACTCTTAACTAGTCAGCGACAGGAAAAAGGTACTCACTTTTTTCCCGCGGGAAAAAAGTAATGTCATATAAAGTTATATTTTGTTACCTGTTAACAGATATAAACTGTCAAACTTTTTAACCGTCACAGAATTTTTTTTGGTTGCTGAAAAGTGATTTGGATCATCAAATAAAATGTTTATGAAGGTAAAACTTATCCTGAAAATAAACGAAAAATTCTTTCTGCCTAATCTACATACTTCAATTATAAGTACAAAATTATACATTTGAGGGGCTATATCTCAAAAACTACTTTAGGACCGAGTTGGGCCCATAAGAAACTCTGACCAGGATGATAAAGAGAATAATGTAATACAGTTCCAGTCAATTTGACCGGGACCAAAAAACCCATAAGACCAGTTCGGGGTCCTTTAATTAATATTTCTTGGGGTCGTATTATCATATAACTTAGTTATGCATGTTAGTTTGAAATTCAAACGGGATGAAAATGAGCACTTCCAACGTACCTATCGCGTTCTTTTGTCGATTATCCCATTCAGTGTTTCCAATGGAAGTTCCTCAAAATACTAAATCCTATCACAAAATCCGGGAATTTTTATGGGGGATATAGGGGGTAATTATCCCCCCCAAGCCTATTCCAAAATACTCATACTGCCGTCCTAAGGTCTGAGGATGAACGCAGTCTGTTTCAAAATATCGTAATTTGAGTGTTTCAAATACTTTTAGTCGCAATTCTTACATGCCGAACCACTTTATTGGTTGTTTTTATTATTTCATATATGTCTATTGGAAATATATTCATATTTTACTTTTCTTAAATGAGAATATTTATATTCATCATCCCCCCCCCCCATACCAGTACCCTGGATCCGCCACTGTGTTCGTGACGAACTCTGATTGCTCTACTTGCTTGAAGTTGATCTTTTCAAAAGAGAAAGACCAATGAAGTACGAGTGTTAGAGAAATATGTACATATGTGGAAGTGATCTCTACCTACTAGAGCAGTCTTTAATGAACAATCCTTATGATTGATGAAATGACATGTCAAATCATAAGGTTTGTTTATTTGTAATAACAAAGCCCATCTGAGAAAGAGAAAGACAAATCAATACCAAGTGTTAGAAAGAGACAAATATATGTCTAATAGTTGTTTAGATGAGCCTTTATGTGTTACAAATGAACAAACGTCACTCAAATCAACATTGTCACAAGCGTAACATGAAATATCGTGTCCAGCACGATCATAGAACAGCTATTTACCACAGAACACGGAGCAATTCTCCGAAATACTTCCAATATCCTCACAAAACTACTCAAATTTTCATTACTGCACTTTTACTTGAAGAATGATGAATATTTTGAATATAGTTGAATGGAATGGCGACCGTTGAAAATGATTTCAGGTGTTTAACTAGCGGGAATTCGGTCCTGAAGATGAAACAATAAAGTTCCGAATTGTCGACAATTTAATAATTGGTTTTCTTCCGAATTCCCGCTAATTCAACACCTGAAATTTTGAATATACTTACAAATACAATTATCATTCACAAATTGGCATCACTGCCATTTACCCTTCGTGAATATTGTTGTGAATCGGTCTGCTACAGCCACGTAGCGGTCATATTCAGAACCCAATATTATAACGGTTTTATTTTTTTTGCAGGCCAGGCGGCAGAATACATTCATGTTGGCTAGGCGATGTCATAGCTGAAATGGGTGCGCAATATATAGATGGCGCATGTGTCGGAAACCCGATTTATAACTTAGCTGCACAAGAAGGGTTGTTGCAGCCTCCTCTAAAAAGAATCGACCCTACCAAAGGCGTTTTTTGTACAAGTGATGGCCGAGCGATCGACACGCCAATTTCGATGATGGCATTTCACATTTTCAAGCAGATCGAAAATGAAGCTGCCAGTCTGTTTAATATGGGATGCACGAAAGATCACGGGTCCTTACAAAACTTCCTAGGTATGTCATTTCTACATTTCGACCATCTGCAAACCTTCTTTGAACCCTCTTTGAACAAACAAATTTATTAATTACACTGAATTTTCTGATGATTTTCAACTATGGTGTAGATGAATGATATAAATGATTATAATATGTTTCATAATATTATTTTCAAGAGATTTCTTGCCAAATTTAATACGTTTTCGATTGAATACAAATGTCTTAAATTTTAGGACGCACCATTATTGACATCTTGAGAACAGTGAATTAGAAAAAATGAATTAGAAAAAAGTTGCGCATTTAAAGAAACAATCAAACGATCACGTTTCAAAGTCGGTAATGCCTATAGCTAACCGTTTCATAAAAATTTGAAATTGGTCATTTACTTTTACTAAAACTAGATCCTCTATTTCTAGGAATGTTCCACAAGTTCATGACTCGCCATCGTATCTCTTACTAGTTTAGTGAGGCTCTTCCAAACATTACCATAGGACAGTTCATCTCGGGTGGAAATGCGCCTTGGTTACCGGATTAATGTTTATTAAGCCCTTCTTGGACTGTAACACTAGGTTCGGTTCTCGTAATTCCTGAAGTCGATCAAACTTTTTGCAGAACGCCACGGCAACACCTCTGGACATTTGAAGATCTTCTGCCACACAGTGAGCCAGCGCATAATCGGCAGGCACCTTGAAAATATCTCGTGGTTCCTTTCGACTTATGCCATGTAGAGTTTTCTGTGCGTTGTAGTAAAAGGACCCGAACTCCTGGAACTCCATATCATCCTATGGTGGCCTAGGGGTATGGAATTCGGTAGAGGTAACATGCCGTGACGACGCCTATAGTTCAACAGGCTAACTTGGTCACCAGTTTGAAATCCTCCAGCACGTCCTTTCCATTTAGTCATAGGTCTCCTCCATCCTATCGCTGGCTCTATGGATGTTCGAACGAACTCGTTCGTGGATGTCGTCCATTCTCTGCCAAAGTTCGCTGACGTAGTCCTCTCCTGCGGTAGCTTGTCCTGTGGACGTCCTAAACTTCTGATCACAGGGAATTCGCAGCTTCCGGCCCATTATGATACTAGCGGGGTTTGACTGGTTGACTACTAAATGATATGCTATCAGGGACAAATGAAGGATCTGGTTCGTGGTCAGAGACTACCTTGGTTATGTTGGCGGTTCATTGTCCTGTTCTTTCCTTTCACCATTCCATCAGACTGAGGAAGTAGAGCCGTGTTCCTCGTTTTTAAGGTATTCAACATTTGACCCATTTCTGGAACAGATTGGACTCAGCTCCAATGGAACACTGAATCGACGACATATCTACTCTTCCACCAAGACCTCGCCGACAGTGGAGGATTCCTGGTTCCGCAGGGTATAGGCTTCTGTCCGCTTACTGAGGTAGTTCATTGCCATAAGTATGTATTTGTTCCTGTGGTCAGATTCTGGTAATATCCCGGCAATATCAAAAGTGATTCTTTTGAGCTGCCTGCAGACGTTGTGTTGACGCATAGGAGCCTTGAGTTACGTTCAAGGTATATTATTGTCAGCGCTTATAGCACACTTTCTGCACCAACTGGCTTGGCAAAACCTACTGAAGCCATTGCCTTATTTTCTGGAAGGTTTTTCTTACTCTCAGATTATTAACAGTGACATTATAAATTTCTAGAGGTACTTCCTGCCATCTGTTCCTGGGTACAACTCTCTGATGTCTGTCTTCTCCATCACCCTCGGACTAAAGCACACGCTTCAGGAACCTATTGAATAACTTGTGATTTCCTGGCATGATGGTCTTCAGTTATTATCAACAATTGAGTGACTTCATCAAGTACTACTCTCAGTTACCAAAACCTAACACCAGCACAATTCCTTCTAGAATTTCATCAAATAATCCTCTGATCTATTGATATTCTGATTTTGCTGTATAGTTTTGAGTTCGAGGATTGATTAAACCTTATCGCTTTGGGCTTGGGTGCATCAATTACTAATAATGAGCTCTACATGAGAATTATTTTTATGTCTATCACTGAAGTAGTTGCAACAAGCGGTGAAATGAAAGATATTACCTGAAAGAGTACAATATTCGTACTGCAGGTTATGGCAGATTATAGCTAGCGTACTGTTTGCAATGTCTGTGAACTTTTAGCATACTTATGGTGAAAGGTATACATACTTCAGTAACACTGTACTTCTTTCTATATTCTATTGAATTATTCGCATTGGTGTCAGTATTTTCCTTCTCAATACTTTGAGGTTGGGTTATTAGTATTTTCAGTTTACAGTCGAACTCCACCAAATATTGGTGGAGTTCGACTGTAAGTTTTTTACCTACCCAGTATCATCTCACCTACACTGTCTCTACATATTACACAATAATTCAGTAGTAGTTGTGATTGTAGGGAGGCTGCTACTCCAGCCAGGCAACTTGACCCACATTGGCCCTTCTAGCCGTTCCCTGGTTTTCTCATCCATGGAATGCTCTTCATAAAATCCACTTAGTTCTTTCCTCCGATAGTCCGCACCTGGTCTCCTCAAAATATGGGCTCAAAGAACATGTGTGAAATTGTGAGTGCTTATCCTCATGAAATTCCTGCCGGGGTTGGTTCTCAATCGGACGGTACGGCGGTCACGAGTGATTCGATCATAGAAATATCCGATCCAAGGCTTCTCCTTTGCTCCCACTGGTGATAGAAACGAGTTCTCTAGTTCCCACAGCCAATACTTTCGACACGCCTCCAAGTGAAGATCCTGTTCTCAGCCAGGTGCTACGGTGGCCATAGGCAGTTCGTTCACCAGCTACTAGTCCCGCTTCACCTGGTCCGAGGCTCCACCTGGTCCGAGGCTCCACCTGGTCCGAGGCTCCACCTGGTCCGAGGCTCCTCCTGGTTTTCCCCTGAAGAGACAGGTCCACCAGTTCTCACATCCCTAATGAAGACGTGCTTACGTATTGTGTCGGGAAAATATTTGGATATTTGATGTCGGTGTTGCTACTGTCATTGGCTGCGTGCCTCATGCACCCCTAGATACCGCTTAACTCTCGTAAGACGACATAATAGATCAGACAGGTCATGCCGTTGCCGTTCTCCAGCACCCCTTTGAACCCTCAATAGTTCGATAAATCCACCGTTATTATATGCACTCCATCTCCCCTAGAGGTTTGCTATTGAAACATAAACCATACTAAGTTACCCAGTGGCGAGGTTGGCTTATTTCCCTTTCTGGAAATTTTGCAATTTAACACTTTTAAGGGCTACATGGTCGGTTCTCAATAGGAATTTCTTTGCTATAAGTATTTGTAAGGTATGCTTTGATTACTGCTTTGACAACATACAGCATTCTTGCCTGATTACACAGTACACTAGCTCCGGTCTACTGAGGGTCTTGCTGAAATAAACAATGACCTTCCCCAGTCCCTTCTAGATCTGAAACATAACTCTTCAAGTCCCACGTTGCTGGCATCCGTATCCAAGATGAATTTTCTATTTGATGGGGGATAGCTCAGAACTAGTTCGTTGACCGAAATTCTTTTCAGCTTCCCAAATGAACCTTGACATTTCTCAGACCACTAGACACTGACCCTTCCGTAAATCTGGTCAGTGGTTGAGCGACATCAGCAAACCCCAGCACATATCGACGATAGTAGGTGCGCAACCCATCTGAACATTGAAACTGATGCATGTCTTTTGGAGTGGGCCAGTCCTTGACTGCTTTGATCTTCTGTTCGTCTACTGCTACTCCTTTCCCAGAAAAAACGTGGCCTAGATATCGTACTCCCTTATGGAACAGTCGTAGAAATACCTCGTCTAGGGTTTTCACGTGGTTCTCAATGATCTGACAACTATTATTGTGTTGTCGAGGTACACTAGACACGTCTACTATGAGAGTTCCATCTGAACCATCTTCATCAATCTTTCAAATATGGCATCAGGTGCATTGTAGAGCCCGAATGGCATTACAATCGTCGCAATCAGCCGATCTTATCGATTTCTTCACAACTTTTCTCATGGCAGCTTCAATAAAAGATTGTTCCGCTCCTCCCTCCAAAACCTGTGCCAGTGCATATAACAGATTTGTTGGACGAGCTACGATCAATTCTTGCCTGGTATATGATTGAATAGAAGAGTGACCTTTACCATATCAAAATTCCTTTTGAAATTATGTTCTGATTGAAATGGGTGAACACCTACGTACCGGTTTTAAGGTTTTTGCCACTCATCAGCGAAGGCTTTTTCGACCAATTCAACAGAAAAATCATTTCAGATTTTGTCGGAAATTCCTGGGATAAACAACAAAGTATGTATGTATTATTTCGGAAGAGAAACATTTTCATATAGAGATAGAAAGAAAGAAAGATAGAAATCTTTCGACGCGTTAAATAAAGTTATGGCCATGGTGACCGTTATGGTGGAGCGTTCGCTTCTCAGCCATAACGATGTAGCAGTACGTTCACCTGCCTTGCATCGCATAAACTCTCAGGAGCTCCTGAAGGGTTTCTATCTGAAAACATGGAAGATTCGTTACGGTCATGGATTTTATTTTCAGGGTTGCGGATTCAGCAGGAACTGCAGAAATTCCCAGAAGACCAACGTTATGATGTATCAAGAATAATGTACGGTCTGACAAACATGCTGCGTTCAAGAGTAGGCGATGACCTGAGTAAAGTCAGCGCTGATAATTTTGGAAGTGAAATACAAATTCCTGGTGGTCGAGTCTCTTTACCATTCGGTATTCATCCACAATTATTACCTATTATACAGTATCGGAAACTTTTTATCTGGAGTATAGACAGAAATCTACGCGAGCAACAAGGAACGCAATGATATGATAATACCGCATAAACAAGAGAGACGCACCACTGTGCTCCTCTCCTGTTACCCCTCCCGACGCATTAACGGACCGCGTGGCAATGCGACACACCGATAACAGCTCACGTTGATATCTCTTTCTCGAGCGAGTACAGGAGAAATTGTAATGCTCTCTCAACCTATAGCAAACTATTCTTTACGCTCTCATGAAACCACCATACCCAAGATGAAAACTTTCCGATACTGTATATAGAGATCATTACTCAAAGTGCCCATTGTTTTTCCTTGAACTGCCGATGCCGATTCAAATACATCGATTTTTTTTTATTATTAATCCAATATGAATATTTGCTTTGGCATAATATATCAAATTCATTATTTAAAATGAAGAAGATCGTTGAATTCCAATAACAAGTTTAAGGCCTGTTTACTGATTACCTCCTATTTTTGTGGTACAGTTGAAAATTTTTTTACACATGTTTTGTTTTGCCCTCTTCTGTAGAAAATATTTTCGAATAGTGTCCTTTACCTTCCGAGTCTCATTCTCAAAACAAGCCCACAAAGTGTAAAGTTTGCAATTATTTGTTTTTGAAACAATCAAGCTCAAAGGATATGATGATAACTTAAATAACTGACGTTTGTCGTGGGATTTCAGGTTTCGGGTTGGAGAAAACTATTTTTCTTAAGACTCTTCTTCAGGATAACAAAAATGAGTTTTCCATTTTTAATATTTTGGGATGACATATTTAGATCGTCCTCCGGATTTTTTTTTTGTAGAGTGGACAAGATTCTAGGCCGAGCCGTAGGCGAGTCCTAGAAGCCCGCAAGTCCAAAAAAACTGTTTTCGGACGTGTTGCGTACAAAATTTATTTATTATATATCTTTGTAGAAGAAAATGTTAATTCTTATTTGTATTAAATATAAGATATTCGAACAAAAGATAGGTACTAAAAGAAGCATTTCAATTCTTATCTATATTAATATATACCGGGTGACCTCGGAGAGTGACTCGCTCCTATAACTTTTTTGGTTTTGTAGATATTGACATGAAATTTGGAGGATCTGTGTGAAACATACAACTGCATTTTTTGACAAGGGACTCAGATTCATACAACTTTCGGTCTCACCGAAAGTGATATAAACTTTTGAATTTTAAATGATTATCCGTATTATGTTCTGAATACAACAATGTGTCACTTGTTACTTTGTGTAACCAAAACATTTCTGTTATTCCAAAATTTAATTTTTAATGCACGCTGTTACTTCGTGATCATCGATGTCGGATTGGTGAAATAGGCAGGGCGTGTTTCCCACTCAAACCTGCCTGAGAAACATAGACCAATAGCGGCCCGCCTTTTCTCGATCACGAGCAAAGCACGCGTTGATCACGTCTCTACCACTATTGTTTACTGCCTTGAGTTTAACTTGAATTTACTGTAGAGGTCTATGGATACGTTCAAATTATTAATTTTAGTCCTAAAGTAGGTATTGAGAAAAAAACAACTTTAAGGTCGGTTAAAATGCATCTGCTGTGTAAAATTTCATTTTTAAATTATTCAGAAAAAAAATTTGGAGAATTTATATACGACTTGAAACTTCATGTTTTGACAAGTAACCCAGCTTCAGCAAGTTCAAACATTTTTGTGGAATATTTTTTCAGTCGAAATATACAATTCAAGTTTAGAATGTTTTACAAACTTTTTCAAATAGCAATTTTGTGCATTTAATTACAATTATGTTGATACCGCTTCACTGTTATAGGTTTCAAAAAAAAACTTGAAAATAACTTAAGATCTTCCGTAAAATGAAACACCATTTCAGATTAAAATGAGATTCAAGTGAATTGAGTAACCTGTGACCTACATAACTGATGAAACAAGGTAATTAAGGTGTAGTGAAGAAAAAAATTAACATTACTTGTCGTTATGTTATCTTACCTCACTTCTGCAAAAGTACATTAGGAAACTATTGTGCACGCTATTGATTGAAAATCATGTTAATAATATGATTTATGCGAGAGGATATAAGCTTTTGGATTGATGGTTTTGTTATATCATTTGTGTTGGTCACAGGTACTTGATACATTTTAATAATATTTTTATCTCAAAAGGAAAGATCTGCCGTACTATTTTAAAGTTTATTGAGGAAAGTTTGTTCGGGACCGAATAGTGTGCGGTATCAAATTAATCGTAATGAAATGCTCTTGTTTTCTGACCCGACGAGCCACTATGTTGCCATTTGAAAAAAAAAATTTACCGAAAATCGAAGTTTATTTTCTCCAATACTGTAGGACTGAAATTAATAATTTGAACGTATTAATAGACCAAGTGTTTATCTGATTGCTTATATCTCACATATTTGGCAGCAACCATTAAAAAAATATGGTAAAATTCTGGCCGTTGCATTGGATATCTTCAAAGCGTTTCATTGCGTTTGGCACAAGGGACTTCAGGGACTTCTTGTCAAGCTTCCATCTTATAGGACTTGCCCCCCCACCCCCAGTGGCGTTCCTTGCTATCTAGCTCTCTCTCAGGCCAATCATCTATAGACCATCAGCAATAACCTTTCAAGGAAAAACGTGAGGTCCAATGCGAAAAGTCCTCTGTTGCGTGTCAAGAGCTATTTCACTTCCTATCAACTGATTGGGAATTTATGAAGTACACATTCAAATACTGTTCCCCAG
The DNA here is from genome assembly GCA_958298965.1 of Chrysolina haemoptera. Classification (NCBI taxonomy): domain Eukaryota; kingdom Metazoa; phylum Arthropoda; class Insecta; order Coleoptera; family Chrysomelidae; genus Chrysolina; species Chrysolina haemoptera. Next base: position 25,510,929 of record OY282592.1, on the reverse strand, counting down.
AAAGGTTGTTGATCTGTCTTTGTTCTGAAAATATTTTCATGGCCGATGCTCTCCTGGAATATCATCAATCGTTCCACCGTTGACGTTCCCATCGAGACTCATCCGTCCAGCTCAGTCCTCACATCCACTTTTCGTCACTTTGGAGACATGTCAGGACTCGTTCTTCCAACGAACGGCCAATCTTTGGAACCTTCTGCCTCGGAGATCTAGGACAATTGCCCGAAAACAATTTCCCTTAAGACAATTCCCCGAAAGCAGTTCCCCGAATGGACGATTGCCCGAATTGACAATTTCCCGAAGAACAATTGCCCGAAAGGACAATTGACCGAAAAATGTATTTAAATATAATAGAGAAACCAATAGATTTTTAATTGCGCGTACATCATGTTGAGTTCCTTATCACTGGATATATTACGGAATATAATCCGTTATCCGACTGTTTTCGGGGAATTGTCTTTCGGGAAATTGTTTTCGGGCAATTGTCCGGAAGGTATTCTCTAAGCACCACAGCCTGCACTAATTCTAGAACAACACCATTTCTCTGAACATAACATGATTTTCCTTTTCGTGGGAACGAGACTTTATATGAAAAAAAATGCCAAATGCTATTTGAGCGTTCCTTTATCAACTAGTCTCGTACGTACAATGCACCTTACATATTAATGAAACAATTATTACAATTTCGCAGGTTACGTCGGTATCCTTGCTCCTTTGATGAAAGAACTGCCAGAATCCAGTCTCAAATTCGGTAAACCAGTTGGACTCATTCGATGGGGAGCTGTTCAGAGTAGGAATAAAGGACCAAGAGCAGTTGTTCAATGTTGTAACGGCGAAGAATTTTGTGCTGATTATGTCATTATCACCGTGTCTTTGGGAGTCTTGAAAGAACACGGTGAAAAATTGTTCTGTCCAGCGTTGCCTGCTAATAAAATAGAAGCCATCAGATCTCTAGGTGAAGGAATTCATCAATTCGTATTATAACATTTGTATGTTAGTGGGTCGAGGACTATTCAATATACCAATTATAAACCAATTTCTTTCTTCTCAAACACCAATACTGACTTTAGATATGTTCGATATCTTAGGTAGTACTTTCCTAACCTTCGGAGTCAAAAGTTTTGAAATTGTCACATAAGCATGTATCTCAACCGTCCAAAAAAGCTGATAACTTAGCAATAATTGTTACATTCTGACGGACAAGTTTGACAAACCAGTCATATTCCAAGAGCCAGAGGAAAAAAAATTTCTGAATTTACGTGAACTAGTTCATTTATATTATTATATAACAGTAGTTGTTCACACAAACATGTGGTTAGTCAAGCGAATAGCTGGTGTTTCATCAAGTACACTATCAAAGTTGTCATACCTAGCGAAGTAATAACATGAATTTACCAAGGGTTAAAATTGTTATTAAAATTCATCTTAGCAAATAAATCAAAGTTAAGTCAGTCAGTCAGCTGAATTTGAGTCAGAGCTGGTCAGCCACAATTTTTATACGAGGTTTATCAACAATGATGTGTTGGTAGACGATACCTGCTTATCTATTTGGGATAGAAAAAATGCTTTGAATAAAAGTTATAAAAAGCACTGAAGCTATGATCAAAGAATAACTGTCAACATACAGGGTGTCTCATAAATGTGTGACTTCAAAGTTATATTTTCTTAATGAAACACCCTTTATATTTCCACTGGATTGAATTCCTTTGGAAAACCGATTTTCAAAAATATTCGAAAGTTATTGTGGAAATTTATGGTGGAATTCATGTCACAAATTGGGTTCATTCAACAGCAAATATCTCAAAATCGATAACTTCGATTAAGAGAAATTAGTTGGTGTGGTGAAGGAGATACTCATGCAATTTTCGTTTGAAACAACAGCTTTCCTCTAGCCTTCATAGATACATTTACATGAACAAAATAAACGATCTGCTTACTTAGTTGCGTGTGTTGAATTTTGGGAAATACGTCATGATTTCCAAACCCAAAAACCGCTACATATCAATTTTTAACGAAATCTAATCATAATCACAAAAATCATCCGCTATTTTGAAGCTGCCCTATTTAATTTTCAAATTTTGATAAAAACATGTTCACCTGTCTCCAAAACTTCCAATTTTCAACAATGTCTAACTATAATCACAATACTCGTCCGCCATTGTTTAATCGTCATATTTGATTCAAAAATAATATTTCATTTATATCATACATCGATTTCAGCCTTTTCGTAATAAAAAGGTTCGAGGGAAGTACTACCTTAACACGAAGCTCAGAATTCTTTCAGAAGATCAAATAGCGATAGTCGTTTCCGACAGATGTTTCATTCTTTTCACTCCCATCCACCCACAATGCACGTGGGCTATTATGCCAAATACCTGGAAACAATTAATCTTCCAGCTAATACAGCGACGGATATTGATTTTACATCGAAAGTATACTTGTGCAATGTTTCTCCTTGCATAGGATACAATGCACTTGCAATTGGATGAACTTGAAAATAGTTTTTCAAATCAAATAGACTTAAATAGTCCTGGTATTAAGTCGCCCACCAAGAATGCATCAAGGCACGCCGTGTTGCATGCGGCGTGTGGCAAGAAAAACATGTTGTATGGTACATATTCGCTCACATATCAGCAGCAATTGGTTTGCAGTAAACAGAGGTTCTTCAGTATTGGCTATTTTCAATAACTTTTCAGTCACTTCTGATTTTTTATGTTGAAAGTTGCATGCTGCATGTTTGATGCACCCTTGGTGGCCGATCGGCCTCCTAAGATACGAACTAATATTACAGCGAGTATCCTGGTTATCACATTATTTTTTGCTATCCTACCCCACTTTCATTTTTAATTTTTTTTTAAATGCGTCCATACCAAGGATCACGTGGCTTGTGTCAAAATTGATTTTCAGGTTGTTTGATATGCACTATCGGGAGACAAATTTTATTTTCGTCATTCTGATAATAATCTTTTTTCCTGTATATCACATACCCTCTGGCGGGCACTGTATTATAATGATAATAATAATATTAAACAATCACAACCTTCCGACATACCCAATGACACAATACCTAAGGGTATATCCAATTAGTCGGTTCCAACAAACGAGGTTAAGGCCTCCACAATCAACCCACTCGGATAAGGGGTCAAAGCAAGGTGGGGCCGCAAATGAGGATTCGTCAGCAGAAAACGACCACGAAGTAACAGGGACGCTTTGATTGGACTGATGAATTAAGAGAGGAACTTCTGCATTATCACGAATGCAAGCCTGCCCGAAGAGAACACATAGCGAGAAAGGATGCTTCGTGGTGTAAGAGAAGTTGGTCTGGCTATTGTAGAGGAAGCTCGAGTCATTCTTCCACTGCAGGGTATCGAAACACTCTAAGCCGCTGATGCTACAACTGTAACTTGTGGATGCGGAGCTCTACGATATTCTTGCAGAAGAAGATGACATCTGGAAAATGAACTCTGCCTTGTATGATGGCATTCAGACTTCATTCCAAGCGGAGAGAAGGGATGCCAACCATATGATTGGAGGGCATGAGCGACGCACACACGAATTAGAAGCTAAGATAAAGTCGGCGATACAAGATGCGTTTCGTATCCTGTGTGTGGTGAACTACGTGGAGGCCAAGAGATCATCCACGCCCGCAGTGCGCCAAATTGCCATAAAATGAGTCGAGCTCACCATACACTCAATCAATGCGTGCACTTCACCATCAAACAGCACTATCTTGATAGGATTCAAGTACTGGCGACTGCAAAGAATTCACTGCAGGCCGCTGATCGGGTGGAAACCATCTAGCGCAATTCGAAGCTTTCTGTGAGGCTTCATCAGCCTGACCACAATGATCTGCGCAACAGCGCAACCCGATACCTCCTTAAGAAGTTTGACAGACCCTTGAAGGCTCAAAAAACTGTTCTGTTTCAGGCTGTGATGGGTTGAATAACAACTGGTGATAAAAAGTTACAAGCACCCACCAGCTTTCAACTCACGACTAGATGGGCCGTAGCTAGGCGCTGGCGATATGTACCCCCGCCAAGGGCGCAGGTATAAAGAGGGCGCAAAATTAAATAATTAATAATAACTTTTTTTGAATTACATTTTTTTAAATTGAAACGATGAACAATTTCACAAGAATTCTCGGAACCTCCGGTATAGGAGGGCACAGATTTTTCAAACTAACCAAGAGCGCAGGAGGGCCTTGCTAGAAGTACGGCCGCAACGGAGCAAAGAGGGTCGAAGAAGGGAGTCGCTGGTTGCAAGAAAAACCCGCTCATCGATGAATGTATCACGTAGTACACCGTGCAGTATAGGCGTTTCTTTTCTGTCTGAATCGTAAAAAATTTGATACAATATCGCATGAGCTCAGCATGTATTTGCTCTGATGCCTTGCGGTACTCAACCAAATGGTAAAATGCGTTGGACAATTGATGCTGCTCTGGAAGAACTGCTTCACCATAAAACCTGGTTGAGTCAGAGTTCTAATAGATCTGGTTTTCAGATCTGTTGGGAAATTGTTACAACTAATACATCTGCCATTTTGATTTCATTCTATTCCTTTGAAGTTGTGAAATGGACTGTTTTAAAGCAAAAGCAAAAGAGCTGTCTCTACGGTTATACTTTCCTAGAAACTAGGGACGCTGTGGGTGTTTGATTTGGAGTATCTGCATAACATAATGGCACTGGGTGGAGCCTCTGAAGTAACCATCGGCCAGTGCATCCGATGAACTTAGTCTAGTATTTAACACTAAACGAGTTACCCAAACTCTATCACCAAGTTGGAACCCGAGCAGCAAAAAACTCACATCGAATCTGCGGAGACTGAGTTTTTGACTCTTGGCGAAACGAACATCGAGGAGGAAAACAGGACTAATAAACATCGAGATTTACTCTCTGAACTCCGCTTCACCCAAACACTCTTTCATAATGGTGTTCTCATTATAGGAATACTTGGTGGAATGATGTACACGCTGCTCCCTAATCTGAAAATTATACCAGCTTGTCGTGATGTGGCAGAAATTTTAGCTGGACGAATGCAAAAGGCCGCCATTCTTGTTTCACTCCGTCGGCTCAGGGCATATGATTCAGGCATCCAGAAATCACTCACCCCACGGGCGTGGAAAGTGACAATCTGGGTGAATGGGATCAGCAAGCTCTCCGGATGTATCAGGGCCCGACTGGGACATTCCTAACGAATGAAAAATCTCTCAAAAACACACACAGTGTACTAAAAGGCATAGCCTGTGCAGATAGATATGTATTCATTCTCTCCTAGTGAATTACGAATTCACAAACATTTGGTTTTCACATCGCCATGTTCGCCAATCACCAATCACTATTTTGATTGATTTCTTTTCAGGTGGTTATTTTGCAACTCGTTTCTCTATTGTTTAGGATTTTCTTTGAGATAGAAACTTTATGCCCATCTTTTTATCATTGCAGTAATACTATTTTCATTGTCTTACAGGTTATGGTAGTGTTGATAAAGTATTTTTGGACTATGAACGTCCATTTTGGGTTTGGTCGAACGGCAGCATAAGATTTGCCTGGTCCCAGGATGAGTTGACCAACAGAACAGATTGGACCAAGGGCCTGAGTGCAGTAGAAGAAGTAGAGGGTAGTAAACATGTTCTTTGCGCTTACATAAGTGGACCTGAAGCCATCGTGATGGAAAACGCTTCAGACGAAGAAGTTGCCGAAGGCATCACCAAAGTGCTAAGACAATTTACCGGCGACGCGTCCCTACCATATCCGTCAACAGTATTCAGATCCAAATGGGCATCGGATCCTTACTTCTGTGGTTCTTACAGTTACATGAACTTGGCTTCCAACATTGGCCACCAGTGTGATCTTAGTTGTCCAGTGCCAGGATCGTGCGATCCTGTACCGCCAATACTTCTTTTTGCGGGAGAAGCCACCTGTGCTGGCCATCATTCTACGGTGCATGGGGCAAGACTGAGCGGGATCAGGGAAGCGGAAAGGATTCTTCAGCTGACAAAAAGATACGGTGGACCTCCACCAAAGGATTGTGCATGAATATATACATTTATATTTTCCACTTAAGTATACATATTTTTTTGATTCCGTTTTAAACAATTAGTTTTTCGTTATACTATCCTATATTTACAACAATAATTTAACTTAATACTATATTCATTGTCTTATATCGCATGGTCCGTTGTGAATGGTCAAATTGAGTAATCCAATGTGAAGCTGTGGGAAACCAATGAAGAAAATTATGACTTGTGGACAAAGACGGTTGCATCGGTTGCTCCATTTATTGATAACAAGGTGTATTAACAAAAATCACCATTCTCTCTTCTTTCTTGATTTCTGATTTTCGAAAATGCTTGACGAAAAATTAAACATCTTTTCATGTAAACAGAAAAAGTAAAAAACAATTTAGCTAATATGATGAATAGTCCCTACTAACAGCTACCAATGAGCATGAAATAATGGGTCTGATGAATAAACCTTAAGCAAATGCTTTTACTCAAATTTCTTGAAATAGACTTATTCATTTTGTTCAGTTGTGAGAGAGACAAACTAATAGAATAATCATTTGCTAGCTTTTATTCATAACACTGATTGTTTTCTATTCTGAAACTGACATGACTATAAACATAATTCATTCCATAGGTATGAAATTCTTTCAGGACACATGTGTTATTTCAGCTGAAGTAATTCGGAATTTGGAAGTGATGTCGACATTGACATGTTCATAATATCTAATTTTTCAAGCAATAATAAAAAAATCAAGAGTTGCTCCAAAGATTATACAGCAGATACGCTTCCTATGTTAATGCTCAGAAAGCATGTCAGACGGTTAATAGAAACAGATTATTTTTATTCTCATATTTTGCACTGGAAGGTGTTTTTTGTAAATCACCCTTAAAACTGGTATGTAATAAATAAAATTTTGGTTATTTCTTCGCAATCTTGTATCTTCGCAGGAAGATTTTAGTCTGTCGATGAAGGGTATTATTTATATCTTCTTCGACAATATTTCGTCGGCAGTTTCTTTCACCTCTTTCCAAGAAATATCGATATCTGAGTTTTCAGTTACTCTACCGCAAATCGCCAGTCTCAGAAAGTACGTATCCCTAATTTTAGACGGAACTAAGTGTATGACTCCTCTTCCATTCAATCTCCTGAGTAATGCTTCATTAGGTTCGTTCGCTCCCTTCAGTCTGAAGCATACTAGACCCAAAATTACTTCTTCCGTTATCTCGAATCTCTCATCAGACCTCACCAACTTTTCAAAATAGTGTGCAAGAGCGATTTGCTTTCGAATGAAGGTTTGGAGATTTTCTATTCCGTACAGCCTCAAAACGAACCAAATTTTCAGTGACCTGAAACGCCGTCCTAAAGGTATCTGCCAATGGCGGTAATCAGGAGCGGAACCTTGTTGGTCATGTTTCAAGTAAAGAGGATCTACGTTGAAAGCGTTCACTAGCCAGGAAGGATCTTTCAGCCACATCGCTGAGCAGTCAAAGTTGATAAGTAGCCATTTGTGCGGATTGAAATTGAATGAATCAGCTTTTTCTATTCCTTTCATGAGATATCTGCAAAAAACAGAAGTGTGAATAAACGGATAACGATGGTGCCAAAATCGAATTTCTTGATTTCAAACTGGATATTTGCTTACAAAAATAAAGAATAAAAATCAGTACATGTAATTTCAGTTTACAAAAATATGGTAAGGTGTTGTTAGATTTAGTTTTCTGGAGCTTTTTCGAATATCTCGTGACACATATGAAATAATTATGATAATAATAAGAATTCACCTGGTGAGTTGCTCAGGCGCATTAGGGAATAAAAATACAACTTTCCTTCCGGTGTCGGTCGTGGTTTAACTGGGTTATCCCTTCAGTGTATGATAAACCTTGTTCCTATAAAACAAGATATATCCCAAGTAACATTAACGCTCTTATTCCGATCTTCAAGATCGCTTGAAAACTACACAATAAAATTTCGAATAAAACCAAGTGATCTTCAAGACAGCCCTGAGACCATCATAAAGCAGCTTCTAGCCAAAAAGGGCCCATCCTAAAAAGGCCTTCAAGACTAAATTTTAAAACTGTATTAAAACCATTAAGTTTTAATTCTATATTCTCAAAGAGTTCTTCAAGGCAACTTTAAATACATAGATTAAAACTTATTATCTGACGTTTTGCTCTTAAATAGTTATTTATGATACAAGTGTTAAAAGTGGCATTTTATTTTGTGAGTGGGGAATATTGCGAAACGAGCGTTAGCGAGTGGAGCAACCCCACGAGCAAAATAAAATCACTTTTAACAAATGTATCATACAAAATTTTTTGTTCAACAGTTACTGCTAGTAAGAAAAAAACAAAAAAAAAATAAGATCCATAAGGATTCGAACACACGATCTTTGGATTACAATGCTGACTGACAGATACTTCAAATATAATAAACCCCAACGCACTTTATTTATGAATGTCATTATTTGTCAGTGATGAAGGACATTCTACAGTTGGACTAAATACTACTTCGTTTGTAACTTCAAAAGGAATTAGTATTACCAATTGCGCAAACGGCCAAATACATGTGTGAACTTTTATAAACGATTCCTCTTGAGTAGGTGCTCTGTTTATAATATCTGATTGAAGTGTTTCTATTAGAGAGATCTATATTACTGAGTATCCATCATCTCATCTGTCATTTTACTTTTAACACTAGTGTTAAAAGTACTTTTAACACTAGTGTTAAAAGTGATTTTGTGAAAACGTCAGTTTTTAGTTCATGTGTCAATGAATTAAAAACGTCATTTTTAATGTCAGTTGTACAAAAATGTATTTACAGCGGACTGAATTAACTTAAAAATAATCAATTAATCCTAAAAGAGTTTTATTTTGTTTACTAACACTCGACAACATGTAAGTCTGTATAATGGCCGGCAGAGTAGTAATATTTTAAACCGCATAGGTATACTAAGCATATTATCATAAAATAATATTTGAAAGCAAACTATTCTGAAAAATTCACCAACGAATGGCACTTTTCTGATAAAATGTAATAAAATACTTCAACACAACTCGAGCGCCACTAATTTAATGTATTTTTCTCTTACTTAATAAATATTAAAAAAATATCTTCAAATTTTATTTTAATTGAATGGCATATTTCGACACACCGTTCTTCAGTTTTTCAAGAAGATCCAAGACGCAATTATTTGAATATTAATATTCTTTTCGTTTACTATTGAAAATGTCCAAAATGGCGGAGTCTTTATTGCAGTAAAACATGGCGTGATCTAGATTAAAACTAATTGTTCATTTATTGAATGTTTTAAATCCCACAAGATTTAAAACAGCGTTTTATTTGCCACTTTAAATCCAATGACTCTCACTGTTTACGTTTCCTTTCAAAACCAATAGGCTTTAATGTGTTCAAACTCGTGACCTTATTGATTTAAAGTGGTCTTGCTCTCGAATGGAATCCTAACCTTACAAATTTTGTCGGTTTTGTGATTGAAGCGTGTGGTGCATTTTCATCTTTGTCGAATTTCATTAAAAAAAAAACAAGGTAAGTTTTGCATATTACTATTATTCCATTACATTGTGTTTTATTTCACATGTAAACTTACGGACGGCACTGGTTCACTAAAATAGCTTATTGACAAGATGGCGTTTAATCCGTATGTGAAGGGAATATAACTAGTTTTAAGGAAGTCGTCCAAAGACCAAAAAGTATTTTTTAAACCAAATTGACTAAATTAAAACCTTTAAACTTTATAATACTCTTAATGTACTCATTAAAAGGTAAAAATTGTGTTTTTGGATTTAATGTGGTATTATATTGAATGTATAGTCTTAGGATAAAATAATTTTCCTAATGGGTTTTAAATAGTACATCAAGGGTAAAATTGCATCAAAACTATTATTCACCGAACGGATTGTTTTAAAACCACCTTGCTATTTAATTCTTAATAATAGCAAATTAGTTTTAAAATAGCTAATGTTAAGAGTAACATAAAACCAGTATAAGATCAATAGGTCATTAAGAGCAAATAGCATTTTTATTTTGATTTAAAGAGTGCATTAAATTCTTAGTTTAAGAATAAGTGGTCTTCAAAAACTTTTAGTTCATCTTAAGGTTACTTTAAAACCGATGTCGATTTATTGAACATATTAAAGCATTTTTCAAACCTAAATAAATAAAAACTGTCCTAAAATTGTTACTTGGGATGTCCCCAAGAATAGAGGTCAAAAGCAAAGTAAAGGAGCCCAAAATAACGGAATGCCAATAAACGGGAACCGCTTCAACAATGGACGCTTTGAGTGGACAGATAATCTAAGTGACGATCTTCTGCATTATACGAAAGCAGTGTGCCTCTATGATGAGTAGGACGCCTTTTCCGCCAAAAACATAGAACTACTCTTCAACCGATTGATGAAGTGGCAGATATACTACGTGTCGGTATGGCTGTTAAGGAACCCGCTGTGAAGGAGCTAGCTCCAAACAGAAACCTGTTGTGAATCATTACAAGGATTCTCACTGAGTACGCTTCTATTAAGAATCACTTCATTTGGGAATGTTTGAAAACAACACTTATAACGCATGTCTTAAAAGTTTTGGCACAAAATTCATTAGCTTAAATTTCAACAAATACAGAATAATATCAAGTTGCCGTTGGAAACATAAGTTTGTTCACTTTGTTAACTGGCAGTGGAGATTTATTTATTTTGAAGTTTTCGCTTTAAGATGTCGTATAACATAGAAATAAAAACAAGTATCTACAAGTTACAAGTTGGTTGGGCGGGCACCCAAAGCTGAAATCTTTCACGCAGAACCATTTATAGAGCAATAGGGGAGTGCGAGCAGGGAATACCATGTCTGAATCTCCCAAAAAGTTGAAAACCACGTGCATTACAGGTCAGATAGATTGGTGAGAAGAAGGCATTATTTGCCGTGGCAATAAGATTGTCATCTTTGGGCAATAAAGTAAATATATTATTATTATCATAAATGGGAATATATCTCCTTTCTCAAAAATCACGTAGATCCAACTGCAGAAGGTTAAAAAATTTCACGTCCTCTGGTTGATAGGTGACAAGGAGATTTACAATGTCGAAATAACCTTTCTTCCAAACGTTCCCACAAGGTGGAACATTTTGGGTGAATAATTCGTCTCATATTTCCCACTATGTGGAAATCTTTAGAGAAAAGAGTATCTCGACATTGGCATTATCGAGATCATTTATTCAATTTATCTTCGTCGAATTTTTCGGACTTTGCGAGATTATTTCAAACATAATTATTTGATAGTTACCTGTATTCTGGACAGATGAATGCTGATCCTGCGTAAGCAGCATCTACGTGAAGCCAAACATTGTATTTATTGCAGACATCGCCCATTTCGTCAAGATTGTCGAAAGTACAAGAGGAAGTTGTACCTAAAGTTGCCACAACCTGAAAAATTCAACAGATGATTTAGACATTACAGAGCAAATATCATCAGCATTAATCAGATAAAAACTGTATAGAACGACATTTCTCTAAAAGCGCTTTTTCTGGATAAGTTGGTCCATGTTTTACTTAGCTATCCATCGCAAAAATGTTTCATTGCATTCTTGGAATACTGCATTTGCTACTCGCGATTTTTAAAATCATAACGCCTTGTCTTGTCTAGGGTCTAATTACATGGGTAACCATGTGTTCTGGCTGGTTCTGGTGTAAGATTGCAATATCTCAGTTAAACGGATGCAGATTATTGTTGATTAGTTTCTTTGCTCGGGGCTCAGCATCCTAGGACTCACTAAGCTGCACTCTAGATATCTGGGGAGTGGTTATTTGAATGATCGTAAAAGTAAATTAACAGTTAAGGTGATTATATGAACTTCCGAACTTTGATATTGACTTTGAATGATTCATTAAGAGTTCAACTATTTTGGTTACATTCATAATGAGAGAAAATTTTTAAGAATAGCCATTTCTCTCCTACCCCTATAGAAAGTATACACTTTCCTCCCTCAAACTAGGGAGGAATCTCATACTTTTCCTTCCTATGTAAGTAAGTAGTTACTTCTACTTTAGTTCTTTAATAGCAATTCAGAGCGCAAAGTGATTGATTGTCGCTCGACAAAAAGATCAACGACAATAACACTTTGTGCTCGAAATACACACATTATTTTTTCTACAAGCGCAGATCTTAGAAAAAAAATGATCGACACTTCATTCAAATAGACACAGTTAACATTACTTATGAAAAAATCACTCAATAGCAATCCGAAATGTATAAGCTATCTAAATATCCAACGATTCAAATCACTAACAAGAAAAAAGTAAAATAACGTTCTTGAAAAAAAAAGTTGCAATTGCCAGGAGCTGAACCTTCGGATTACAAGCCCAAGACGCTAGCCTTTTCTTCCCTTGGATGTAAACTACTTCCTGCGATAGGAAAAGTGGCACTTTCCTCCCTAGTAATACAAATAGCTATTGTATTACAAGGGAGGAAAGTACCACTCTTTCTCCCGCTTTTTCTACCACAGTAAACATCCAAGGGAGGAAAAGGCACTTTAATCCCATGTAATACATATGATTTTTCCCCCTACCCACTTAATAAACCTTTTTTGTAGATTTAAAACGCATCTCAACTGCTTTTGTTTAAAACGGACCCATACTTGCATGATGGAAAGTAAGTATACAAAATTAAGTTATGCGCATCTAAATTACTCTGATGGCGTAGTGGTAAGCGACGCTGACTAGTAAACTGAAGGTACCGGGTTAGGGTTCGATCGCAGCAATCGGTAATTTTTTTTTTTAAAGAAAATGATTTTCCTTCTTTTCTTCTGTTAGAGATATAAATTGTTGGATATTTGGATAGCTAATCCATTTGGGATTGAGATTCAGTGTTAATTTTCTCATAGGCAATAGTATAATGTGCCTATTTTGAATAAATTGTCAATCGTTTTTTCCTCCCTAGGGAGGGAAAGTATGAGTTTCCTCACTGATTTAAGGGAGGAAAGTGTGTACTTTCTATAGGGGTCGGCGGAAAAACTATTCAACAGTAACTTTCAACAGTAATGACAGCGACGCTTTCTTCGAGTGGGTTGGAGCGCCGTGTAGTAGTGTGCAGGTTGAGTGTTGAAGGTAGAAGGTTGGGTTAGAGCCCCGAGCTGAATATCGGATGTGTGCGAGATAAGCTTTTGCAATGGCCTATCTACCTTCACCTATGTATATATCCGGGAAAAAAGTACTCACTTTTTTCCAGTGGAAAAAAGTAATCTCATGAAAAGTCATATTTCAGTACCTGTCAACAGAGATAAAATGTCAACCTTTTTCCGTCACAGAAAAATAGTTATTTATGGTACTAGTGTGTTATGTTGAAAATAAGTCACGCGAGAAAGATTTATACCACGAGGCCGTTAGTGACGAGTGACTCACGAGACATAACACACGAGTGGCTTACAATGTTTCATCCTACATATGACAGTTATGACTCATCATTAATGTCATTTTAGACAAGTAAACAAGTAAACCATGAAATAACACACTAGTGTGATATTAATGTCATTTTAGACAAGTAAACTATCACACTAGTGTGTTATTTGATGGTTTACTTGTCTAAAATTACATTAATAGTGACAGTCATAACTACTGTTATGTGTTGGATAAAAATAATAGTTTCATGGTATAATTAAAAGCTTACATAAAATGGAATGAGACCTGCTTCGACATCTTTCCTTATCGCCTCCTCCAAAACCTCTCCAGAGACACTGTTTGATGCATCGGTCTGAAGAGAACGTAATTGCACTCCACCTAGCAAACCAGCTCTCTCAACGGACGAATGACTCTGACCTACAGCATATTATACAATCAGTGAAATGTTCAAATGAAAAAATAAAAATGTCATGTAACAAGAGAAGACTAAAAATGTAAAACAAGTCCCAGAAATATCCTAAAACTAAATGTTTCATACAGTGGCATGCATAGTATGCAATTTATTGACGATAGGTCTTTTTCCCTATAATGACAAATACAGGTCGAGTTACGGAAGTTATTCTACGATTCGATATTTCTCGCAATTTTTGCGGAATGAAGGGGAGTCGGAGTTTTTTTTTTCATATTTATTTTCCATGTTTCCTTTTTCATATACACGGCTGTTTTACCTCAAATTACTTGAATTCCTTGAGAATATTGAGGAATGTACATATTTTTTGTTCAACATCAAACAACAAAATGTTAGTTATTGTGCGGGAACTGATTGAAATCTGATTTGTTTATTAACAATTTTACTAGGTCAAAAAAGATCCCAAAGGTCGCAAAGGTCATCACACAAAGAAGAAGTAAATCCTGTACATCCAGATGGTAGGAATATCAAACACATGACTACAAAAATAAAACTTATTTTCAAGTTGCTATGACTTTCAAGCTACAAACATATCAAATTAAAATGAAGGATAATTGACCATGTCTTACTTTTGCCACATTATTTTTTTATATTAACCATTCCGCTGGAGTTATGCACGAAATGAAGGTTCCAACTTGTTCTTTCGTTTGGTATATTATTTTCCACGATATTCTTCCACGTTATTTCAAAAACTCAATTCCATTGCGGAAACTGACAGATCATTTTTGAATGACCACTTTCGCGGGTAATTAGGGGTGACAATTTCTCAAACTAGGAAGAAAAATGTCTTACGTGTATAAATGATCATTTTAAGTATACAATTTTCCGTTCTTTCGAATGGTGGCACTATTTAAAAAAAAAATAGCCCTTCATGAATAAAAAGACATTTTAAAGTTCAAGGGGTAGTCCGACATTTCTAAGCAAGAATTCTTCGATTTTTCGATTCTTCGCCTCAAAATCTACTACCATGCCAAATTTAATCAACTTGGTCCCGGTTAGAGCAAAAATCCTTTAACGATTGGACTATAAGACCAGAAAAACATTGAAAAATTTAAAAATTCAAATTTTGAAAATTGTCAATAGTTTTAGAAATTCCATAGTTTCATATAAACGGCTCATTTGTAACGCATTTTTTTTTATTCAACCAGTTTCTATTACCGCTCCAAATATACCCGTAATGAACAACATTGTCTTGGACTCACTGCATATAATCCAGTACGATTGGGTTTTGAGACGAGGATCGATTGTAGCACCACCAAACTTGGTATGCTAGTTGTTGGAACCATGATAAACACGAAAAAAAATTGTTTACCAAAATTCCAGGGTTGGAACATATTTTTTTTTTTCATTTAAAAATAAATAAATAGATTTTTGCTGGAATCTTGGAAAGTATATGATTTATCGGAAAAACAATTCAGCAAGGTTAAAGACAATTCAATTCTCCACAAAAATTATTTCTTCTCATGCAAACATAATATGCGAGTATTTGTGTACCTAAAATGTGTTTTGTCGCACTTCACGGAGATGTTTGCGAATGATCCAAAAATCATAAATAATTTAGTAAATATGGAATTATTATACTGAAGCAGTAACCCATACTCTCTTTGGACTATACGCTTAATCATATCCTGCATATATGTTTAATAACACTATTACTGAAGAAATTGCCGGGATTATGGGTGAGTTGAAAACTGGAAGGAGTAAAACCCAGTTTTTTCTTTGTCATGTTAAGTAAGACGTGTCTCACTAGTCTAAAATCGTTGCATATGGTCCAAAGAGGGTACTGATTCCTACTTCAGTATAACTATTCCATATTAACTAAAAAATTGTTAAAATTGTTTTTTCCGTTAACCAGCTGTTGTTCCCTTACGAACGGCAGCCCTCAAAAGTCGAAACTTGTGCGAGCCAAGCATTAACGAGGTCTCACCTTTTAACGTGCGATTCCTAGCACTTAAAATAACCATGACTTTCGGATCCTCCGTAAATATCGTAAGAGGGTTATGTGAAATGGAACAAAACACATTTTGGGTACTCAGATACTCACATGTTATATTTGCATGAGGAAGTAGAAGTCTTCAGGAACGATATGTGCTTTTTCTTTGCCTTCTACAATAATTTTTAGCAGAGTTATGAAAAATCTAATTTTCGTCCTTGCAGGAAAATTGCATTGGCGAGTTTACACGAAATTTGATATTGGAATTCAATCAGGTTTTCTGAGAAAACGAGTGCATTTTGTGAGAAACTACTGAGTATATTTCTTGTGGAGAATTGAATTATCTTTCGCCTTGTTGAAAAGTTTTCTCGATAAATATTATACTTTCCGAAACAACAGCAAAAAAAATTATAATTTTTTAAGATAATTTTTTTTTTGGGTTCCACCTCTGATATTTTGGTGAACATTATTCTGACAATATATGATGTGCTACGATTCATACTTCACTTGTGGCTTACATTTGTCTGTGGTTACTGTACTAATATGGCGCTAACAAAATCGATACTTACATGACGTATATCCAACCAGTTTTCCGACGACTTCAGCATTACTCATTTCTGGGTGGTCCTGTTTCATTCTATGAATAGTACGTGCCTTCGCGCCGAGGAGAGCTACCAAAGTGGCTTCACTAGCCGTTCCTTGGATGACACCGCCGCCTTTGCCTCCTGAACAAGCTAAAAATGCGTCGGGCAATCCAAGCATTTTTCCCAGCCAGTCCATCATTACCACTTCGAGTTCCGTGCATGCAGGACTCGAAATCTGCAAACATGTGCTAGTAAGCAAATATACATATTTTTATAAACAAGGTGGCAACGCCGGAAAGTTGTGTCATCAAAATTAGACATTTGTAGGTCTTAAGCCAATTAGTCACATAAATCAAAACTTAGCGTTCGAACATTAATATTTCGAACCTTCGGTGTGAATACAATTCAAGAAATAGAAGCTACCCAAAACAACAAAACTACGTCACTTTCACTTGGAGCGCGTTTCGCCAACAAAGTTAGCGTTCTCAAGAGCTATAAAGCTACTACTAGTAGTAAGCGTGTGAAAGTGACGTAGTTTTGGTGTTTTGGATAGCTTCTATTTCTTGAAAACTTCAGTGGACTGGAACTACCTGTAAAACCCACATTTTTTCCATTTTTGTACAGCGAGTTTAAAAAAGTTTCCCTTTCAAAAAGTTTGCACCATATGGGAAACTTTTTTATTATGCATTTGTCAGAAAATATTATTCTTCATAAAAGTTAGTTCTTAGCGAAAAACTAATATTTCGGTATCAAAATTCTGAATTTCCAAACGGTGTACAGGGGAGAACAAAAAATATGAAGTTTGATCGAGAGTAATCCGCAATCTACATTTTCATTATATTATCGAAGTTTATTTGGAAAAGTTATTTAGAATCAACAACAATATTAAAATTTGAAATCATAGCCACCTACGCAATTTTTTCCTGATTTTTCATAGTATAGCATCATAAAAAGTACAAGTATCTCATATGCACCATAGGCGCATCCCTTATAGGTGTTCCTAAGACATTTCAATGCGAAATTTGGTACAATTTATCATTTGTACTAGAATATCGACGTTTGTTGAAAATTGTTTGAATTTTTACTAGTTTTTTGGTGTTTGTATGTCCATAATAACTATCAGTACGATTTTATGAAAGGAAATTATTAAATAGATCAATTAATTATTGGTAAACGATTCAATTATATAATAGGATCACTTTAATAATAAAAAAATTAATATATACAATTTTTTATGATTAAAGTAATCGTAGAGTTGCAGAATTGTATTATTGGATCGTTTAGCAATAATTAATTGATTTATTCAATAATTTCCTTCCATAAAAGCATACTGATAGTTATTATGGACATCATACAGAGTGATGTACGATTACTTTAATCATAAAAAATTGTATATTTTAATTTTTTTATTATTAAAGTGATCCTATTATATTATTTAATCGTTTACCAATAGTTAATTGATTTAATCAATAATTTCCTTTCATAAAATCGTACTGATAGTTATTATGGACATACATACAGACTTATATATCAAATTTGCACCAAAAAACTAGTAAAAATTCAAACAATTTTCAACAAACGTCGATATTCTAGTGCAAATGATAAATTGTACCAAATTTCGCATTGAAATATTGTAGGAAAATGAGGGAGGCGTCGAAGGTTTATATGAGATACTAGTACTCTTTAAGAGGCTAGAACTATAAAAAATATTGTTGTGTAGGTAGCTGTGATTCCAAATCTTAAAAGTTTTCAATCACAAACAACTATTCTAAATAAACTTCTTCGATATTATCAAACATAAGGGTAGATTACTATTGATCAAAATTTCTATTTTTTGTTCTCCTCTGTACACCGTTTGGAAATTCAGAATTTTGATAACTCAAATAAAAGTTTTTTGCGAAGCCCCAACTTTTATGAAGAAAACATTTTTTATGAAAAATGCCTAGAAAAGTTTCCCATACGGTGCAAACTTTTTGAAAATCACTGTATTTAGCTTTCATTTCTCTATCCAATCAATTATGTACAACCATCGATGGTTGAATGGTTCTAAGATAACATACTTCTCAAATTTGTTAAAAGGAAGAAAAAATGTGTCAAAACTACAAAATTCGATGGTCCGATTGTTGGAAATATTTGCAACCAAGATCTCCCAGGATAGTTTTTGGGTTTCAAGAAAAAACAGATTGATACTGAGAAACGAATAAAAGTGAACTTTAATAGAAATTACGAAATACAATTATTATAAAAATTTTCAAAAATCTCAAAAAAACGTCAATCCATGGAAACGGCCTTCTCCTCAACGCAATATAAACATGGTGACTTGGAAATAAATAGCACGATGACTCTTACTATTTTTGTGGATTTTTTTCTATTCTATTTTAGCGAGATTCCGGAATTTTTTCGAGAAGGACGTAACTGAAATTTTTCGCCGTAATTTTCGACTTCCGAAATCGTCAGAAATGTTTCCCAATTTCTACGCGATGTGTATCTGTCCTTCAGTGAAGTAATTATAAGTTTTGATGTTTTATTTCAAGTGCAATTACATTCCACATCCCCAACTTTTTAAACATTAAAATTTTCTTTCAAGAAATTTTTGTAATTTGAATTATGTTACTATGTTACTTGTAAAAAATAAATATTGCACGCAAAAGTTTTCAAAAAGTTTCTAACAAATGTATTGCCTTCAGAGTCATTTGTCATCTGCTTTAGTTGATATATTCAATAGTTAGTACTTGAATAAGACCTTGTTTTCGAAATATTCATGACTTTTATTTTATTTTGTACATTTCACCATTAGATTTTGTTTAGTTATCTGTCCTAATAGGTGCGCCAGGTGCCCAGAGAGGGTATATGATACGTTGGCACCCCTTGGCATCTAGCTTCTCGGCTTGTACCAAACCTCAATGGATATACCTATACATACATCAAGATACGGAAATCATTTGACTGTCCGATGCTTTCCACAATTTTTACAGATTTTTCCAATTTTCTTTTTGTGAATTTTCAATTTGCAGTTTCAATAAAAGAATTGGGTAAATTTTATTGTTTGGTTGAGGAATTACAAAGTTTTCAAATGTATTTTCGAATGACTAAAGAAGAATTTGATTTTTTAATGGTCTTATTAAAAATGACATAAAAAATCAAAATACGCAATCACGATATTCAGGCAATTCATGATTATATAAAACAGCATGTTCTCTACCTTTTTCTATTAAGATCTTATCCATTTTCCGATATCAACAACCACAAGTAACCCCAAACCCATGTTTACTGTGAGCTCACGTAGATACAAATGTGTGGATTTGCAGAAAATTAGTACATGCTCTCTCGCGTGCGGTTGGGGATGTAACGTAATACACATGAGGTGACCTCAGTGTGCTTCTGATGCATTAAAATACCATGTTTAACAGCGTTCCACACTTTTTGTCTGTAAGGTGATAGCACGTGAGGTCACGTGAGCTCACGTGACGTGAGCTCAGTCTGTTTCCTGCTTAAGGCGCATATTCATCTGAACACGAACGGGAACGAAGCAAGGCGAATGCGAACAATCATATGGATGTGGATGGTGGACGTGTCTTCGAGGCGTGGCAAACTACATTCTGTTGTGCGAAGCACGGTCCGCGGCAGTTCCAACGCCATCCGATGGAAGTCGGTACTTCAAAGAAAATTTTGATTGGATGTGGATGGCATTTGCCTAGCTCAGCCTCCCGACTCTTTAGTCAAGTCCAGGGCAATGTTATTGTTGATCTTGATGGATCACTGTTCAGTGTACGCACAGGGGTGCTATTCTTGACCATTCGCAATATGAACGAGTGATCGTATTGTTACAATCTGAGTTACTGATAGCATTCCAATGCCTTGCAGAGAACATCAGAATGTGAGGCTGCGAGTCCACGTTATCATTGCAAACGGTCAAGAATAGCACCCCAGATGGAAAGATGCCTCGTTCGTTTCCTCGGTAGACTGTTCGCGACCAAAAAATGTACAAACGAGGCATCTGGTCGGCCTCGCCTTGTGTGCTCAGATGAATACGCGCCTCTACAATACACGTCGGCCTTAAACTATCCCAGAAAACTATTATTGCTGCAGAGACGCCGGACTCGAAAGCATTCCACAATTTTGAAACAATATAAATTATGGAAGTACTTTTCTGGTTTGGTTCAATCTGTGCTGATTAATGAAAAATTCCAATTGTATGAATTATCAGATATTAAACTGAATCTATTATTACTGAATCAAATGAATATGTGAACCGGATCTTAATGAAACATGTTCACGTAACAGTTTATCGGTATTAGCACTCAATGAATTCATTTATTATTTATTCATAGATTCAACATCCAATGATATGGATAAGATCGTGTCCCGACCTTCTAGAAGTATATGCTCCAGTAAATTCTTTGACGAACTTGTAAAAGAGGAAATGAGCCTTTCCAACACGGGACTTCATCTCTTTGTGAGGGCGTAGGGAAACGATTAAAAGCCATTGTTCTGCGTCCTTTTGTCTTTGTTCCATCAATCTGAGAGCTGAATTACACTGTTCATTACTTGTAGACCAGTATATATTAATAGGTCGTTGGAGTTGTGTGAAAGCGATTGGATGATTAGGGGAAATGAAACGTGGATATGTCAGAAAATATCCTACCGGGAAACTTAGAAGTTATAGAAATGATTTTAAAAAAAAGTAAAATTACGTATTCATGTAACTAGAAATTACAGACTGCGTGCAGAGTTGTAATGTACGTGTAATCACGAAAATGTACTGAAATTTGAATCTGCAATCTTTTAGGTTAGAAAAAATGTAATATGGATTGATTAAAGTACTTGTAACGCATGTAAACAATCTTGGTTTGAGTCTTTCCAGTTTGTAGTTCCTGTTCGTTGAAAGAAAATGTTCCCTAGTTCAGACATTTTTATATTAATGAATGAGTCAGAACTATTGAATTAGATGGTAGAAACATTCAGTTATTACATATCTGTTTGGTCATTTTTTTCTGGCAGCTCTGTTCAATCTTCTCAACGTTCATTAATTACCGAGGAAGCGATCAGAGGGAGATCGATTGGGATGCAAGGTGAACAGATTTAGTCAGTCGACATTTCCACATTTTTTTTATCGTATTCAATGTAGACTATAGTTTTTGTGGTTGTCAAGTACGTTACGATGAATCACACATTGAAATTGTGGTCCATTATTTTTCAATTCACAATCTACCACACAAAGGAAAATCGGATGTGACAGGCCACAGATGTTATACCTGGACTACTTTTCGTTCGACGTAAAAATCTAGAACTTACACCGTGTAGTGTACATATTGTAAAGATTATTCATATGATTGTTTATGGGTTATTCCAGTAAATAAAGAATCCAGGCCCTTGACCCAGTTGAACGTGGTCGGTCGGGAGACAGAGATCGAGGGAGTTGAGTGCGGATACAAAATCACAGTGTTAATGTTATTCCAAACATCCGAATACCTGAAGTGTGTACTTGAGTGAGATTAATGAATATAGGAATACTACACACCGTGTTAACCGAGACATCTATTTCGGCGAATTTTCGATCGTTCAAAAGGCACTGATAGCTATTCATCGAATGTAATCTGTTCTCAAAAGAACATTTTGTTTACGGAAACAGAAAGTTTATCAGATACAAACATTATTTACTTTAAATTTAACGATGGTGATGTGTTGTGTTCTGTGAAAATCATTTATTTTGCAACATCCTATAGGGAGTCATGCTAGACATACTGATCTAACTAAACATGAATACTGAATGTTCTAACTAATAATACAACATCCTACACGTCCATGTATGAATATTTGTAAATAAATAGGGTGAACACAGAAAGAGCAACGCTAGATAGGTCCTTGTGGCGTTCTATCCACGAGGCCTATGTCCATAATTAGGCGTCTGATGGCTGAAATGATGATGATGATAAAGGTAAAAATAATAGTTTTAAAAAAATAACTAAAGAACACGCTTTACTTCCAACAGGGACTAAAAAGTTTAGTTTTTTTTAAACCAATATTTTTTTTATTATTAAGAAATCAAAATCTCCGACCCCGAAAACACCCACACACCAATTTTGAATCGAATCTGATCATAATCACAAAACTCGTCCGCCATCTTGGAGCCGCCATCTTGAATTTATGATTTTTGCCAAAAATTCATAATCTCTCACCCCGAAAACTCTTACATACTAATTTTGAATCGAATCGGACCATTATCACAAATCTCGTCCGCCATCTTGGAGCCGCCCTTTTGTTTTTTCTATAACAAAAATGGCATATTGCATTGGCACCGGAACTATGAACACCCGCCAAATTTCAAATCATTCGGACGTCTGGAAGTGGGTGAAAATCGCTTTCAAAGATTCCGTTACATAGATCCATACATACAGGTGAAGCTAATAAAAGCGTGTTAAAAAAATATTGACGGGCGGGGGTGGCATTTTTCAGTGTTTGTCCCGCCTCGAAAAAATTCAAGGTCCGCCACTGAATAAGTCCCATGTATAATACTATTTGACGTTAATTGTATTGAAAGTTCTATCTATCTATCATCAAAATACAATTTTTTTGCGGCAGTCAAGCTATTGAGAAGAAAAAAGA
Organism: Chrysolina haemoptera; assembly: GCA_958298965.1. Taxonomy (NCBI): domain Eukaryota; kingdom Metazoa; phylum Arthropoda; class Insecta; order Coleoptera; family Chrysomelidae; genus Chrysolina; species Chrysolina haemoptera. Next base: position 25,487,933 of record OY282592.1, on the reverse strand, counting down.
ATGTTATTTGAATACAGAGTTACTAGAATATAATATTCCAAACAACTTGTCACTTCAAAGTAATTTTTTTGAATTTGACGCCTTATCTGTGATCACGTGACAAGTTCCAAAATCGATTTTCAGGTTGTTGGACATGCACAATCGATCACTTAAAAATATTTTTTCGATATTCTAATAATAAACATTTTTACCATTTGTTACGTAATTTCTGGCTGGCAATGTATATCTGGCAAAATTCAAAGCCATATCTTCTCGATACTTAGTTTTGAAATAATTTTAAAAGTTCAAACATGGCGTTCATGGGGGGACAAACAAAACATTCGACATTTGATGAATTAATTATCACAATGATGCAAAGAACTTTTTCTTATGAAATCACTTTCCGCAGAAAATTGACCAGAAAGATTCTCGTCGACTTATGGAAAATGGGTTCAATGGGTTTGTTTTTGAAAAGGGGAACATTCTCCATGAAAATTGAAAAATGAAAAATGTGATTTATTTGTAATATCTAACAGAAAACAACTACTTCATTTTGGTTTGTTTATCCTATGATATGATATTCATTGTAATGTGCAACTGTAAGCTTTTGAAATATTTCAAAACCATGTGTCGAGAAAATATGGCTCAAAATTCGGTTGAGGTTTAGAACGATAACAAAACATTCAAAAGTGTATAAGTACTAACAAGTACAAATAGTTTTATTTTCAAAGAACTCTCCCAATGGGCACAGGGACGTTGAAATAACGTTGTGAAATGGCAAAACCGAACGTTTTTTCAACGAAAAAATGTCGCATGTAACAACGGTATATTAACCAATTGCTCACTAATTATCGCCTTATTGCCGTTTTCAATCAGGTTTTTGGAACGTCGAAGATACTCAATAAAACAGCATTATTTTGGCCAAATAAAAGGATAAGGAACGTATCATAAACATTGATAAATGAATGGCATAAAGCGAGTTTGATTATAAATTCTTTTTGAATTAACATAACGTTTGTTAAACGTATATTTAACGAGTTGTTGAGGAAGTAACGTTGTTAACACATCTTTATAACGAATTCTTTCAACGTTGAAGATTACACTAAATTATTTTGGTTAAAATTTTCAACGAAAAACGTTTATTTAACCAATGCCACGTTTATAACACGTTTGAAAAACGTACGTGTGACCATTGGGCTGCTGCTCAAACTGGAACACATTGTCTAGGTATAGAAACAAATTGATTCCAAGGTATTGTGTAAAATCAAGATCATTTGAAAATGTCGAATATTTTAATCAAATATCATGGTCAGGGTTAACTCGTTAATTTGAATAATATGTTTTGAATGAAATCATTAAATCGGTCATTTCTTCCATATTTCAGCCTGATGGTAATTAATATCTGAATAAATTACCAAACTTACATCTGCAGAACAACGGAATTTTCCGAACAGTTAGGTCATACGAGTTTGTTCGAATGTAATAGTATTAAAGAGATCAAGTGAAACACTATTCGCGATCACCATTGGCACCAGGTCGCGCTCCTAAACCCCGGGAAAACAAAGCAAATGTCATTTATCTATGTGTTGAAATTTGTGGAATTATTGAACTTTCACTTCTATCTTCCAACTTTTGAGTTCCTCTTAGAAATGCCTGTTGTAAAAATTCATTTAGACGACACATTTCAGTATTTAAGTGGAAAAAGTTTCGATTAACTAATTTCTGTAATTTTTTTAGATGGAATGACCTCTTTGACCTTTCATCAATGTCACCTTTTTTGTATCTAGAAAATAGTTGAATATATTTATACCATTTATGAACAAACATTATATCTTTCTCATACGTATAACTAATTGGCTTCCCGATTTTTAATTTAATTTTACATGTTTTTAGATAGTTTCTGAAAGAGGTGTGCATGGACACATTTGTAGATGAATAATTCTTGCACTGCGGCACCGAACAAGTTTTTTTTAATTCACTCGTCACATCAAATATATGCTTTCCGCATTATATCAAAAAAATCGAACCAAATATAGTTCAACAAAGAAATAATCAACAATTTATTAACATGAGATCTTATGGCAGAATGTTTGTTTTCCCGGAGTTTTATGTTAGAATTTTAAAATGTAGATGTCGCCCACTCCGTGGTGATCGCGAATAGTCACGAATTGCATAGGCAGCAGATAAGAGCGACCTTGACTGAAAGAGACAAAATGATTTCTTTGCTCTCGCTTTCAATGGCGAAATCGTCTGAATGATTAGGAGGCCAATGTCCGGCGACTCGCTCTGCATATTATACAATTCAAAATGAATAAAATCGTGGAGGTTAGTGTACTTACCCAAGTGAAACCTATGCAAGCTATTGCACCACTGAGTATGTCGGCAACTATTGCAGGATAAGAATTGGCTGTGGGATAATAGGCGTGAAATCTGGGTGAATGCCAATGCGTCACCTGCAAGAAATAAAAAAACAATCAAATTTAGTTGAGTACCTACAACTGCAATATTTGAGAAGCGAAAATATAATGCAAATTTCGAAAGTGTGACATCGATGTAATCCAGTACGATTGGGTTTTGAGTGAAGAATCGATTGTAGCACCACCAAACTTATATGCTAATAGTTGGAACCATGATAAACACGAAAAAAAATTGGAAAAACAACTCAACAGGGTGAAAAACATTTAAATTTTTTAAGAAGAATACAAAGTCGTCTCCACAAAGATTTTAATAAGACCAGGATAGAAATCCTATCTTAAAGACATGTTTCGAACATATATATGTTCATCATCAGTTTGATACAAAATTCATAATAGAGAGAAGCTGCAAAAATTATTATAAGGTTAACAACGTGTAGAAATTCAAACAATTTTTATACTTACAATGTGTGGAGAGAAAAATAGTATAAAATGAAAATATAGGCAAAAATATAGACACTATACCATACACGTTTTAATTAATAATGCTCATTGATTTGATTTTCTGGGGTTCTACCCCCTATTTCATATATATAGAAATTAATTAAAATAGTACATTATACACTCTTAGTGCCTATTTTTTTATTTTATACTATTTTTCTCTCCACACATTGTAAGTATAAAAATTGTTTGAATTTCTACACGTTGTTAACCTAATAATAATTTTTTCAGCTTCTCTCTATTATGAATTTTGTACCAAACTGATGATGAACATATGTATGTTCGAAACATGTCTTTAAGATAGGATTTCTATCCTGGTCTTATTAAAATCTTTGTGGAGACGATTTTGTGTTCTTTTTCCAAAAAAAACTTGGTCTTCCACTTCGAGTATGGACTATTACCTTTTCACAAACATTTCAATTTTCCACAAAAATTATTCTTAGTAATTTCTTATGAAATGCGCTCGTTTCCTCAGAAAATGTAATTGAACGCCGTCATCAAATTTTAGGTTCGCCCTTAACCGCCGCTGAAAGTTCTGGCGGAGCCGAATATTTGATTGGTCATAACTCTGCTAAAAATGATTGGAGAAGAAAAAGGCAAAGTTCATATCGTTTCTGAAGACTCCTACCTTCTCATGCAAATATAATATGCGAGTATTTGAGTACCCAAAAATATGTTTTGTCGCACTTCACAGAGATGTTTGACGATGATCCGAAAATCATGAATAATTTGGTAAATATGGAATTATTATACTGAAGCACCAACCCATACTCTCTTTGGACTATATGCAACAATTTTAAAGTAGTGTGCCAGGTCCCACTTTGTTTTACTGCTGCCTCATTTTCAACTTACCCATAAAATCGGCATTCTCTTCACTAAATGTTGAAAATAATATATGTTAAGATAGATGTACCCTTCGTTAGGTAGACATTCAAAAAGTCAACCAGGAAACCAAATTTCATGAATAAATCTACATTTCCAGGGCCAACTTATCTTATTTTTCAAGGTAAAAAATCTAAAAAAATTACTATCGATTTTTTTATAAAAAATCTGACTACACCACTGGATTCGCGAAATTTTCAAATGGTTCATATGTGAATAACGTTGAAATGCGTCAATCAATAAAAAGTTATAAGGGAATGAAATTTGAAAAATATGTCGTTTAATGAACCCATCATGAATATCCATGAATTTCGGATCCTCCGCAAATATCGTAGAAGGGTTATGTGAAGTGGGACAAAACACATTTTAGGTACTGAGATACCCACATGTTATATTTGCATGAGGAAGTAGAAGTCTTCAGGAACGATATGCACTTTTTCTTTTCTTTCTACTATAATTTTTAGCAAAGTTATGACAAATCTATTTTCGTCGGCGTTAAACCACGTTTTCTGAGAAAACGAGCGTATTTTATAAGGTATTTTTGAAATCATTCTTATGGAGAATTGAATTATCTCTTAACCTATCGAAATCGTTTTTTGATAATTCTTATATTTTCTGAAATAACAATCAAAAAAATTATATTTTTTTTTAAATGAAAAATTTTTTAGGTTCCACCCCTGATTTTTTGGTAAACAACTTTTTTTCTAATAATACATGATGTCGAAATGTCATGTGCCGAGTTTCACTTTTTGTTCGAGTTTGTCTGTCGTTATTGAATTAATGGTAATTGCTATATACGGTGGGTACCATATGGAAAATTGATAACATTGTTGAATCACCTAAATATAAACATACACCAACAATTTTGAAACATTTTATTCATGGAATTCTTATATACTACCTTTTCTTTTGTGATTTTTTCATTTCGATTTCCTTCATTTCAGTTTCCGAATTGTCCGTTACATTCTCAGAGAAATGTTTATTTGAAATATTCCCATCACGATTTCGAAAAGGAAGGAAAAAGAATCCGGTACGAAGAAAATTCCTATGAGAAAAGTCATCGAGAGGAGAATGCAAAATATTTTGTATAAAAAGACTTTCTCATCATGTCCATTTTCCGAACTTCTTTGGAGAAAATCTGAATGACATCATATAACAAGTTTGTGCGCGAACAGAACCATATAAGCATGTATGCCTTTTAAACGGACCCGGTATGCACACACCACTGCTGGGAATTGGTTCAATTTTGAAGAGATCCTATTTCACGAGCAAAAGAGGCCAGCCTTCTAACCGATAACTTTCTCAAACTATTCAAATTCATAACGATACCGAGGTACAATTTCCGTATTGTTGATGATAGGATAGCGGAATTGATACAATCTAAAAACGTCTCAGTTTCTACCTCCGTGTGTAGGCATTATATCAAGTCAGTCTTTCCCCCAGTTCCTCCTCATAAAGGTTCTGTCGGGTGGCTTTGGGATTTCTGTACCTGCTGTTGTCCGCATGGCTATTGCCTGCTTGTGATAAAAGTATGTGTCGAAGGTCCACCGACACATGCTAGTCCGTGGGACATAACGAGGAATCGACGATTGTTTAAGCCGGAGACAGAAAATAAGTCGTCATTGATTCTCCATTGGGGATTTCCAGGACAGAGTAACTCAGAAATTGAATTCGCGTCCTGATTCTGCCACAATTAATAGTGGGAATTTGCATTGCAACCACTCACCGCTCCTCACAGAGACCAATTAGTGAAACTACCTCTTGTCGGGGTTTCTCCATCTCATAAACAAAGTAAGCGGAGCCTACTATGACTTCAGATGTATGACCCTTTGTATCGTCGACCACCTCAACCTACCAGGTCCCTGAGGTAGAATCCTAGCAGCAGAGTGGCGGCGATATATTGGGCGGTATGAATAAAACCTAGCAAAAGCTTTTACTATAGGTTTGTCTCTCTCATTAATTAACAAAATAGATAGATCTATTTCAAGAAATCTACGTAAAAGCAATTGCTTATGGTTTATTCATTAGACCCATTTGCATGAATACATTCCCCTGGAAAGATCGGTTGAGTGGTCTGCAGCTGAGGTAGGATAGTCCCAGAGTGCCTTGGTGACACCAAAGAGCCTGATTATGAGGATAGACCCAGTATCCATCCCGACCTACATCAGACTGAGGTGACGCTTCTCTATTCTCCTGCTCCAGACCCTCCACTGTCGGATCCACAGATCCGAGTTTTGTCTTTTTAGGGCATTGAAGATGCCAAAGAAAACAATCAATGCCTATGTATATCTTTTTTTTTTTCACCGTTCAAACTGCGTTGAAGATAAGTACTTTGAGATGCTATAATAATATTGTCCATGGTAACTAGCGATAATAGCTGACATCCGTGGTAACTACCGATATAATAGCTGGGTGTCATCAACTAAGAATATATCTTAGTATTTACTTGATGTGTCATTTGAGATTTTTTCTGGAATACCATCTATTTTATATCCCTACATTGTAATTTCCATTTTTAATGTCGAGTAGGTGTATTTCAATTGTTTGTTTTGTAGATAAATCAAAAATGAATCTTTTGCGAATTCAGTAATAATAGGTGAGTTCGGATTGGTTATAAGGAGTTGGAGCGGAGTGAGAGTGGAGCTAAAGTGGATAAAGACAGGTGGCAAATTTTGAAGCACCGCGGTTTTCTGTGTCCGAAGTTCCCGAACGACTTTTTTGATAATACAGAGGACCTGTATATCAAAGTGTATATCTACTAACACAATTGATCACCTATTTTCAAATAATGATTTATCGATGCTTCGAATTGACCTTGCTCGAACTGCATAACATTTTTAGGTTAAAACCAGAGACCCAGAGAGAAAAAGAGCTGCTCTAACTTGTGCCCTCATAGGTCGAGGTGGTACTTTTGGAGTCACTTCTATCCACTCCCGTCACGAAACCCGAACGCTGAAATTCGCACTCCTTGGACGCTTTTCATTATACCCGAACGCATATGGTGCTTACCGAGTGAATAGAGTCAAAAGATTGAGCAAGCCGAACTCAGCTAATATTTGTCCGGCACTGGGCGAACTTTTCCATCTATTTTATCGTGATTCATCCAAACATACGTGTTTTCATTTTCCGATGATTATAAATATAGGAAATGATTGAATCACTTTCTTAGAAATCAGCGATAATGACAAAATGAGAGCGAACAATCAAATCTATTTCACAGGTACTTTCAATTTTGAAGTAAAATTCCGTCTTATAACTCGGAATTCTGTAGTAAGTACCGGAATATAACTTGGAATGAAAGTTAAATTATGAATTGTAACTCGGAATTTCAGGAAAAGAACATTTTTTTATTTGGATATCCAGAGCCTCGTAGAAAACAGCCCATGGGATCTGTTTTCAGTATCATGTTGTTCTAATTGTTTGTATCCAATCAGATGACCTCAATTTAAATAATTTTATTGGCTTTCTGCTTGAGCCAACATTTTTCAATTTGAATGAAGCAATTATATTTGAATCCCGAGTAACCAGTCGCATGCGCAGAAAACACGTGAAAGAGAGAAATTATAACGGTGTAAGTCAGATGACTACCAAGAACGCATAAGCCAGCAATAATATGTAGCTACAGCTGCAATCTGCTGATCCAGACAAAAAATATTATCATCATGTCAGTGTATCCTCAAACTGATTACGTTATCTACTCATGAGATGATAAATGAATTTCTTGAGGCGGCAGGAATTATACTGATCCACAGTTCTGTACTGCAGAATTCTTTTACTCTCACAAAGTTAGTTATTGAAAAATACCGAACTTTGGAAAATTCATATCTACAGCATAGTTGTTCTGGTGATTTTGTTACATTAGGACAAAGAATACATTTCATTGAAGTGATATGTAGTAACTTTTACAGCTATTCCTGATTTTTATTTTGCATGTTTCAAAACTGGGTTAAGGATGAGTTAAGACAAATCTAGTCAATCAACATTTCATGCATTCTCCAATTGCATAAGTCATTCACTGCAATGAACTAAAAAGAGATCAAATGTCCGTGCTGTACGTTCTTCTCTTTCTTACTTTCTACTTCAAACAGTCAGTATTCTGCTTATTTCAAAACTCTACCACATAAGAATGAAGAGACTGGAATAGTCAGGTCGATATCATAGAAATAAAATTAATGGAAATTATTGATGCTAATACCAACAGAATAACACACGCCAAAATGATGAACTAAAACAAGTCGCGACAATGCAATAGGTACCTTTGTTCAAAAACCATTAATGCTGAAAAAATAGGAACCAATATCCTGATGAATAAAATCAAAAATGTAATACAAGGAACCCAATTTTTGAAATTGTAGGAAAAGATTCTCTAGAGAAAATGACGTTAATTTCTCTCAATACGTGATTTAAAATCACGTATTGCGAAGAAACGACGTGACTTCGTGTTGGTGATAAATTACGTCATATAGAATATGGTTGAATTCAAAATGGAATAATAAATTTTAGTATTGAAAAAATTGGTGGTATTCCATTCGAAATTGAAAAGTTGATGTCACTTCCGGTGAAACCCAAAGTCCTATTTCAGATTCGAATAGGGACCATAATCAAAAAATATCTCTTATCCATCGGAGACGATCCATTGCATACAGTGGAGGTGAGATTCAATAGGAAATTGAAAAAACTTACAGTCTAACTCCACCAAAATATTCTTTATTGTAGCTGTCATGCAGTCAGAAGACTGACATCACGTTGAAATCATGTAGTCAGAAGACTCCAGATGCGGACCACATGGTCTTTGGTTATGACCAAAATTTTTAGTTTAAGAATTTTTTTATTGTTATTCATAACTCTTTAGTAACCGTTTTGTTTTTCTTTAGATCGACTTGTAAGTAACTCATAATTTGCTGAAGATGAAGGATTAATCCTTCGAAACATGTCCTCCCTCTTAATGTTAGTCTTCTGACTACATGATTTCCACGTGATGTCAGTCTTCTGACTGCATGACAGCTACAATAAAGAATATTTTGGTGGAGTTAGACTGTAAGTTTTTTCAATTTCCTATTAAATATCTCTTAAACAACATATCCAAAATATAAATTTCAATCTTTGGAACTAACCAGATGGCGTGACATAAAAAATCTAGTGGCTATCAGGTGTATCTGCCTCAGTCATCAAACTGTGGAAGGTTGTGTTCTAGTCACAATTTTAAGAAGCGAATATACTCCGCAAAATCAAACTTCCAATCAATTCCATTCAGGTATTTCGATACACATTGACATGTTGGTATCTGAATGTTAATTGTTGATGGTTACATAATATATTTGTATCATAAGTACGCACCTTACAGGTATGTGGCCATTACTAAAAACCACAAATCAATTTTTGGCAGATTGTCACTGTCATCTGTCATTAAAGCTGTCAGAAACGCCCCACTAGTCATGATTTTATTATTTTATTGATCTTAACTAACCAAAATCTTGTATGTCTTCATATTCATACTTTGTTTACTTTTATATTATTTGATATTGAATGAAATATAAATTTGATTTATTTTGATGTGAATTTTCGACTTTTTGAATTATAATTTTAATCTATTTCAAGTTATGACTGTTTATGTGTGAAGGCATGGTAAAAACTCATTGTGAGGATCATTGTGAGGATCCTGACGGTGCGCAAGTTCATATGAAAAGGACCCTTCAATGCAATGAAACGAAGTGACCGTTCGGACTAATGCATGTGTAACGGCTGTTAACGTTATTGTGACTCTGTATATATATTTTTTCTATTTACTTTGTTATTTACATATTTACCTTCAAGTACTCAATCAACAACAAAAAAATCCGACAATAAAGCATGTTTTGATTGATTAATACACCCAAATTGGAATTTTCCCGCGCACCTTGCGTAAAATCTTATCTATTCCACCGCTTTTCATAGAATCGGAAGGCCGTTCAAAGGAGTTATCACTTAATTACCTATTCAAAATTATCTGATCGGTAATTGAAAACAGAAGTAGGTTTTGCCTTCGAAAATTTATTGAAATTGAATGATACACAAAATTCATAGAAACTTTTCATTGGCCTACTCTGTATATTACTGCAATGATAAATATTCATATTCATTCAGTTGTGAATGTCACACCATCCTACGATTTCTTTCTCAACAATATAGAAAACTATACAGGGTCCTGCAACTGCGCTTCGGTGGTTCATAGCTTCTAACAGTGCAACTTAAAAAATCTTTTTAATGCAGGAATGTTTCCTTTTTGATAAAGTATCTTCAGAAAATATTCCGAGGTATACAAGATGACCCAGAAAAGGACACCAAACCAAAGTTCTGTTTTTTTGTAATGGAACACCCTATACTTCATCATATGGGTGAATGAGATTACTTGGACTTGGACCATTCAAAAAATATTTGGTCGTGTATATATCAATGTTATTTCCGGAGCTATATCGATATATCTTCAAAAAACATAAAGTTATTCAACACTCTGTAACTCCGCGTCGAAAAATAATTCTAAAAGTTGGTGGAAGGCGAAATGATTCCAATCTAGTCTAGTTTCTGTAACAAAACACTTCAAATTTCATTACTTTTTGTGTACGGGGTGGGTTAAAAGGCAAATTGAAAAATATCTTTTTTTGAATGGAAACCCACAAATTCAATTTCAGTTATGAAAAAGCCACAAAATTTCATTTTCAATATTTATATCATAGCTTCAGGAGGAATTACTGGAAAAATTTCCTCATATTCTATGGTTGTTTTAAATCGAGGCGAAAATGGGATATTGGACGCCTGTGGTATCACTTAGCGAGATCAAGAAGTATTTTCCCCTTCACCACACAAGTAATTCAATTCTAAGATGCGCATATCGATAACCAAGTTAAGGTACGTTTCCTTCCATGCGGCTGTCGCATATAGCGGCCGCAGTGCGGCGGACACAACCTACTGCTACCCGTGTTTTTGAATATAGAATATTCCTTCCAGGAACAGTGTAGTCGCAGAGAGTTTTCGGCGTTTGGAGTATCTGTGTGAGGATATAGTCAAACTGCTCCGCTCAATCTGGAATATTCCCTGCATTTTTCTTTATCCTCAAGCAGATATCGATTACTCAATTGAAAAAAACACCTCTCTTTACGCCTTTTGTGAAATATTGGATTTATATCCGCATAGTTCTTTTTCAAGTTTATTAACTGCAGGATTTCTTCATCGTCATTTTCTTCTAATAACAAATTATTCATCTTCACTCCAACTACTGTCAACTAGCGGCGAACAGTCAGCTCCTTCTGTCGTACGCGACATCCGCATGGAAGAAACCATGAGATCAACTGCCGCGACAGCCGCATGGAAGGAACCGTACCTTTATCCTCATCAGTAGGCATTACTAATGTGTGGTAAAGAGGAAAAGAAAAAACTTCTTGTTCTAGTTTAAATCAAGTAATTTGTCTCAAAATTATAATTTTTTTCGGACATAACTATATTTTTGTATGCCTCCCGTAAATCTCAAGTTGATCTTCCATCTAAGAAAATGTATCTAACATATGACAGTTATGACTGTCATTATTAATGTCATTTTAGACAAGTTAACTTTCAAAAACCACACTTGTGTGTTATAATCCATAACTCACTAGTATAACTCACGTTTATTTTTAAAACTAATTAATTATTACCTAATAAAAAACGATTTGTTCTACTTGTTGGATAAAACATTCGGCCGGACGGCCTCGTGGTATAAATCTTTCTCGTGTTACTTATTTTCAACATAACACACTAGTACCATAAATAACTATTATGCTAACCTTAAAGTGCATTACAAATCATAGGGCATTTCATTCCTACATTTTCCACGAGGAGTTACAGACTGTTGAGTAACTCAAGTTTTTTGAATTATTATCGAAATATCTTCGGAAATAACGTTGATACACATACTTTTTGATCCGATCGTATTCCATGGGCAGTTTTCAGGTCTATCCTATATTTTTTGAATGGTCCAAATAAACTCTATTCAGTCATGTGGCGAAACATAGGGTGTTCCGTTAAAAAAAAAACATAACTTTGGTTTGGTGCTCTTTTCTGGGTCATCCTATATAGTTCTGAATATTTTCCAAAGATACTCTCCCAAGAAGGGAATATGCTTGCAATCGAAAAAAATTTCAAGTTGCGTCGTTTATAAGCTATGGACCACCAGAGCGCAGTTGCAGGACTGACCCTGTATAATGGAGTTCATTTTAATACTCACACCAGGCATAATAACTCGTTCTACGTCTTTCAATACGTCTTCCCATTTATCTGGCTTTAGGGGTGCACTATCAGGAATCAGCGGTCTGAGGTATCCGGGCTCAATCGTTGGAAGAACTCGTCTGAAAATTATAAAATAATATGACACATGTTTTATAAGGTTTGGACTCCAACAAATGTAAGCTTCAAAAGATTATCGATTTGAAGCATATTATTAATCTCAATAAAACTTTTTCTTTAAAATTAATGTTATACCTACACGAGATATGCTGCTAGGGAACAAAGTGGATAACTAACCAGAAAATATATCATAATTATTTTCTCGTAAATTTCATAATTGTCTCTACTCTACTCTATTGTCACGTATGACAAACAACAGTTGATACATTTTTAAATGAACCAAAAAATTTTTTTGATAATATTTTTTAAAATTTTCAATTTTTTTTTTTTTCATTATGCCATAACGAAATTTCAAAAAAATAGACATGGCTGTATAGACAATTAAATACCCTTTGATATGAGGTATCACATAACCCCCAATTGGCTGTCACTTTGAGGGATGTGGAGAAGGGAGGTTTTTTTAATGTCACAGAGTGACTTTTTAAAATCATAATTCGAAATATTTAAGGGTTTTTGTTTGGCTAATAACGTAGAAAATGAATTTATTCGTTACTTTAGGACCTCACTGTATCATGAACTACATATTATTCAAATTGAATTATCTTATATTAAATTATGATTTTCATAGATTCAAATGAAATTGTGAGCAGTGATATTTCGAGACTATCTGAATCCAGTGGTGTATTTAGAGTTTTGATAAATTGAAGTAGTTGATTTTGAAAGGCATATTTTTCAAATTTTATGCCCCTAATATAACTGTCTTATTGATAGATATGTAATTTTAATATAAACTATTTGAAAATGTCGCGAATTTAGTGGTGTAATCACATTCTTTCTAAAAAATGGCTGATAGTTTTCTTCAGCCTTTGGTTTTTGGAAAATGAGAATAGTTGAAAAATAAAAATAATACATATGCACTGAAAACGATTCATGAAATTTGGTGTTCTAGTGGAGTCTTTATGACCTTATGAAATAAAATCATTTCAATCGGTTGAAAAATGTATGTTTTAAAACGGTGCTTCCATTTTGAATGGGTCACACTGTATATGGCCTTCCATTTAGAAAAAGAAAATCTCTACCCTGTAGATCCTTTTTGACTCACCCCGTATATTCGACAATAATTACTGTTTATGAACACTGTTGTCTAGTTTACTTTGATTTTTGAATACTTTTTCTATCTATCATAAAACTCGAGCAACTGGACTCTTGTCACACTACTGCCCACTGTGTATATTTACTTGAAAAAATGTCCAGTACTAGCCAGGGAAGTTGTTATTTTCCATTGGATATATTCCAAAAAATCTATGGACAGTGAAGCTATTACAGCAGACCTTATTCCCGAAGATCTGAATCATTCAGAGGGTGCGCTGATATCATTAACGCACTCCTCCCCTCGCATGTGCCAGAAATAATTTTAAGGATCGAAAGTTCCGGATGCATTAGTTACCAAGGACCTCTATAATCAGAACCACCCGATATCATATCGTAATTTGGGTATAGCCTGTTTAATTCAATGAAAAGAACACGATTTTTTTTTCTTACTTGTGGACGAAAGTTCCATGACGAAATTCTTCCACTTTCAAGTCCAAGAAAAACTACTCGAGGAGTATAGGCTCTCATTTGCCGGAAGGTCAATGAGTATTCCAATGAATTTGGCACTTTCAGTTATAAACGGAGGCCAGCTGAAAAACTGATGAACTCCACTATTTGTGTACCTCATAGATGATGATACAAAATGTTCATAATATAAAAAAGATATCATATTTAGAAAATATAATATCAATTATACAAATTCTTTCAGGAAGGTATTTGAATTAGTCCACTATGCACTGCAGTAAAATCATATAAAATTGTAACAAAGGATGCCATCATTCCATAAACGCAATCATCAACTTTATTGCAAGCAACAAATGCATAGGAGTTTCGCGTTCAGGGAAAGAAAATTCAGTGAATTCTGGACCTGTAGAGACATTTTAAATTTCAGTGGAATATAATTAACTAATTCTCAGTATTGAGAAGTAATAATATATCACCCGATTGGGTCAAGGTTAATAAATAAATCTAACAACTTTCACTAGCAAAAGTATTCTCAGGCGTGTTATGATATAGTTCACATTCTAGTTTATTTCACTTTATCGTACGAAGGAAGACCTTGAATATCATTTGTGAAGACAAAATGTGTTTACAGACGATATGTGCAGACTCCTGTGAATATATAACGAAGAATAATGAGAAGAAAAATTAACGATGATCCCCAGTTATGATTTGGGATATACTAGGATATTTTAATTCTGTTTTTTTTTTTTTTTTTTTTCAATCAAACCATCGATTTTTGTTGAAATATAGTTGAACTCAGATTGCGATTATAATGACAATGATAATGTAAGTAATCGATACCTACTATCAATAATAATACTTCTCTGAAAGACATAGCCTGTGCATGTACAGGTCAGCTTTTATTATTTGCCATAGCGTTTCGGGGCGGTTTTGGATCCCAGAGATGATGCTTTATTTATATTCAGTCTAGGATCTACTCTATGTCACGTATGCGGTTGTATGTCCCTCCAGTTTTGCTCTAAGTTTTTTTTGAACACCTATAGGATCAGAATAAAAAATTTGCCACATGGTCCAGATTATGCTCGTTGGGTCGCCCAATTTGAAAATGGCCGCCAATTTAGTAGATATTTCTTTCAATATATCTCCGTACCCAGTGATCTCCAAACTAAAACAGGTATATTGGCCCCTGGGGACTCGGGGATCGAAAAAGTAGATCCCAGGTAGGGTCTGCCTGTCGTAAGAGGCGCCTAAAAGAAACACTGATAAGGGGAACCAGAGCAGGGACCTCTAAAATCCATTCGAGGGGAGCAAAGACAACCGTTCCGAGGGCGCCGCCAAGAGAAACCCCTTCGGTGTCTCTAAAATGGCAAACCTAGGTGCGGAGTTAGGCACCCTGGAAAATGGAACCATAGAAACCAAAGGTACCCCCAAACACAAGTTTACAGGGGAAACTTGAAAGGGATCCCTGTAACCAGCCCCCAATAGCACGCCTCCAAAGGGAACCGAAGCAGGAACCTATGGAACCCATTCGAGGCAAGCCAACCGTTCCGAGGATGCCGATCATAGGAACACTAAGGGTGCCTTTGAGATAGCAAACTTAGTGCGGAGGTGAGCACCCTGGAAAAGAGAACCGGAGGTACCATCAAAACACAACTCAACAGGGGAACCTTCTTAAGGACCCCCGAAACTACAGCTGGAGAAAACTCCACAGGTGCATCCCAAAACATGTGGGTGCACAAAGGGTCCAAACAGAGAGCGTGCGTGGGGTTTTAAAACCCGCCCATCTATGCTAGAAGAAAAAAGAAATATATATTCAAAGAATTTTTGGTGAATCCAATAGCTATGGAGATACATCTGAGTTATTAATGATTCTTGTTAGCGAAAAATCTTATAAAATACCCAAGACTGTTTCATTCAATTCAATATTCAGTTTTGTGACAGGTAGTGGGAATGACAAGATGGCTAACAAAGTGAATCTGGTCAATCCTCAGAAGAGATTATCTTGAAAAGTAACACATATTAAGGTTTTAAAAGTTGTGTGGAGGATACTTCTTTCTTGGTATGCCTTTTTTTAGTTTTTTTAACCTTCCATAGACAACAATGAAAAAAAAAAAGGAATATTCTAGGAAATATAAACTGGTAAAGAAGGGTCATTGAATAAATTTGCCTGCGATTACACGACCGTTCACCTGAAAAGAAATATTTGAATTTTTCAGTAATGTACCGTATTCTAAATTTACGTAGTTGAAAAATTGAGTTCAACATAATTGAAAAATACTTCATTTTTTCGAAAAACTTTGATATTTCAGAGACTATATCTGCCTCCGTTATTAAAACTTTTTGGAGATAATTATATATTTCTTTATCATTTTGGAAATAATTCTACTTTGTTAAAGAAAGATCTTATTATCTCCAAATATCTATTCTAATATTATAAAGAGATAGAGTTTGTAAGTTCAGATGTAGAAGGTAACCTCCGAAACAACTCATTCGTTTCTAAAAATTCCTTCAGCAATATTACTGATAGAATTGAATATTTTTTTAGGGTCAGTAAACGCAGAAACCTATCGCAACAAATTCATTCATTTTCCCGTCTACACCGTATATATTTCCTGAAATTTGGATATTTTCATTGTCAGGCTGGGGAAGGTTAAAATACTCAATAACACGCAGTATTGTGAAGTAAAATATACAGGATGTTTCATAACTACGGTTCGTAACTGCAAGTGGTGATTCATTAGGTCATTTTAGGAAGAAAAGTTCCTATTAACATATGTCCGGAGTTACTCCGTTTCTTAGATACAGGGCGTTGAAATTAAAGAAAAAAAAACGGTAATTATCAAATATCATAAATATCCCAGTACAGATTTTTGAAATTTGGTGCATTTATTTGAACTTCAGAGTTGTCATAAAGCTAAGTAAAATATTTTATGGATTTTACTTTTCTGGTCTGTATTACGTATATGGTGAGTATTGTTGGAATACGATTCAGGTAGATGAATAATATTGTCTCAAAGTAGCCTTTTCCCACTTTTTGTTCTATTTCTTGTATGGTAGATATTTTACCTAATGACATCAAAGACCAAATTTTAATGAATTAGTAGTAAATGTTTATTTTAATTTATACGACTTTGGTTTTATATGAATTCCAAGTGATTCATTTTATCTACTGTTGGAACTTCATTGTCAATCTCATTTGAATCAATATTCGTTATAATAATTGATAGATTGTCCCCTACAAGCTTTGTTATAGGAATTTCATTATTATTCCTCTTTTAATATGCATAAAATATTGTTTTTTCCACCAAACGAGTCATTCCAAATTCTAAATGAAATCCTTTGCATTAATTGTGTTTGCAAGACACTTTCGAATTCAACATTAACCTCACTCCAATTCTCGAATTAGATAGTTTTAGTATTTTGTTTCAACCAATTTGGAAACATTACCTTGCATTTTCAAGGCCTCTTTGATGTTGAATATATACGAAATTGAGGACATATTTGATAATTATTTATACATCAACAGCTCTTTTGGTTTCCAAAAAAAATCTTTGTCATCGCTTCCATACAATTAGAAGATAATATTGAACAAATTTTCAATGTTTTTTTGTAGTCAATTCCCGTCATATTTAAAATAATCGAAGAATTAAGAAACAATTATTAATATAATAATAATAACGTTTATTAGAACAAATCAACAATATACAGTATAGATTTGCAAACATTCTTGCTAATAAACGGAGAAAAAAATATACCACTGAAGGAATATTAACAAAAATATCCCTTGTGTGTTGTGAGATATATAAATATAATGGTAATAAAATTAAATGAGAAAAAGAGATAAAAAGATGAGATAATCTGATCTAAAATCGAGTACAATGATCAATAAAATTATTTTATCGGATTATTTTTTAATTTACTTCTGGTTTATCATATCATGTATTGTTTTTCTTGTTCGATTATTTAGCCAGTGCCTCAAGCAACGTTTAAAAGTATTTTGAGTTGTATTTTTTCATATATCTTCTGGTATAAAATTATATATTCTAGGTGCCAGATATGTTAACGATCTACAAAGTAACTTTTCCGCACGATTTTTCGTTTTGAAAGTTTTTCTTTTCCGTACGATTTAAAATCGTTCGGAAAAGTTACTTTTCCGCACGATTTTTACTTTTCCGTACGATTTTTAATTTTAATTTTTAATTTTTGTATTTTTGAAAATGATGATATTTAGGACTAACTAAATGATCTATGTAACTATTCTGTCTTATTAGTTATTTTGTAGCATTATTATAAAAACTTGTTTATTAAAAACCTTGTTTTTTCATAAATAAGATGGACAAAAACACTCGTAGGAAAAATATTGTACCTAACTCTTACGGAAAATGGCTTTTCCGCCCTTAAAGGCTTACCCGAACTCCGCTCCGCGTCGTTCGTGCAACTGCCGTCGCGTGCGGAAAAGTACTACTTTCCGCACTTGTTAGGTAAATAACTATTTCATATTACCCATCATTTACTCACTCTGGGACTAAATTATTTCCTTTGTTTAAAAACCCATATTTTGTAGAATTTAATGACACCTTTTGTTAAGATTTCATGAATACAGGGTAATAAGTTACGAGCACTTGAAAATCAGGCAAATTTTCCTGATCGATGAAACAAATAAATTCCTTCGATGAGTTCTACGATGGTCCACACCCTAAAACTCTGAAAAAACTGAAGTTTTTCAATATTTCTCAACAAAATGAGGTTTTTAAGACAATTGTCTGAACGGAGGAAATATTTTTGATAAAAATACGACAACATCCAACCTGAGACGCCCACCATTATTTGGAAAAATTATTTTTATTGAGAATAGAAATAATGGGTGAAATCCTTCATCACAAATGCTTATAAGGCAAAGATATTTACATACACTCATAGCGTTGTGTTATAAAGTCAAGGACGGTCTACCTCTAATGCATGCATATTGTTGTGTCTGCCAATCCGATGTTTTCATGTGTTTGTTGAGTCTACATTGCCCTG
The DNA here is from genome assembly GCA_958298965.1 of Chrysolina haemoptera. Classification (NCBI taxonomy): domain Eukaryota; kingdom Metazoa; phylum Arthropoda; class Insecta; order Coleoptera; family Chrysomelidae; genus Chrysolina; species Chrysolina haemoptera. The sequence goes on along the minus strand of OY282592.1, from coordinate 25,469,223 downwards.
TTACAAGTACAACCAGGATCCTTGCTATTAGTCTGTTCTTGCTCCGTGAACTTTAGCGATGGTTATTTAATGAACTCATTGGCCTGTCGAACCTATTTCCGCCACCTTCTTCCATCATTTTCCAGACTGATTTTCCACAAAAGTACTGTCACTTGTTTTTCCAGCGTTTTCGCTACACCACAGAAAGGTTCTGAACCAATAGGAGCATGTCGTGCTCCTTCCGACTGCATATAAGCAAAACGTACCACGTTTCAGTCAATGAAAGATATTATAGCTTTCTGATTGGTTGTGACCAAACACAGGTGCACTTTGCCATCCAGACTAAAACGTGGTGCACTTTGTCGCCCGGAAATTTATTGGAAAAAATTCCCTATGGTGAACAGGTAAGCTAGGTTAGCTTGCTCAGATTAGGTTTGTGTGTAAATCGCAAGCGAAAAACTAATTCACGCATTTTCGACTCGCAAGCTAGATTAGCTTGCTCAGGTTAGGTTTTTGTGTCAATTGCGAGCAAAAAACTAATTCACGCTAGTGCAAAATGCACCACGCTTCAGTCTGGATGGGCAAAATGCACCTGTGTTTGGTCACAACCAATCAGAGAGCCAGAATATCTGCCGCTGATTGAAACGTGGTACGTTCTGCTTATATGCTTCCGGGCTAGAGGTGATAAAACCCCTCCTTGAGAACAACTCCTGCCTGTTTTAGCTGTGACTGTGGTTTCGTCAATAGATGACAGAGGTACCCTTTTCTCCAATTGGCGATCATCCACCGAGACAGGAGGTATAGAACCTCTTTTCTTTATAGAGCTTTGGTAATTGACCTTGCAGATACATTGTTGAAATAATCCTAAATGTCTACGAATGTCGCGATGGCTATCTCTTTGTTCTGCAAGGATTTTGTTAGTAACCTGTTGAGATCATCGAGTGCCAAGTCTGTTGACTTGCCTGGCTGAAACACGTATTGGCGCTCGTTGAGGGGGTTAATGAAACCTTATCTCTTATGTATCTGTCTGTTAGTCTTTCCAGAGTTTTGAGCAGGAAGCCCACTAGACTAACATCATGGGTATATGAATGAAAGCCTGAAATATTCTACCTTTCGCTATATCCTTTTATTCTTGGAGTAGAATGGGGGATATTCCATCCTCTCCCCACTTATTCTTTTTGGCCTTTTTTTATCTCTGTAGCTAGTCTCCAGTTCGAGTCTTTCTGCCATTTCGGTTCGCTTGGCAGACTGACAACCGCTATTGGGTCATTGAGAACTGTATACTTAGATCGACTAGGAGTTAGTTCTCGACCAATATCGGAAATAAACTGACCTCCTAAGTAATATTAAGAACTTTAAAAACATGTTCCATTGCAAACCCATAGAGTTATGTGATTTATGTTTGATGGCGTTCTTCTTCATTTCAGTTTCATTGTGGGGAACAACTGAAACATATTTCTTCCAATAGATGATTAGTATTCATACCACCGCCGTTTTCGGATTTGAGTCTCAAATGCTTCGTTTATGCTATACCTATCCACGAAAGAGATTACTCGCTGAATATAATAAGATCACATTTTGGAGCCATAGGAAAATATTCTGGAATGCTATTTCAAAAAGAGATGGGTCTTCGCAGACAGGAAGAAAGGGGTCATATCGAGCAGTTTTTGTAGTGGATTTTTCATTTCTATTTGCTCTTGAGGATTGTGACAGCTATTTTCGCTATGCGTTTTGTTAGGTAACAGTGTTTGCATTTTGAAAATTTGTAAGTAACGAAGATTTTACTTATTATTTTTATCTTCATGAAAAAATATTTTAAAATAATTGTGGACGTCTCATGTTGGAAGGAAGTCGTCGAATAAAAGTGCATTTTTATCAAAAATAAGTTCTTCGATTGCCTTTGTACATGGGTACTTTTATTCAGAAAATTGTTCAGGAAACGTTGTTTTGTAGAAAAATCTCAGTCATTCCTAAGTTTTCGGGTATAGGCCATCGGGGGCAGTATGTATAAGAACCTTCTTCATTTTGAAACTTCGATGACTCCTAACTTAGTAACGAGGGACTTTACAAAAAAAAATAGTATGAGAACCTTATATTTCCTATTCAGAGCTTCATAATGTGTGATACGGTAACTTTTTCCATTCTAGATCATATTCCGGTTTCGTGAATATTTCCAAATTGAAGCTTTAGCTTCATGAAATATCACTAATTCAATATTTCACTCACCTATCTCGTATATTCTCGAGGTACCCAGCTACATAATCTATCATCTCCTTCCCGAAGTCTTTAAACTGATTAGCCTCCATCTCTGCAAGTATAATATAATCTGATTAGATTTACGAAAGCGTGTCTTCGATTCTATATAGCGAAATTGAAACAAATTGCCATATTGTTCGAATAGCAAGCCAAAACGTTGAACGAGTAGTATCAATTTAATTCCAATGGAATAGGATGAAACGACAGATATAATATATTTTGTACATGTACCTTATCTAAAAATTGAACTTATGGAATCATGAAAAAAAATTTATTATATCTTTCAAAACTTTTCAAATTTTTTTGATTCAGTTAAATCAACACACTTATATTTGATGATCAACCAATGAGAAACTGATACATCAAAAAAATTTCTCAGCTAAACGAAAAAAAATCAACATGATGATTCAACCAAATTGAACGAAATATATCAATGCAGCCGATAACTGGAAATCAAGTTAATGATATAAACATTTTGTTTTCACGCCTAAACGGTTATACATAAATGAAAAGTGCTGTTGTGGGATTGGAGTATATCTCGTCTTTATCCAGAATTAAAAAATACATGTGATTTACCAAACATGGGAATTTGAATGGATTCAAACACGGATTTTAATTAATCTTGAAACTTTCGAGAGAGAGAGAGAGAGAGGAAGATAGGAAGAATCGTCAATAGTTTAAACATGTTTTGTATACCAATGAGTAACGTACGAGTTTTTCTTGTAAAGAGTCATCTTGTATACAATCTCAGTTTCAGATGCTACTCCCGATTACAATTTTTTTTAATATTCTTCCAACTGTATCTCAACTATTGAGATATCAATCAACTGAGGGTCAGTAGGAGATGCACAAAAACCTTGTTCCAGCTGTATTTTCAGGAGTATAAACCTATTGGTTTCAGTTTTCACTCGAAATCTTTTCCAATTTCCGATCAGATCACCCAAACTGAAAATTGAAAATGATAGTAGTGTGATGCGAAATACACATTCTGTTAACACGTAGTGATATTCATAGTGTTTAGGTCAGAAGAAACTAGTACAGGTGAATTGTAATCCATATTCAAATAGAGATATTTCAAATATGTTGTTCGCTTATGGTGAACCTCAACAGAATGCAGAAAATTCAATGAACTTTCAAACTCAGTGCCAACGAACGAAAAAACATTCAAAGAAATTGAACGGAAGATATCAGTGCAGCCGATAACTGGAAAAAAAGTTGATGAAATAAACGTTTTAGGGTATTTCCACGCCTGCGGTCATACATAAATAAAACGTGCTGTTGTGGAAGAGTCACCATTAGCTTTAACATGTTTTGTATATTAATTAGTAATAAATAAAATTATTATTTTATATACGAAAATTTGGATTCTAGGAAAATTATTATTTTATATACGAAAATTTGGATTCTAGGAGATATTTTAATAACCTGAAGCAGTTAATTAGTTTTTCGATAATTTTTTGGTGTCAGTTGGATGGTGGTTTTCCTAAGTGTACACAAAAATCCGCCAGAAGAGATTCAAAGAGCTACAGGCACCTATGTATAATGACATCAGTTCAACAATGTTTACGGGTAAATGACAATACTTTGAAAACATCAGATGACGTAAATTCATTTTTCTTTCAAATTGGATCCATGCTATATATAGCTTTGCCGTAATCTTGTAAGAAAATTGAAAATAATTCTAATTCTAAGAGTTAGAATGACGTGAATGAATTATTGTGGTGGAATACAATAATTCATATTTGGGAGTATCTTGAACTGAGATTAAACAGAATGATTCATTTGAAGAAATCCGGAATTAAAATAAATAGTTTCTCACTAGGAAAAAACCGCTGGGGAATTTTGGTTTACATTTCTTGGGTATTAGTGGCATTACTCGGGTATTAGTCGGGAATTAGGGGCATTACTCGGGTATTAGTTGGGAATTAGGGGCATTACTCGGGTATCACTTGGGAATTAGGGGCATTACTCGGGTATTAGTTGGAAATTAGGGACACTACTTGAAAATTATCGGGCATTGCAGGTATTACTGGTTAGTAATTATCGGGCATTACTCGAGCATTACATGGGTATTACAGGAATAATTCGGAAGTGAGAGAACAATTACTGCACAATAAGAGTTAGAATGACGTGAATGAATTATTGTGGTGGAATACAATAATTCATATTTGGGAGTATCTTGAACTGAGATTAAACAGAATGATTCATTTGAAGAAATCCGGAATTAAAATAAATAGTTTCTCACTAGGAAAAAACCGCTGGGGAATTTTGGTTTACATTTCTTGGGTATTAATGACATTACTCGGGTATTAGTCGGGAATTATTAGGGGCATTACTCGGGTATAAGTCGGGAATTAGGGGCATTACTTGAAAATCATTGGGCATTACAGGTATTACTGGTGTATTACTCGGGCATTGAGGATTTAGTTAGGAATTATTGGGCATTACATGGGAAAGGGAGGTATTACTCGAGCATTACATGGGTATTACAGGACTTATTCGGAAGTGAGAGAACAATTACTGCACAATAATAAATTGTACAATGAGAAGCACTCCTCGGCAGCACAGACTCCGAGAAGACTTAATGCATGAATTCGAACAAAGTCCGGACTTGTACTTGACAAGGAACCTTACATTAGGACACGATTTAATATTTTCATTACTTTTCTGACCGGCATTACTGGCATTTCTTATGGGGTATTACTCAGGAATTACTTGGGTGTTAGTTACGATTTTTGGGAATTAGTGTACACACCTATATGAAATATGGTCATAATAATTACAACATGATTGTGAATAAATGAAAAATGGGAAAAGTAAATTTCTATGTTTTTGTACCACTTTATATTTATAACCTTTAGTTACTGCAGTTTCGTCCTATATGGACATTTTCAAAACTATAATTCAAACTGAAACTGGTACAAACACTTAGAAATTTACTTTTCCCATTTTTCATGATGATCTCCTACCACATAGTAACGGCTACATCCATCAATTTATTGATTGTGAATATGTGATGGAAGAGAAGGTATTTGACTTCAAGTTAGACTCATTTTGCTGCCAAAAAATATTACAAAATAATCTATATTCAAAGTACTGTTAGTAAATTCCAAAAAATGTATAATATTCGGAGTGTACCATTTGAAATTTTGAAGTTAGTTGCGAGAAGATATAGCAATAATTCAACAATGAAATTATTCTCACAGTCTCCAATCACGCGATACAGAATGTGGAAGCATATAACTCAGTCCGATATCCAGAAAATGTATAACAGGCCATCTAGTTTGGAATTCTCTGTATGAAATCATTTGTTCATATTTATATCTTTGGAATAACTTGATTAATTGAAACTAATAAGCATTTCAAAATCATCATTAACCATAATTTTAGTATCTATAAAACGGAGTATTTTTTTTTAATTGCATGACCAATGCCGTTTTCCTTGACATTTGTGTACAAAAATTAATAATTGAATATAGAGGAAAATCATTGATTCTTGGTGATTTTGAAATAAGTCATTTGCTAATGCAAATATGTTGAAAATTGAAGAAATTTCCTCCAAAGAAGCTCATCTTAGAGTTCATGCGGGAAAGGGACCTACAGCTTTTATGAGAGTGGTGGATTCTGAACCATTCAAATGACATTTTCCAAACGCGAACAAACATAAATCACTTGACCTGTATAGACCGGGTGACCTCGAGGTGATGTTTCGCCCCCAGATTTTTCTATAGTTTTGAAATTTGTTATGTCACTATAGCACTTGATTACGCATCATTTGACGCAACTATTGAAACTTTACCAATTTTGGTCTGACCGGAAATGAACCCACAACTTTTTTTTTTTTTCGAATGACACCCCGTGTATTTTCATCCGGAAGAGTTTTGAATTTGTGATATAATTGTATTTCAGAATTGAAAATCGGATGTAAAATAACGGAGACACAGTTGAATGTTCAATCGAACAAAGTTGGCCGTGAAAATCAAACTAAAATCATCACAACTGACAAACGGCATGAGCAGATATCAGAGGAAGCTTCAGAGGAGAAACAGTTGAAAATTGAGAGTCCCGATTAATTTCAGCACCCATATTTTCCAACTATTATCAAAAATTCCCAATAGGGTCTGAAAAGTTTTGGAGAATTCCGAACGAAACAGAAAATACAAGATGTTTCATTATGAGTGTTCTCAAAATTAGATGTTTTTCAACGAAGGTGGCTTTGAACATAAAAAAGCGATACAAAAAAGCAACATTTATCGAATCAGTAACCTGATAATTTATCATTTTTCAACAAGATGAAGTGAAGAGAGCTTGTTGTTATTTGAGAAATTACATATTGGAGCGTTCATTCTGCTTGGATGCTGCAATTCCATCAGGACCTCAATTTTCAATTGGTCCTCTCTTCGAAGCTTCCTCTGACAACTGCCGATGTTGTTCGTCAGATGAGATAATTTAAGTTTGATTTTCATAGCCAAATTTGTTCGATGAAATAATCAACTGTATCTACATACAGAGTATGGTTTGAAAAAAATATTTGGGTCACTTCCGGATGAAACATAAGTAGTATATTCTCAGTAATGGTGTTAGAGGGTATTCAAGTAGTTACTATAGCGACATACCAAATTTGAAACGTGTATCTTCAAAACTATAGAAAAATTGGGGGACGTACTACACCTCGAGGTAACCCGGTATATTTCCAAAACAATGATAAGCCCAAGACTACACTTAAATTTTTTTTCGATAGTGATGAACTTATCGATGAAAATATTGAATTTTTCATGAAAAAAAAAACAATATTCAATACTGTGTGTAATGTTAATTAAACTTAGTATTATGTCATGTTCATCTGTCTATGATGTCTATATAGAATGATATTGTTGAATAAAGTGTTTGGAGTTACTATATGGTTCGAAAAAAAAGTCAAAGACATACCAAATCATTTATTAGTGTCGTTCTAAGACGTACTCTAATTGCTCTACTTGCTTGAAGTTGATCTTCTCAAAAGAGAAAGACAAATGAAGTACAAGTGTAGAGAGAGATGAACATATGTCAAAGTGATCTCGATAAACTAGAGCATTCTTCATTGAACAAGCCTATTGATAGCCTGCTAGCAACTTTTTTGTGTTCCAAACACAGGGTGTTCCACAAGTTATCCGAATTTTTTTAACCAGATGCACTTCTCAAAGATAAGTCGATGACTGTAAGAAATAATTATATTATTTATATTATAATAATCTGGGTCTTCGGAAACAGAATGCAGAGGAACATTCGAATAATGAGACAAAATTGAGTTAGACGGGTCCAAGCTTTTTTCCAAGTCAATAGAGAAAACTTTGTCATGAACTTTTATAAATTTTATCTTGTTTACTGTTGAACTTCCATTAAATTTTTTTACAACAATCGACTTATTATCGAGAAGTGCATATGTGGTTAAAAAAATTCATGTAAGTTGTGAAAAACATTGTATATCGTGAGTATAACTCCAAATATGATGGTATATTCAAAATTTGCACTCCTGATAATACTGAAATGAGAATTCAAGTAGTATTTTGAAAACACTATATCCAGCCTGGAATTTGATTTTTCTATATAGTATTTACAAAATTCGTTTAAAAAAAATTAGTAATCGAAAATGAGTAGTGAGAGTGAGGATGATTTGACATTGACACAGCTAATTTCAATATATTATATTTTCATATAGTTGACAGAAAATGTCTATAGCAGTTAATTTTAACAATTCATTATTTGCGCTCGTAGCAGCGAGAGTTGATTCAGGTGAAGGTCGTTGGATGATTGGAAGCGAGGGTTTCGAATCCAAGTAACCAACTTTTTTTTCCTTTCATGAAATCGATTACTGTTCGATTTTTATTATATTTTTCAATATTTGTATCTTCAATTCCTTTTTTTGGTTGTATGTATTATGGGAATCATGACGGCAGGAAAATTTATGATAAAAATATCACAGATTTGTTTATGATTTAGATGGTCGTAGAAATATTATAGTGTACAATGAGCACGAAAAGACCCATTTTCCACTCGTAGGTTTATGAACTATTGTAGTACTCGCTACGCCCAACTACAAAATTTCATATACCCACTCTTGGATATTGTATGACATTTCATGCTCATCAGACAATATACTATTATCAATACTATTATTTTTTTTTCACTGGTGACAGAAATGTAATAAAATATTTATGGTTTGAATTGATGGATGTAGCCGTTACTATGTGGTAGGAGATCATCATGAAAAATGGGAAAAGTAAATTATTGGAAAATGTTTTTAATTGTTCTCAGTATTTCCTTATTCATATTCTACATTGTTATCTGTGGTATGCTTTTCAGAAGATCACACTGGCCCTTAGTGAGCTTTTAATGACCATCACTCTCCAAAGTTACTGTGAAGAAATTGGTATAGCTTCTCGTAACGAAAAAAGTGGGATTCTGAATTATTGTCAATCGATTTATGTCTGGACTTGTTCATCAGTTCTCTAACACTGCCTTTATTTCTGTCATTCAAAATTAATTTCATGTGAGGAATGATACATCAAGCTCCACAACAAAACAAAACTCCACAACATCGACATGCGACTGATTCTACTAACCGTCCATCTCAAAAATCTTTCGGATTAGATCTTAAAAAAAGTTTCGAAATTTCTTTCCCACCACCAAGACAATTCAACAGACCTGTAGCTACTCCAAATCTACCCTTCCGGTTTAGCACAGGATAATTCCTCTAACGTTGAATTTGCTCCCCACACCAATATCTCACAGCACGAAGAACACAAAACAGAAGCCCTGTCAGCAGCAACGAGCTTTAAATCCCGCTGAATCCGTGGTGGGGCCACTCTCCAACACCGAGTTCTCTTGATATCGATCACCGCCGTGATTTGGTCCAGTGGGACTCCCTTCACTGGGTTTTTCAGTGGTAGATCTAGGAAATCGTCTGCGTAAGTGTTTCATTCAGAAGACTTGAAGGATTGACGTTCGACTTTGGTTGGGGATTCCACGGTCACATGTAAATGGCTTGAATAATGCGTATACAGTGTTGCGTAACTATGACAATCAACTATAATCCAGTACGATTGGGTTTTGAGACAAGAATCGATTGTAGCACCACCAAACTTGGTATGCTAGTAGTTGGAACCATGATAAACACGAAAAAAAAATTGTTTACCAAAATTCCAGGGGTGGAACATATTTTTTTTTTTTCGTTTAAAAATAATTAAAGAGATTTTTGATGTAATCTTGGAAACTATATGATTTATCGGAAAAACAACTCAAAAGGGTGAAAAACAATTCAATTTTCCACAAAATTATTCCTTGAATGCGCTTGTTTTCTCAGAAATCGTGATTGAACGCCGACATCAACTTTCAGGTTCAACCTTACCCGCCGCTGAAAGTTCTGGCGGAGCCGAATCTTTGATTGGTCATAACTCTGCTAAAAATTATCGGAGGAGGAAAAGGAAAAGTTCATATCGTTTCTGAAGACTCCTACCTTCTCATGCAAATATAATATGCAAGTATTTGAGTACCTCAAATGTGTTTTGTAGCACTTCACGGACATGTTTGTGGGTGATCCGAAAATCATGAATGGTTATGTTATCAATATTATGTCAATATTTCTGCTCCAGTGAGTTGCTAAGCTTCTGGTTAAATATTTCGAAAGTTGTTCATTATTTCTTGCTATAACTCCTTCCGCGTGATCGATTTTCTCCCATAATAAGGCGGTTTCCATCTTGTTATATATTCGCTGAGATTTTGCTTCGAATTTATGAATTCCGGCGTGGTTCTTGTATCTCTTCAACGAAATAGAAATGTGGGAGGACTTAAAAGTTGAGCTTTTTTGTTGTCTGTTTCTTGTATATAGTTGAGTAGTACGCCAGGCGGCAAGTAATGTATAGACCATGTAAAAAAAGTTGCAATTACTTTTTTGTTAAAAATGGCACATTAGTTTGTAAAATCTTATCATGAAAGAAACAAGATGTCCTGCCAGGACTGCTCATTGTAATAATCCTATGCGATACAATAAATACAACATTATACTATAAAATACAATATAATACAATACAGTAATACCATACAATGAAATGGAGATGTGATGAAACCATTTGTTGCAGACATTAGTTATTGTCTGCGTAGACCTGCCTTGTACTGCTGAGGGCACAACTCAGAAATCGATCTAAAGGTGGTCCAAATATTTCGATGAACATTTCCATGCAACTAGAAATTGTAGAGAAAGCCTTGCAAGAACTCTGCACGGAAATTCATCAAATATAATTCAACGTTCGTCATGTTATTAGCCAGAAAAGTAGTTGTTTTCTGATGGATTTTCGACCCAATTATACCAATTGTATAGGATTATTACAATTTTGAATTCAAATGTTGTTTGACTAACGTAATTATATTTTGTTCGATTATCTGAAGATATCTGTGCAAAGATTCTCTTCCTAGTGGAAATTTTCGGCTGGAGAAATGAAAAACCATATTGATCTGTATTATTGTCAAAGTTCAATAGGTTTCATGAAATGCGTATAGTCAAGAAAAAGTTCCGTTAGTGCGTTAGTAATATTTACGGTATTGATATCTTTCAATTCTAGTATGTTAGGTGCTTCGTCAAGTTGTCCAATTATCGAAGATTCGTTAAAATTTTGGCTGGAGAAATGAAAAACCATATTGATCTGGATCATTGTCAAAGTTCAATGGGTTTTATGAAATGCGTATAGTCAAGAAAGAGTTCCGTTAGTGCGTTAGTAGTATTTACGGTATTGATATCTTCCAATTCTAGTATGTTAGGTGTTTCGTCAAGTTGTCCAATTATCGAAGATTCGTTAAAATTTCGGCTGGAGAATTGAAAAACATATTGATCTGGATTATAGTCAAAGTTCAATGGGTTTTATGAAATGCGTATAGTCAAGAAAGAGTTCCGTTAGTGCGTTAGTAGCATTTACGGTATTGATATCTTCCAATTCTAGTATGTTAGGTGTTTCGTCAAGTTGTCCAATTATCGAAGATTCGTTAAAATTTCGGCTGGAGAAATGAAAAACGATATTGATCTGGATTATTGTCAAAGTTCAATGGGTTTTATGAAATGCGTATAGTCAAGAAAGAGTTCCGTTAGTGCGTTAGTAGTATTTACGGTATTGATATCTTCCAATTCTAGTATGTTAGGTGTTTCGTCAAGTTGTCCAATTATCGAAGATTCGTTAAATTTTCGGCTGGAGAAATGAAAAACATATTGATCTGGATTATTGTCAAAGTTCAATGGATTTTATGAAATGCGTATAGTCAAGAAAGAGTTCCGTTAGTGCGTTAGTAGCATTTACGGTATTGATATCTTCCAATTCTAGTATGTTAGGTGTTTCGTCAAGTTGTCCAATTATCGAAGATTCGTTAAAATTTCGGCTGGAGAAATGAAAAACGATATTGATCTGGATTATTGTCAAAGTTCAATGGGTTTTATGAAATGCGTATAGTCAAGAAAGAGTTCCGTTAGTGCGTTAGTAGTATTTACGGTATTGATATCTTCCAATTCTAGTATGTTAGGTGTTTCGTCAAGTTGTCCAATTATCGATTTTATTTCTTCTATTTGATTAAGATTTTTATTTCTACCGCGAAAGTCAACATATTATTGAAGTTCCCTTTATTCCCTTTCGTCAATTTCATTGTCGTTAAATTATTGTAATGTAGTAATGTAGTAACGTTAATTTAATTAGGTAGAACATGAATAGTTTGATGTCATTATTCGTTTGTAACCGATGCCAACGTCTCTGTGATTTTGCAAGATAGGATTTCTTGACTCTGAGTAATTACGTCACTTTCTTCATTATCTACGTATCGAATAAAACAGTGGGGGATTCACGACATTAAAAGTTCACGCGCACTTAGCCGAAGCGTCGCGAACGGAAGCGGCGCGAAGAAATTCGTGGATTTTTCGCCCGAGAAAATGACATTATGTTATATGGCAGCCCGTGCACTACGGCGGCTCGAAGCGAAGAGGCGCGTCAGATGACGCGCGAATTCTGTTCGGGCCAACTAGGAGTCGTTTCTCTTGACGCTTCACCTCAATGCGCGGTGACAGACGGCGAGTATATTCAAATATTTGTTGATTCTTGTCTTATATTTCAGTTTTTAGCAGTATTTGGTAGGAAGTGGTGATAAAGTTGGTGGCGAATTGTGTTCCTTTGCAGTATCTAGCCGTAATACACAAACATTAATTAGAAAGGTAATTCAATTATTATTGATATTATTGTAAAAATTGGTATTCAGATTGAAATACGCCATGGTAGCAATTGAACTTAATACAAAGAGATCCTCTTATGATGAACTGCTCATTGTACCCCACTAGACAACGTACTACGTTGTATCTGTCTCCGTTATAAAAACTTATAAAACTTATAAAAAATCGCTGAAATTTGTATTTCAATAGGTATTTGAATTCAAATACAGTTTTCATGGTTTTTTCAGCAAGTTTTAATAAAGCTTCACGCGCACTTGAGGTTCACGCGCACTTAAGGTTCACGCGCCCAAGCGGCGCGAAGAAAATTGTGAATTTTTCGCAAAAGAAATTGACATTAAGTTATATGGCAGCCCGCACACTATGACGTCGCGAATCAAAGAGGTGCGTCGGTCGACGTGCGAATTCTCTTCGGACCAACTAGGAGTCGTTTCTCTTGACGCTTGGCCTCAATGCGCGGTGAGAAGATTCAAATATTTATTGACTTTTGTCTCATATTTCAGTTTTTAGCCGTATCTGGTAGAAAGTGGTGCTAAAGTTGATGTCAAATTTTGTTCCTTTGCAGTAGGTATCCAGCCGTGTATTCCACATTAAGTGTCTCTTTTTTGATTTATATTATTCTTCTTCCATAGTGGCAATTAAACTTAATACAAAGAGATCCTCTTCTGGCAAACTACTCATCGTACCTCAATAGACAACGTACAGCGTTAATTCAAAATGCTTGAATAAATAAAATTCGCGCCGCGCCGTTCGAGACTTGACGCGACGCGACGCTTTGCCGCAGTGAACGGATATCAGTTAAATGACGCTTCGTATCGCGCCGCTTCCGTTCGCGACGCTTCGGCTAATGTGTCGTGAATCCCCCACTGTTTTATTTGAGAAAATTATTCCGAAACAAGGTCGAATCACAGTTAACTGGGACTTTAACTGTGATTCGATACATAGATCATGAAGGAAGTGACGTAATTACTCAGGGTCAAGAAATCCTATCTTGCAAAATCACAGAGACGTTGACATCGGTTACAAACGAATAATGACATCAAACTATTCATGTTCTACCCAATTAAATTAACGTTACTACATTACGAAACTTAAGAGTCATTAATTATTTAACGCCAATGAAATTGGCGAAAGGGAATATAGGGAACTTCAATAATATGTTGACTTTCTCGGTAGAAATAAAAGTCTCAATCAAATAGAAGAAATAAAATCGATAATTTGATAACTTGACGAAACACCTAACATACTAGAATTGGAAGATATCAATACCGTAAATACTACTAACGCACTAAGGGAACTCTTTCTTGACTATACGCATTTCATAAAACCCATTGAACTTTGACAATAATCCAGATCAATATGATTTTTCATTTCTCCAGCCGAAAATTTAACGAATCTTCCCCACTAGGAAGAGAATCTTTGCACAGATATCCTCAGATAATCGAACAAAATATAATTACGTTAGTCAAACAACATTTGAATTCAAAATTGTAATAATCCTATACAATAGGGATAATTGGGTCGAAAATCCATCAGAAAACAACTACTTTCGAACGTTGAATTATATTTGATGAATTTCCGTGCAGAGTTCCTGCAAGGCTTTCTCTACAATTTCTAGTTGCATGGAAATGTTCATCGAAATATTTGGACCACCTTTAGATCGATTTCTGAGTTGTGCCCTCAGCAGTACAAGGCAGGTCTATGCAGACAATAACTAATGTCTGCAACAAATGGTTTCATCATTTCATTGTATAGGATTACTGTATTGTATTATACTGTATTTTATTGTATTGTGTTGTATTTATTGTATCGCATAGGATTATTACAATGAGCAGTCCTGGCAGGACATCTTGTTTCTTTCATGATAAGATTTCACATACTGATGTGCCATTTTTAACAAAAAAGCCCAACTTTTAAGTCCACCCACATTTCTATTTCGTTGAAGAGATACAAGAACCACGCCGGAATTCATAAATTCAAAGCAAAATCTCAGCGAATATATAACAAGATGGAAACAGCCTTATTATGGGAGAAAATCCATCACGCGTAAGGAGTCACTGGAGCAGAAATATTGACATAATATTGATAACATAACCCTCAAACCAATGAATTCAACCTTGCAGTCATCAAATGAGAGACGGAACAGGAAATTCAACAAGATTCCAAGAAAACAGCCCATCATCTTCAAACCAACGACGAAAATATCGGAATATCTGGGATCAGCCAGAATGTATTTAGAAGCCATAGAAATACACAAACACCAAGAGAACTTCAACAGAAAGGAAGAGAGAATATATTTACCAAAGATCGGGCACACAGCACTGAAAGGCGCCAAAACGAAGACATGTCACCCAAATCGCGCGGAAAGTACGCGTGACCCATCACAGAAGGTGCGCGCAAAAACAGCATTATAAATAACGTGCTAGAAACGAGAGCTTCAGTTTCATTGGATACGTCAAGAAAAGTACTCCGACCACGCCACTGAAGATGATTGCCGCAGTTGCAGTTGAAACTTTTGGAGATTCTAACCAAAGAAGACCACGGCAAAACCCGGATATCAACCAGAACAACTTTTCTCTGTTGAAGACATACATTTTATCTCACTTCTCATGGAAACACCCCCGTAACTTCCGTAAAAACGTAACTTTTATTAAACTAATTCAAATACACCGCAAATCATTCTTTATTTCATCTGTGTGGATAATTTCCATTCGTATTTCCTTTGTAGGCCAGTAGAAATAGACAATCAATTCAAATCAATTCCAAAAAACTTCAAACGTTGGTCAAGTGAATGGTATATCGAGAAAGCAATAAATCTCAGTTCGCAACCTCTTCCGAAGTACGCAACATTGTACACGATCCGGAACTTCATGCAATTCGCAAAAATCTAATTTGTAAATTAGGTTTTTCAAAATTGCATGAAGTTCCAGATCAGAAGGTTGCAAATTAGTGAATGCATCAGAATAGATGTTTTCGAAATTTGCAACAAAGTTGCAAAACTTTTGCAATTATTTCGAGACCAATTTGATAATAGTAATTTTCCTAACAAGTGCGGAAAGTGATGCTTTCCGCATGAGTTAGGAACAATACTTTTTCTACAAGCGTAGGAAACAAATTTTGCTTTACTTTGAATACACTCTTCAACATTGAATATCTTGCCCATAAAGTGTTCGGCTGCCATGTTTTAGACATTTCTAGAAAATAAGCCAAGAATACTTCTTCTTTATTTGGTGTTTTCACTTTTTTATTGTTGCACCATTCAATAAAACTCGTGTATTGCTTCTCATACCTTTGTTTAGATTTCGTTGGCAATAACTCTATGTTCGCATCTGTAGCTGCTTGCACGATTTCTTGTGGAAGTTTTTCATCAGATGAATAATCCATTGTGGCAATTTCACTGAATCGAAAATTTTATATAAGTAACGCTTTGTCTGTCACTATGACAATTACAAACAAATTTGTGTATTGATCGGCATGACAACATCAATTGTTACCTACTCGTTATCAGATCAATCAAAGCCTATATATAGGGTGATTTTCATAACAATACATTTTTATTTATCAATTTGTTCATTTTTTCAATAAATAGTGCAAAATGATGGATGATTTTGAACAAACTCACTTAGTATTGCAACAAAAAAGCTTGAACTTTCATATTTTGTCACCCACCACTTATATTTTACGAGGATATCATATAAATGTTTTTCCCGCACTAGTGTGGAAAAAAATTTCCCGCACTAGTGTGGGAAAAAATTTCCCGCACTAGTGTGGGAAAACTTTTCCCGCACAACTGTGGGAAAATGACACTTTCCAAACTGAATTGCGTGCGGGTAGAGGGTGAATCACGCACGCTTGTAGGAAAAAAAAATTACCAGTAATTAGGAAAATATATGATCCGGTCAACGTAAAAGGTTGCAAATCTACACAACTGTTCGAAATATGTTTTCGATGTATCTGTCAAGTTTGCAGAACTTTTGGAATTTTCTCAACTAGTTTACAGCAAAATTCAAGTTAACAGCAAAATTCAAGTTTACAGCAAAATTCAAGTTAATTGCCATTTTGACAATGTTGCGTACTTCGGAAGAGGTTGCTTTTTACCATTCACTCGACCAAAGTTTGAAAACTTTTGGAATTATTGTTAAATTTTCGATTTTTCATATCTATCTCTCCTCGCCTATTGAGTTAGTTTATTGTAATAGTTTTTCTCTTTATGATTTAACAGAGAGACAAAGGAGAAAATCGCGAAGTACGTATTCAAAAATAAAGAGAGAATGCGAAGACATATTGTTTATAATTGTGATATTATCGAAGGTTCATTTTTGAAATGTAAGTTCTTAAGTTCATGACTAAAACACACCGAACACAATACTTTTATACCAGGATATTGTAAGTCGTTGCTTCATAATTAGCAAATTGAAATTGTATCTGATAACTATAATATAAGTAAAAGTTCATTATATCAACCTTGATATCTTTATAACAACAATTTAGGTTACCACAAAAATGATAGGAGTTCACCTCCGCAGCCACAGATGATTCCTTATTAATTTTTCGACACAAACCTTAACCTTCATCTACATGATATGGTTATAGTGATAATGATGATGATACTTCGGGATCCAAAAATGTACAACTTAAAAAATGACGATGTGAGGAATACAGAGAGGACGTTCAGCTTATACCGTACGACGAAGCGTTTTCATAATATAGGGAAATGTATATATATTAATTTGGCAATACAGGTCAGACTAGCGCACAGACAACAGCGATAGTATATTCGACTAGCTATGATGCGGCCATGGCCCCCACAAGGGTGGGGCTGGGTGGACTCCTGGGTCCAGGGCCGTGCCTGGCTTTGCCTAGGAGGGGGCCAGAGACAGTCTACTAATTATTTTTTAAATTATTATAATTCACCTTAGTGTATTGAATAAATATATTTGTTGTGGCCATCTTTATACAGTGCGGCTTTCAATAGCCCCCATCCCTGTTAACATTTGAACGGTTTGACGTAGAAACATGAATAAAAACCGTTTCGAAGGTTTTTGAGATAAAAAAATATAGTGATTGTTTAATAGGGGGCGCAAGGGGGCCCATCAACTCAAATTTTTCAAATGGCTTGGGGGGTCAAGTGGCACATCATTGAAATTGAAATTCAATTCTCTCTACAACAATTTGAATATTTTTCCATTTTGTTCATAATTTTTTTCCCAATTTTGATTTTTATGCCTTTCGAAATGTTTAAGTTAATGTGCCCCTAGTGCCATCTGACGAGTAATTGCAATGTTCCTTCTCTCAAAAAGTAGTATCGGTAATACCATTCAAAAAAATTTCTCGAAATATCACTGACTGTAATTTCGTAGAAATCTGTTGATAAATAAAAAAAATTAAAAATATGATATAAAATGACAATTTTTCTGAAATTCCATTAACAAATTTTTCAGATTTCATTATCTTATTATTTTGATAAAAATTCTGAAATTGAATTGGTGGGTTGGTTGATTAAACGGTATTTTTTCAAATTTAATTCTCTCATAACTTTTTTATTGATTGACGCATTTCAACGTAATTTACAATTAAAACATTTGAAAATGTCGCGAATCCAGTGGTATAGTCGAATTTTCTCTAAAACAATCGCTAGTAATTTTTTTAGATCTTTTACCTTGAAAATCGGATTAGTTGGCCCTGGAAATGAAAGTCATTCATGAAATTTGGTGTCCTAGTAGACTTTTTGAATGTTTACCTAATGAAAAAAAATCATTCCAATCGGTTGGAAAATGTAGATTTTATAAGGGTGCTCCGGTCTAAAGTGGGTCACACAAAATATATTTTAAAAAATTATTTCAACACTATTCTAAAATTCTTCATCCGTGCCTATTACAATTTCGGTTAACACATGATAAATGATAACGCCTGTATATATCAAACACTTTCAAAAAATATATCATTGTGCAGTTGACATCACAATAACTGGGGTCCACCCCGATTCCAATGTCCACTCCGTCAATTCCAGCTCTCTTCATGTCAATTTGGGATTTCCCTTATCAGAAATCATCGTTTGATGAAGTTTTTATTGAGTACCAATCAATACCCACATCGCTTTTAAAGTCCCCAATTGAATTCATGAGACCTATTATTGAATATCATGTTAAAAAATGTAAATTAATGATAGTTATTTATGTATCAAGTGAATAAAACGATACTTTTTTTACGACTAGGAAATGTTTACACACGACGCCATAGAATGTTTCCAATGGAGAGTTTTTGTTATCTCCATAAGTCCAGTTGAATGTTCTGCCAAGTCAAGGTAGAAAATAGGTATTAATTATTTCATGACTCAAATATAATATCAATTCATTAGACTATCAAATTTTTTTCACCATTAGAAGCTCAATGAAGACTTGAAAATAACACTTAGACTCTGTGGGGGCATGTCTGCGATTAGTTACAATCCTTCATTGTAGCTAATTGATAATTTTTACTTACTTATATTCAGACTCAATTGAAACCAGAAAAAATATTATATTTCCTTGCAAGTTGAAAAAGTATACGCGCAATTATATTTATACTTACTCGATATTTAATTTTGGAGATCAGTTCATAAGGGATTTTATAAAATCATCAAAAGACTGCCTACAAGAATCTAAGAGCCATTGTTTGACACTCTTCTTGTATACATTAAAATTGTTAATTTTTTTCAGGCTGCATGGAATAAAGTTATATATCCGTGGTGCAAGATAACTGAATGTTCTCTGACCTATGGACTTATTTGCTCTTGATGTATAAGCATGAGCTGCTATTTGAGCTCTGGTGTGGTAATTGTGTTTGATCACCTGTAGATATGTCTTATTTTTATAAACAAACACCAGAGTATTCTTAACGAATAATTGTCTCACGTCCATTATCTTCAGTTCTGCATTAATGCATCTGAGGAATATCTAGAATTTTTGAAGTACAAAATCTTTAGAATCTTTTTCTGCAATTTTGTTATCTGACCTAAGTACGTTTTGAATATACCTTCCCATCCGATGATTCCATATTGCAACAAGGATTGGAATAAAGAATAGTAGAGTATTTTGAGCTGATTTAAACCTACGGAATTGATAAAATTTCAAAATGAGACCTCTTAATTTATTTTTCAGATTCTGAGCATGAATATCCCAACGTAGGTACGAATCTATGTGGATTCCTAGATATTTAGCAGAAAGTGAAATTGTAACAGGTCATTTAATATGAAATAATTGAAGTTTGGTAGGTTACTTTTATAAGAAGTGAATGGAATTATCTTAGTTTTATCCACATTCACAGTCAGCAAGTTACTTTGCAAACAGTTCAGAATCTTTTTCGTGTCTTTTTTTGCCGTTTTTCTCACAATAACGACATAGTAAACGAGAACAATACGTTTCTGATTCCTTCCAAAAGCTGATAACAGGCAGGCGAGTCGACGTGACTGGGTCATTCTCTTCTCTGAAAGCCTCGTTGTCTAGGAAACAGAGTGCTTTTCAGATGCAACAAGTAACTAAAACGTAATTCCTACAGAAATTCAATCAAGTGCTCTATACGTACAGGGTGTGACCGGTCCAGCGGAAATGGTCCATCGGGTATTAGAGCTCTATACGAGATTATTTGAAAAAACTTCCATACCCGCCTACTATTGTTTCTAGGGGAAAATTATCTAATTTTCTATCATATTGGTCGCTGTAACTTTAATTACTTACGGGGTGGCAAAGGACATGTTCTGATGAGAATATAATTTCAAGGAATATGACATTCTCTGAAAAATGCTGTTTCTTTTGTGGTTTGCTGAAATTTGGGGTATGGGTTGAAGTATCCCTATAGGAAGAAATCAAAGCACCATTTCTTGATACAAAGTTTACTATTAGGATAGGGCATCAATTTTAAACGGCCAGTTCAGGTAGACTCACTGTATAGATTGATTCACAATTTTAATATCTGTATCGATTTCATTATACAGTGAGGACCAAAAGTCTTTCGCCCCCACAGGGAAGTTACAGAACTTCTTTATTTTACATATCACAAAAAAATGTTAAAAAAAGAAGTTGTGGGGTTTCATTCAATCTCATGAGTTTCTTTTATACAGAGTGTCCAGAAATCGAACAATACCAAGTTTAATGCTGTTATCTCCAAAGACTACGTAGAAATCGCCTATTATTTTATTCATGAGCTCAATGAGGGTGAGAGAGAATTTATTGACCCACCAGAAAAGTTTCTCTCTCCCACTCATTGGGCTTATGGGTAAAATAATGGGCGAAATCTCCGTAGTCTGTGGAGATAACAGCATCAAACTTGTTATTGTTGGATTCCTTTTGATCATCTCTAACCGATCTACCGAACCGAACCGAACTACTGACATTTTAGGAAAGAAACATCAAAGTTGTAGTAGTTGAGATTTTTTGTCAAACGTTCCTCCATTACAAACCTCATACCCAATAACTGTAAGCGAATGTGAATCTTTGAAAAAAGATGATCGATCGGTAGGTAGTTGTTGCCGAAGTTCTACAACAATTTAGTACAGAAAAAAAATCGTCCTATAGCCATGGAGTAATGGTAACAGTAGTTCTTGACATGATTTTTTGGGTTTGTAACAGTAGATTCGTATCATTTAGTGTAGAACATTTTGGAAAGTTTTAATTATTCTTCTTTCTGATTTATGTTGTCACATTCATTAGAATGAAAATGCACACATGTAGAACTATTGGAAAATTTGAAATCATAAACAAAATCGTCATGTTCTCTAAGCTTCTGACCGAACAGAGACCTTCTATACTCTATAGTGAACTGCCCCTGTTTCGTGAATCTTTCATGATATAAGAAGTCATTATCCCTCTCTTGGTGCTTGCATAAGTGAAAATCCCGAAGGTCTGAAGTATAGGCCACTTTTCTCAATAGAGATGGAAGTCCACTATATTTCAGAACTATTCTTGACACGTTTCATTTGGAAGAAACCTCGATAAGTAAGTGGAATTACGTATAAAATGAAACTAGTACATTGGCATAGAAACGGAGAAAATACCGGGATATTTAGAACTGTACCGAGTTCGAAAATAGACATACACTTCGTGAATGAAAAATAAATGCTACCTGGATGACAAAAAATTCCAGACTCGCCTTAGAATATAGGTATAGGACAGTAGAAATAGACAATCGATCCACAATGGTCATCATGAACGCAATAAATCTCAGTTGCAACCTCTTCCGAAGTACGCAACATTGTCAAAATCGCAAATAACTTAAATTTTGATGTATACTCGGTGAAAAAATTTAAAAAGTTCTGCAAACTTGGAGTATTATTGAATATATTATTTTTTCTACATTCATGCAAAAAGCAAACTTTATTTATTGTCGTTTATTGCACTAGTGCAATAAAGTTTTTATTGCACTCATCTGTCATTCTACTTCAACGTGCTGTCGTGTTCATGACAAACATAAACGTTTGGCAATACGTTTTAAACAAATTTCTTCTGTTCGCATTTCGATATTCAATACAAATAAGAATTAAAATGTTCGAAATTTTCTTCTACAAAGAAATATAAAAAATAAATGTGTCTTGATTTGTTATTCTACACGGTTACCGAAAAAATTGTGTACGCAACACGTCCGAAAAGAGTTTTTTTGGACGCGCAGACTTCCAGGACTCGCTACGCTCGTCGTAGAATCTTGTCCACTCGTCCAAAAAAACAGTGTTTTCCGAACTTGTTACGTAAATTACTATTTTTACCCTATATTTTCCATCGGTAATTTCACTCAAAAAACTGACATAAGAAGAATTCCTTGACTACGGTCTCGCAATAGTTCCATGTCAATTTTTTTCTTGAAATTACTGACTGGCAAGATTATTTCGTTGCAAAAAAAGTTTCCGATAAGAAAAAAACTATTGTGTTTTTACTGTTGACAATTTAATTCATGCATAAAAATTCCCATATACCACAGTGCAATTGTCATTTTGACAGCGGCAAAAGTTAGCTTTAACTTTTACAGCGACAAATACACTAGTGGTTTTTTCACTTATTCATTTGTTTATTAATTATCGCGGTGTTGGTTGCCAAAATGAATAGTTTGACATTAATATGTTTCTGAATTCCTTATTAATTACACTCGAGGTTTGTATTGACATCGGGTAAATTTGTGTTGTTCAAATTCTCGTGTTTGTAATAGTTGACAGTTATTCTCGTCGAATGGCTAGGAAACAGGTTCTCATTAAACAACCCAAATATACCCGATAAAATACAAACCGCTTGTACAATTATAAGTAATAAATTATTTTTCATCAAATACCACTCATTCAGGCACTGCATTAACGGAAATCAACTGTTGCCATACCACTTTCAGCAGTTGTATACGAATACCCCAAATATTAGTGCTGTCACCAAGCTGTCACAAAGGTTGTGACAGTAATGAAGTGCCACACAAATAATTCGAAATTATGACTCAAGAAATTGTATGTTCATAAAACCACCACCAGCTATGGGGAAGTTCCTATCGGTGTATATCGCTTTCGTTGCCATCTCCATGAACATTCAAATTTTCAGAGAGACTCAGGATGCTGGACCTGGACCACTGATATCGACATACATTTTCATATTCGCCTTCGCCCTTTTATTATGGGATCTCACACTATATCCCAAGTCGCTGAGAAAACTTGGGTGCATAACTCAATTTTTTGTGGAGGTAAGTTATAGTACCTTTTGTGAATTTATAGAACGATGATTGTCTGAAAAGCAAAAATGTTATCATTGAGAACAATAGAGTTTGTTCTCGGAAAAAAAAGTTCTTATTCTGACTCTATGGGTGAAAGTTTTTTGTTCAATTTCAACTCCCTAAACTTTTTTACAGTTTCTGATCGCTGACTTATTGACAGAGTCCATCATGATTGACTTCTGGTTTCCATTGGAAAGGGGGACTATGAATATTCTCCCGAAGTCTGCAGATTTCATAGATGATGTACTGACCACTGGAGAATGGAGATGTGAAAGTTTATGTGACGTATTGAGAGGCCAGCCCATGGGGTATTTGGTCAGTTATTTGATCAGCATATCTTTTCTATTATCAGTACTCCATGCCACAAGAGTGATAGATTTGAGGGCACTCAGGTAAGTTCAAGGGTGAATCAGTAGTAGCACAGCCGACTTAATCTCCCGAGCCGTGGTGGGAAAATCAGCAACACCGCATGAAATCATTTTGACGTCCTATAATACTCATTATTTCTTTAATGTGAATTTCTCGGCTCATTCGCAAATCTAGGAAAAAAACATAGGACAATGAATTTTTAGAGACAAGATCGACGATTAATGCGATTATTCAATTTTTTTCATTACATACTGGAATCGCAACATATTCAATTTCTTAGATATGGTAAATCTGTCAAGTTCGGTTTTTCCATTCTCTAAAATTCACATTTCGGGAGATTTTTTCATTTTTTTCTGACAAGTGCAGAAGCCACATAGATGATCCCTGATTTTTTTCAGATTTTTCATTTGAAATCTGACTGAGTAAAATAATATCATTGGAAGGTACATTATACATAATCTACCAAACTCAGGTAGGTTTGCACAGCTTCAGATTTATAAAAATTATGAATTTTTGAAACAGGCCTCTTTTTGGTGGTTTTCCCGGATTTTCTGAGTGGAAAATGCACCGATCTGGTCTCATGAAAAACTCTTTTGTAGGTTTTATAATTCTCTACAAAAGTTCTATTGACTGTAACGATTCATTCGATACTTTTTGAGATAGTAGAAGAGATAGTAAGTAGACAGTAGAAAGATAATAGGTATTTTTTTTTCACTATTTCTAATTGTCAATTTTGTTAGGACAATTACCACGATATTCATCTTATGAAAAGTAGTGTATTAATCCAGTACGATTGGGTTTTGAGACGAGGATCGATTGTAGCACAACCATACTTGGTATGCTAGTAATTGGAACCATAATAAACACAAAAAAAAATTGTTTACCAAAATTCCAGTGGTGGAGCATTTTTTTTTTTTTTCGTTTAAAAGTAAATAAATAGATTTTTGCTGTACCTAATCTTGGAAAGTATATGATTTATCGAAAAAAACAACAATTCATTTCTCCACAAAAATTATATTTAGTAATTTCTTATGAAATGCGCTCGTTTTCTCAGAAAATGTGATTGAACGCCGACATCAACTTTCAAGTTCATTTGAAAGGTCATAACTCTGTTAAAACTGATCGGAGAAGAAGAAGAAAAAGGAAAAGTTCTTATCGTTTCTGAAGACTCCTACCTTCTCATGCAAATATAATATACGAGTATTTGTGTACCTAAGATGTGTTTTGTCACACTTCACGGAAATATTTGCGAATGATCCGAAAATCATGAATAATTCAGTAAATATGGAATTATTATACAGAAGCAGCAACCCATACCCTCTTTGGACTACAAACAATTTTAAAGCAGCGTGTTTTACTCCTGCCTCATTTTCAACTTACCCATAAAACCGGCATTTCCTTCAGTAAATGTTGAAAATAATCGCTTATTCGTATCGTGCATATATGTTTAAGAGCAAACAATAACCTTGTTGAAACGGGAATCGGTTTTGAGCGTTCAGTTTTATTTTTTTGCTAAAATTTTGTTGGAACAAATGATTCAATTCGTTTGTGAGAATTCGGGAATCTAACTGATTTTTGGTTCTGATGATTTTGAAGAAAACATTTTTTTTATGGTTTGACAAATGAAAAAAAATAGGCATATTCCCGAATTCTTAAGGAGATTATAGACTCAGAAGAAGAAAAAAAAATTGTATAAAATCATTAGTTATGACGCAAAACCGATTCTCCGATTGAAAACTATCTACCTTATGGGCACTCCCAGCTACGTAGTTTTTTACGGACAAGTGCTTCGTTACCTCCACTATCGCTCTTGAAAAATATATCCCCATACACATTATACATATACATTGACTTTCGTGATGACGCGCTGATGTTGCCTCGCTTGAAATCACATACTTCATTTTTCATGTAGGATGTGTATGAGAGATTATTTTCCACATTTACTGAAGAAGTTACGGGGATTAGTGGGGAGTTGAAAACTGAGGCAGGAGTAAAACCTAGTTTTTTCTTTGGCAGGTCTAAATGAGACGTGTCTCACTAGTCTAAAATCGTTGCATATGGTCCAAAGAGGGTACTGATTCCTGCTTCAGTATAACTATTTCATATGAACTAAAATATTCATGACTTTCGGATGCTCCGTAAAAACATTTTGGATACTCAGATACTCGCATGTTAGATTTGCATGAGGAAGTACAAGTCTTCAGGAACGATATACACTTTTTCTTTTCCTTCTACTATAATTTTTAGCAAAGCATTTTTTGGTCCTGCCGGAAATTGGAGTGGCGGGTTAAGACGAGCCTTAGTTTTTTATATCGGAATTCAATCTGAGAAGACGAATGCATTTTGTGAGAAATTACCAAGTATATTTCTTGTAGAGAATTGAAATATCTTTCGCCTTGTTGAAATTGTTTCTTAATAAATTTTAAACTTTCCGAAACAACAGCAAAAAATATATAATTTTTTTAAATATTAAATTTTTTTGGGTTCCACCTTTGATTTTTTGGTAATTTTTTTTTTCTAACAATACATGATGTCAAGAAGTCATGTGCCGAGTTTCAAAGTGCTATACGATTCATTCTTCACTTGTGGCTTACATTTGTCTGTGGTTACTGTACTATATATGCCATTTGCATCTTTTATTTTGTGTGAAAAAAGCCTCTCATTTTTATCTGCAGCTTGGCCTAATGTGCAAAATATTACTTTTCATTTTTGAACAAAAGGTAACTTTAGGAAGTACACCTTTTTATATGATAATTCATTTTCAGTGAAGGTCCTGGATGTTTCTTCGGTGACATATCTTTCCGATTCAAAAGGTTTTGGAGAAAGTTCATACGACGCTTCGGAGTTGGCAATAAAAATTGTAGTAGCGCACTGATATGCG